>VXAU01005847.1:0-37645 GCA_013399695.1 Formicarius rufipectus | reverse complement strand
CGCCGCCGCTCTCCTCGCAGACCAGACCGCTGCCTCACGCACCACCCTCCTCCCGCCCCATGCCTCCCTCCCCACTTCCCCTTCCTCGGCTGGGTCTGCGCCAGCGTGTGCCACGGCGCAGAAACAACCCCGCCGCACCGCGCTCTGCCGCCTCCGGACACCGTGAACTTCACCCTGCGACCCGCGGCAGCTGCGGCGGGGCCGCCCCCGGCCCGCCCGTGCGGGCTGCGCCCCCCGCGCGTCTGCTTCCACCGTGCCCACAGCCCCTGACACACTCGCCGTGCGGCAGGACCGAGGGTGCCGCTGACTCACGAGTCAGACACCGGCGACACCGCGGGGGTTCTGCCGCTCCCACCCTAGAGATCCGCATAATGATTATTCCAGAATAACACCGGATCAAAACTTTCTTCTCTCCACCCACTGGGGGATATAAATATTCGGGAGGGCCGGGCACCAGCGTAGGTGGAGAGAGGAAGCAGGTGGCATGGTGGCGCCCGGGACCGGCGGGGCCGTGCGCGGGGAAGGGAAGGGATGAAGAGAGGGAAGGTGGGCACAGTGCGAGCCAGCGCGGCCGCCGCCAATAAAAGGACCGTGGCGGTCACGGGCAGCGGGACGGAGGCGAAACGAGTTGTAAGTTGTATTTACCTTCCGCCTGGGCGGAGCGCCGCACTGGGGGTCGCTCTTCTCCCCCCTCGGTGAGTCACCCGAGTCCGGAACCGCAGAGCGGGACTAGATTACGGACGTTCCTGCATCGGTGACAGCCATTCCCTCCTCTACCCAAACTCCTGCCCCTCCTCCGGCCACCCTGCGGACGCCACCGCTCAGGAAGCGGCACTTCCATTGGTCGGCGGGCCGTGCAGTGCCCGCCCCCTTCGCCGAGGGCGCGGCTCTATTGGCCCACCGCGCTGTCGCTCAGCAGGGGGGCGTGGTGCAAGGTCGGCGGGCGGGCCGGCGGGCCGGTGGGCGCTGCGCTCGGAGTGCCGCTGCGCTGCCCTCCCGGCCCTACCCGCCCGCCTACGCTGGGGCAGCGGCGTTTTTCGTGCCCAGCGGGTGGCGGTCCGAGGGCGGTACTCTCGGGAATAGTTTGGGTCAGGGACAGAGGAAGTGCTGGGACTGACTGCACCGCATCGCTGCCCCGCTGGACGGGGTGGGAAGGAGCCAGACTGATGGGCTTGAAGGGGGTCTCCTGTACCTGGGTGTTGGGATGAGTGGGTGGGTGTGCAGGGCGGGTGTCTCCCTGCCCTTAAAGAAAAAAAAAAAAAGAAGGGAGAAAAACTTGGAAGCCGTCCCTTGTCTCCGATAGCAGAGGATGCTGTTGTGGGCAGAAGGCTGCCAGAGCATCGCAGCCGAGCCGCTCTGCCCCGCATCCCATGCCGGGCAGGGCTGGGGGCGGCTGGTGCAGTGTCTGCGGGGACCGGAGAGCCGAGCCAGAGCCAGGTGGATCTCCTTTCTTAGGGATGGGGAGGGTAAATGGTGCAGTTGTGTTTGTTCCGTGTTGCTTGCTTATGTCCGCGTAGCTTTTTACTGCTGGTTTGGAAGTACACTTTCCAGCTTCGCATGCTCGTGTCCTATTTTTTTTGTTTTGTTTTTGTTGTTTACTTTTGTTTGGTTGGTTTTTTGTTTGGTTGGTTTGTTTTGTTGGTTTTTTTTGTTTGGTTTTGTTTGTTTGTTTGGGTTTTTTTTTCCTTTCTCTTTTAATGCTGTATATCTCCTACCTGTTTTGCAGAGGCTGAAGAGTTCTCATGTTTGCACGAGCTACCTGTTCCTGTAACAGGCGATTAATACTTCGTTAAAGGAGTGGGCTCACCGTCTAAGGATTTTTTTTTTTTTGGTTGAACACCAGTTTTAGAGAAAAATTCAAAATAAAAAAAGTGCGGCCAGATTACCGTACATGTAGTTATATTTTTTAAGATCTTGTCATATGGGAGGTATTTGCCGTTCTGAAGCTAGTGTATCTCTCTTACTTTGTATTACGGAGTAAAAACGTTCATAGGAGCTTCAGTATCAAAGTCAGTAACTATTACAGATGCTCAGGTGGTGGAGTTTGATGTGAAGTTCCTCTGCTGTGGCCAGGTGAAGTAATTAAGAACCTGAAGTGGTGCTAGGAGCACCAAATGCACCTTGTGGTGTTTGAGTAACCGCTATTGTTTATATGGTGTTTAGCTTGAAGCGCTTTTTATGGTTCAAGTAGGAGCAGTAATCACCAAGTTCCAACACTGACAATACAGTGCAAATTATTACTACTATTTCTGTAGTTTTCCAACTTTACCGTCCACTTTATTGTATTTATTATGTCAGGTAAATTATGGAAATGCCAAAAGATAAGTGTAAGAATCAGTGCTAACTCGACAGCACTAAGCATCAATAAAATAAAAAAACTGAAAGGCTATATTTTCGGTTCAGCCCTGTCTATGAAAAATGTTTGCTTAGGAACAAAATCAAAGAAATTGAAACATTCAAATCTGTGTATACAAAATAGCCTATGACATGATGTAAATCCTTTGATCCACCTGTAATTTATAGCTTTGGTTTTAGTTTTGTCTTAAGCTATGGGTTGCAAACTGGTGCGTAAGAGATAAAAGAATGTAGTTAAGATTCATGGAAAATTATGCTAATGAAAATGAAAGAGGTAAAGAGATGCTTTTTTCTCTCTTTTTTTTTTAACTTAATACTCTACTGAAGATCTCATTAGACAGTCATTTGGGTTTGTGGTTTGTTTTTCCTCCTTCACTCCCCAAAGTAAATCTGAGGACTGTTTGCCTTTTCTGTCTGCAGAAGAGAAAACAAACATTAAATAATGGAGGAAAAGTTTCCTTTCAAGATGGCACAACTGCTCTTTGGACTCGGCAGCACTCAAACCATTCTAAATCAGGTCAAGCCATTCTTTTTTATAGAAAGCATACAGCGAAGAAAAAAGAAACAAATTTGATCTTTCTGGTAAAAAAAAAAATAAAAAAAATTGTTCACTTGACTTAGAGACAAATTGACCTGCATTTAGTTTATGATTATGTTTATTTTTGGAAAAGTTACAGCATCCAATTTCATTTTGTGAGAACATGAACATCTGTGTTGTTGGTGTCACTCTGAAGGCTTTTTCTTTTTGCGTTTTGATGGAGCATCATTTAATCTCATTGTAACTTGTATTGAGGGGATGGAAATGTGGGGTTTTTTGTTGAAGGTTCTATGTTCAATTGACACAGAAATCTGAACTGGTAGGGTCAATAAGGCTTCCCTATATAGGACTTGAATGTCTGAAGCTTTGTGCATGGTGAATATGTAAATATGATGAATAATCCCATGCTAAAGAGTAAGTTTGTTTTCCTCTATTAATTCGTCTAGCTTAGCAAAAGGATAAAAAGGTGAAGGGCCTGAACTTAAATTAATGCTTTGGATGCTGCCAACAGCATTAAAATGGCTTTCAAACTAGATAAGGTACTATGACAAGAAGAGGTACCACTTTGACTGGCTAGATATGGTGTTGTGGATCCTGTTTATGTGAGGAATGATACCAATATAATTAAGCCTGTTTAGAAACTTACGTAAAAATGGAGCTTTTGCAGACACATATACGGAAAGAAAGTGATTGCCGTCAGTGAGTTGCAGATGTTTACAGCAACCTCACCATTACCACTTTGAAACCTCTGCTGTAACAGTTTGTGAATCTATTTCTCTCTTTGCTACCAACTGTCTGTCAGAGGTCTGCAGCAACTGCAGCAGAATTGGCAGGAAAGAGTATTTTTCAGTATCTTCAACCAGTTCCTAGCAGAAGTCCAGCTGCTTTAGCAGGTGGTCAGTGAAAAAGGGTTTAACCTAGAATATTCCAGGATGGCTTTCTGCACAAGTTTCTCTAGCTCTATAACAAAACAGAATGAAAACATTTTTTATGTCCACGGAAATCATGAAGAAGTGAACTTGCCATCCACAAGTCCATAGACTCTTGATGGGATACACCAGTGAGTGCAGAGGGGTCTGGCAAATGTGCTTGCTAGGCCACTCTCAGGTCTTTGAAAGGTCATGGCAGTCAGGAGAGGTGCCAGAATAGTGGATGAAAGCAAGTATCACTCCAGTGTTCAAAGAGAAGGAGAACCTGAAGGGCTACAGGCCAGTCAGTCTCACCTCAATCCATGGAAATCCATGGTCCTGGAGACCATCTCTATACATGTGATAGACAAGAAGGTTGTTGTTGTTGGCTGGACTTCACGAACAAAGATTTTGGGATAAGCCTGCGCAATGGATTTTTTAGGTGAGGCACAGTGTGCGCGGAACTGGCCCCACCCCCTTTACTCCTGAGTTTCATTTAGCCACGGCCGAGCAGCTCGGACGGTGACAGCGAGTTCCTTGGGATTTGAACCAGCATCCTCAGAGGAGGAGCCGGCTCCAGAGGTGGCGACTTACACCACTCAGCCAATGCCCACCACAGACAAGAAGGTGATGAGGAGTTATCAGCATGGATTTGCCAGAGATAAATCATACTTAACCATCTTATGATGACACAGCTCCTTGAGTGGGTGAGGGAAGAGCAGTGGATGTTATCTACCTTGACTTAGAGCAAGGCTTTTGACACTGTCTCCTGTGATATTCTCATATCATTCAGGTAGTGTGGACTGGACTAACCGACAGTGAAGTGGATTGAGAACTGGATGAATGGTAGATCCCAGAGTGTTGTAAGTGGCACAGGGTCTAGCTGGAGGCCTGCCACTAATGGGGTCCCCCAAGGGATAGTTCTTGTCCAGTGTTGTTTAGCTTACTCATCTATGACTTGGATTAAGGGACAGAGGCCTCATCAGCAAAATCACTGATGACACAAAGCTGGAGGAGTGGCTGATACCCCAGAGGGCTGCGCTGTCATCCAGAAGTACCTTGATAGGTTGGAGAGATGGACAGAGAAGAACTGTCTGAAAGTCAGCAAATGCAGGTTCCTGCACTGTGGAAGAACAACCCCAGGCACCAGTACAGCCTGGGGCTGACCTGCCGGAAATCAACTTTGCAGAGAAGGAGCTGGAGGTCCTGGGGGACAACAAGCTGTCCATGAGCCAGCAGTGTGCCCTGGGGGCCAGGAAGGGCAATGGTATCCTGGGGTGCATTGGGAAAAGCATTTCCAGCAGGTCAAGAGAGCTGATCCTGTCAGTCTGCTCAGCCTGATGAGGCATCACCTGAAGTGCTGTGGCCAGTTCTGGGCTCCTCAGGACAAGAGAGACATGGAGCTCCTGGAGCTGGTCCTGAGAAGGGTGACAAAGATGATGAGGCAGTTGGAGCATCCTAGTTATGCAAAAAGCCTGAGAAAGCTGGACCTATCCAGCCTGGAGAAGCTAAGACTCAGGGGACCACATCAATGTGTGTCAATATCTGATGTGTGGATGTCAAGAGGATGGAGCCAGGCTCTTCTTCATGGTGCTGAGGAACGGGACAAGAGACAACACAGGAAGTTACATCTGAACATGAGGAAGAAGTCTACTGACTTAGCACTGGAACAGTTTGCCCATTGCAGTTGTAGAGTCTCCTTCCCTGGAGATACCCAAAAACTGTCTGGACAAAATCTTGAGTACTGTGCCCCAAGGGATCCTGCCTGAGCAAGGAGGTTGGACTAGGTGACCTCCAGTGGTTTTCTCATGACTTGTCTGTAAATTTGGAGCAATACTTTTCCTGAAGTAAGTGAATCCTGGAGGGAGGGTTCCTCTTTACCCTTCTGTTGTTCTGCACTGTGTAATGATATGAGTGTGCCATGCTTCATTGAAGGGGTGTGTCTCAGCCTCTTATGATGGATAACAAAGTAATTGTTAAAGCTGGTTAGAACTTTTCTTATGTAAGAGTTAATTATTTTTAAATTTAGAAGTAAATCTTATGTTCTAATGCAACTTTTATGAATATGCTTGCTACTGAATGCACTTTTCACCTCAGCCTGTTTTTCTCAAGCTATACATGTTCATCTGTCTGCCTTCACAGGTTTGAAAGATAAAGACTGTTTCAAAGTAGCTTCATTTGTTATAAGCTCTCACCGTGTTTTTGTGAGTGTGATGTTGAAAAGGTAATACTCAACTGAGATCTTCTTAAAGGCCAAAGAGAGGGAAATAACAATCTCCTTGGTCAAAAGAGCCTTTCTGAATACATTCCAGAATAAAGTCTGTGTGTGAGAAGGGTGGATTGGCTTGCAGTGATAATGTGTTGCCTTTCCTATTTATTTTGTAGTCTATAATAAAGTTCTAGAATTTGATGTAATTTTTTATGGGATAGGAGAAGTACACAATGGTGTTGATCTCCTTGTTGCTTTGGGTTTTTTTTTCAGGCTGCCACTGTTCTTCCCAAGCAGATAATCCCAGTTTTGTGTGTGCGTTTTTACAGGAGTATCACTCTACACTTGGTTTTATTGAATTTTATCTTAATGATTTCTGAGATTCTTTCCAATTTCTCAACATCATTTTCAGTTCCAATCCTCTCTTGTAAGGTGCTCACCAAATCCCACTAACTTTTTGTCAGCTGCAGATTTAGTCAGTGTAGTCATAACTGGAGGAATTTAAAAGACTGTTAAAAAGAACAATGCACAGAATGGATTTCTCTGGTCCTCAGTTATTAAGCATTCATTTGTGGGTGCTAACTTGTTCTCATTCTATCATCCTGTTACCTTCTTGTGTGCCTTTGGTAAAATAATTTGTTTTCTAATTATGGCTATTCCTGGCCTCTTAAACTGCCTGCTGGAAGTGGTCAAACAACTTACTCAGTGAAGCAAACCCAGAATTCTGAACTGAAGCCTGAAGTTCACAGATAATTAATTTTGCTGTTCTTCCCATGTTTAATAGTGCTCCTACAGCAAATGTGAATTTACCCATCTTAAAACAGTCTTTGAGTTTGCCTCAGACTACATGACACAAGTAAAATCTATTGATTTACCCTGATGTTCCTTATTAAAATCATGCTAATTGAAGGGCAGTGGTGGAATACATGAGGAAAACTGCTACAAAGGTTGTGAATGTACTAGATTGGGAAAAAATTTCTTTGCTGTATGATTGTAATGACTATGGTAATTAAATTCAGTCAAAGTTTTGTTCCTCTCTTTTTGCTCACAACTTGCACTTTGGTCCTTCTTCCTTTTTACAGTTACTTACTTTTTTTTTATTTGCACTGTTCTCTTCTAGAATGTTTTTTTCCTTTGTCAAAGGTTACTCATAGTGACTACAAGGTGGAATTAACCTAAGAAATGTTTGTTTGTGTAAGCTACTGTTCACTGTTTATACAAAGTCTGAGAGCCACTTATGAGTACTTTCTTGTCTTAAAATATGGACTTGGTTTTGCTCAGATACAAGCATGTTTAAGACAATGGGATCAAAATAAGGGTAAATTTGGCATAAATTTTCTGACTGCTGCTAACACAACTTACATCTGTCCTAGATATGCATTTTCCCTCATACTTAATTTTTTTTTCTGTTTTCGTGGTGTTTTTCTGGGATACTGTTGCCTCTTTCATATGTGCTTGGATTTCAGGTTACAGGATTGTGAATCCACAATCCACAGGCTATATCAATGTAAGTACTTTTTTTTTTTTTTAATTCTTGAGCAGTAGAATAAATTTACATCTTCTCAGTCATGGTATCTCTTTTCCCATAATACAATAACAACTAAGTACAATTAGAACATATTGGTAAGTTTTATAAATCAAGCAAACAAAAATCTGTTATATCAAGTAGCAGAATATATGGAGGTTCTCTCCTACATAAAAGTAGAACACTTGAGACAAGTCTATAAACTTCTCATTAGCCTTCTTATCTCAAAAATGTATTTTATCAAAAATCAACCCAGTAAGTGTGATGATAAGGGAAAACAAATGATCAGGGAAATGGTATTAAGAGAGGATTGTTTCAGTATTTTGTTAAATATATTTTCAGCGTACAAGGGCAGTCTTGTTGTGTTCTGTAACACAGTTTTCCCAGGTGAGTGACCACTATCTGCCCAGTTACACAATTTGTCAGAAATACCAAAGGCAAATAGCAGACCTGGAGTGGGTAGCTTTTTCAAGAGGCGATTAAACACCTCGATTGGGACTATCTCTGCTGCTATTCAACTTGCAGAATAATGGCAAGATACTGCATTCAGGTTGTTCTTTTCATGCTGTTACAGGTATAATGGTACTGTCCAGTTTGTGTTATGCAAAGAAAAATGATATATTAGATAGCTAAGAGATAGTTAACCTCTGATAAATAAAGTTCTCAGAACAGCTATAGCTACATACTGTCTTCATACCTTAGAAAAGCTAGATTTTTTTTTTCTTTTAGTTTCAGAAATTTAGGTGGAAGTGCAGAAAAAGCCCTCTCAGTAGATGAAATTGTGGAGCTTAGGACAGAGTGCTCTTCTCAGCTTTGCTAGAGGCCTCCAATTCAAAATTGCTAAGCTCTTCAAGGTTTTACTAGGTTCCAATAACACTCTTCCCACTGCAGCTCTGAGAAAAATTCTAGTAGACTGAAATAAAATATTTTGATATAACATTACCCCATTGTAGCAGTCGGTATGGTCCCCGCTTGTGGGGGATCAAGACAGGAACATTTATTCAATTACAAGATACAATATAAAGGTACAGCAAATTAATATTCATCTCAGGGGCTGGTTTTATACTAAATATGGGAGGAGATATAACTAAGACATTACATTATGGTTGCTATGGAGGTCGCTCAGGAATGCAAGGCCAGAATAAACGAAGGCACTCTATCCATAAAAGTTCATCTTGACCCAGGAGGAGTGTAGGTGTAGGCAGCTTTGGAGGTATCTGAAGCAACAGGTATCAGCAAACTGGGTTGAGCTTATCAGGCTTGTTATACTCCCAATACGTTCTCCCATGGTTTCTTTGACTTCCCAGTCAGCTGTCTTGCAGCCAAGATATTTCTGAATCCCACACCCCATGGGTAGGCTTCCTCTTCCATAAACCATGCTAACAATCCATCAAGTATGGCCAGAAGAACATGTTCCTGGAATTCGCCTGCTAGGTTCTTAAATGTTTGTGGAGATAAACTATTGAGCCAAGATTTACAGTGCTATTCAGTTTAACCTGTGATATCTGAGCTGTGGACATGGCACTGCCTCCTAAGCCAAAACCACAGAGCAGTGATTTTTCCTGTGGACATTTGTGGATGTCTGGTGATGTGGAGATTCTGTTACTGCTCACTTCACAAAGTCGCCCTGCACTTTTTTTGAAGAGAAAATGTAGCCTGCTGAAGAGCTTTTATGTCCTTGTGGCTGGGACACTCAGTGGTCTAGGCTGATTGAGCTGTATGTTAGTAATGTCTTTTAACCACTGCAGCAATTTGGTGCAATGCTTATGAGTCAGAGCGCTTTGTCTCTTTCTGTGCATTCTTTAATGCTCAGGTGGAATATAAAATATGTGTTAGAGACCATTATCACATTGAAAACATTGTGTTCTTCTCCACCCAATTGATGTTTAGGACTTTTGAAAGCCTTTATAAGTATGAAAACCTCTAACTGTCTCAAACACTGATTTATCTAGCCTCATGCTGTTTTCCCCCTCCTAGGACAGGGAATAATCAGAATGATATTTTAATGAAAATCTGTGAGTAAGGTTACAAACTTGATTTTTCTTTTATGCTTTTTGTGGTTAAATGAGCAGAACTGCATACTGCTTTTGAACAGTGTAAAACTAACCAATTTCTGGTAGGAGGGTACTCAGAAGAGTGAAGTTCTGTGTAAAAGGCTTCTATCAATGGTTTTCAAATACTTCTGTTATCAACTGTCAATTTATTTTCCTTCTTTCACTTTCTCTAAAGTGTATAAAATACGCAGTTGACCATTCTTGATTTCTGAAAATTTACCACTTACTAAAAAACACCTAGGACTTTTTTGCAAAATTAACGAGGACTTTCTCCACTGTAAAATTTTAATAAAATCACCTGCTAGGAATAATAACCAAAAAAAAAAAAAAAAAAAAAAAAAAAAAAAAAAAAAAAAANAGAAAAAACCTCTCAGGTCAATTCCTGTAGAAGGTGGGGGAGTCTGGGAAGAAGTTGTCATAATTTCTTTCCTGAAATAGTTGGAGAGGGTATCATAAAGATTCTTAAATTACATTGGAGTACATGAAAAGTATTGATATAATGAGGAGAAAGAGGCCACTGAATCTTAATATACTAATATGTGGAAGAAAGTAGATAAATGTAGTACCTCAGAATTAATTTGTTTAGGATAAAAGATGAAAGTATCGATTAAAATAAACAATTAGACAACTGTAGACTTAGGTGTTTGTCTAACAGGGATTTCACTCTAGTGCACTTGCTATTTTCAGTAAATATAAAGGGATGCATTTAAATGGATCATCTCTGGTTAGATGCTTTTGAAAGCAGAATGATTCCACTGCAGAGAAGCTAATGAGCTAGGTAAAGTTAAACTCCTTAGTTCCAAAGAGCCTGGTATTAATATCTTGGTGGTGAAACTAGATCAATATGTTGAAACCAGTTTTTTCATAATGCTCTTTTTTTTTTTTTCAGTTTTTCTTCTATAGTATTTATTGGCCCTTTGTATTTACCTTCTATTTAGCAGGACAAACACATATTCCAAGGGTGTCATGGGTAGAATCACCTGCCTCACTATTACCTTTATCTGTTCTGATGTGCACTAATGATAACATTAAGGACTATGGCTGTGCACCTTTTACCCTGACTGCCACCTGCCTTGTCACCAGGCCCAGTACGACAAGCAGATCATCAAGCAAAGAAAGCTGTCAGTCTGGCTGCTTGTGGAAGCTGCTAAGATTACGAAAAGTTACACCTTGGTATAAGTGTATGTTGACATTGAGGTTCATGTGTGTTAGTATGTGTGCTGTACAAGCTGGTAAGCAGCACAGATGGATGATTATATTAAACTTACCCAGAAGCCTTCCAAAAAAAGACAAAGAATCTGTGTTCTGCTGGTGAACTTCTGAACCTCCACTAACACTGGGATGCATTAAGAATAATTAGCAAGGAAGAAAACAAATCTGTGAGCAGGTAAACACAATATTCTGAGATAGAAGAGTAATGAGACAACCATCCCCCAAGTAACCAGATAAATTCACATTTAAAAGATGACTAGGCTGATGTGTAAGAGAACCCCAAGAATAGTGAAATAAATGTAATCTGTAACAAAAAGTATGCTACATGTAAGGGATGTAATGACAAAAAAAACCCCAAAAAGCAAGCTAGAACATTTTAATTACAGACACAGTTGTCTAAGGCATTAAACAGGTGTGAAAGACATGGTAATCTCTAGCAAAATACTCGTTATGCTGCACAAACAATTATTTTGTTTCTTGTTAGAAAGAGTGGTGCATTATTGATTGTTAATAAATTGGGATTTATTATTATAACCTCTTGTTTGGGGAGGAGTGATAATAGTTCTTGCAATAGGGAAATTGTTATGAAGTAATGATTAGTTATGTCTCTGTTCTCTCTTTCAGCTCTCCTTCCCGCATGTCTCCCACTACAGTCAGCCACTGCCCTGCCTGTTAGGGAGTGCTTGCAAGGGACTTCTGTCACAGCATAGGACAGACAGAAGAAGGAAAGAACTTGGTACTTCTGTTGCTCCTTTTGTTTCTGTTGCTGCCTTGCATCTCTCTAACTCTTTCCTTAGAAGCTGAGGTTTTATGCAAGTGGGAAGTAAAACTGACTCTTCCAAGTTGTATAGGTTGCTGAAGCAACTGATTATTGCTGTCTTATCCCAGATAAAGCAGGAAGTCTGCTGTTCCATGTTGCTGTCTACTTTGCCTGCACCAAGAGCTAGTTTTTTTCACTTTGTGACTCTGAACAGAATGCATTTTAGAACCTAGGAAAGACCAAAACTTGGAGTAATCTAAATAGAGAATGCAGAGCCATGTCTGGTTCTGAAGCCACTACCTGGAGGACTTCTCCAGGGAATCCCTGAGAACAAAGGTGTGGCACAAATCCTTGCACAGGGCAGATCCAAACTGGAAGCTTAACCCTAAATGTGCTAACAGCGTGTTAGATTCAGAAACCATCCCAAAAGTTATATAGAAGTTGCCCACTTAAAAACTGATTGGCTAATTGGGCAGACTTTGGCTATTCATGTTGCCTGGCAAGTTGGCCTACAATACCTGTGTTTGTCACAACATAAAGAATTTTGGAGTGGAGGAATTGGACCATATACATGAGTAGGGACAATAGCAGCAAGTTGTCAAAGTCATGGACTGCTGAAGAACAGACTAAGCATACTGGAGACAGTGGATCTCACTGCTGTATAGTCAGCACCCAGTAAGAATATTTGCAGGGTGTGATACTATATTACTCTTGACAAATCTAGAGATGAAACTCTGTTGTCAGCATCATTAATATATTCCTTGCTAGAAAGGAAGAAAACAAGAAAAAAATATGACCATTTTGAAGAACAAAGGATCCCAATAAAGAATGTTGTTCCTTCTAAATACTGATTTTCTTTCTGTACCTTATTCCTGTGAGTTTTGTTTCTGTAGGTTGGTTATTTTGGTTTTGTGGGTTTTTTTTGTAAATGTGCCATTAAATTTGCATTGGTACATGGAACTGGGTTGCTTACTTCTGTGTTCCTGGCTCATATGCATGGTCTGTCACAAGAAAAATTACTTTTGTTTATTTGAGGGAGAAGCCGAGGAAATGCAGTGAGGACCAGAGAAAGCGCAAGAGAAGGTATGAATGAGGAAAAGCCATGATCACAATAAGAAACAAGCCAAGGTAGAACTAACTGATGGGGAAGAACTCAGGCCAAGGAAGGTGAAATGGAGGTTCCTGCAGCTAGTGGGAAGCACACTTGACTGAACCGGTTCTTTTGCTGCCTCATGGCTGCTGTAGATTTTCCTGGTAGTTGGTATATAACTTCAAAACTAATTTCCATGCATTATTTCGTCTGATAGGTGGGTTTGGAACATCCTGTATAAACCACTCACATAGAAGCATTTATGATTGTAGTTGGTTAGAAGGTGGTCTCAGGGATAAAGTAGACTTTGTAGAGATTGTAAACAAGTAACCTTTTTAACATGCTACCATGGCTCATGTACACTATTGTGTTCTGTTACAGTTAAAGCAGTGTAATACTAATTTAAGAAACAGGTACCTTAGTGCTGTTGCAGTTCTGGAGAGGCTAAGTTGAGGAATAAGGAAGTCTGCCTTCAGAGATCTCAAATTTCAATTATTACAATAGTGCTTTTTTTCCAGGCAAGTGTTAATTCAACACATAGATGGATTACATTGTTGTGTAATTTTACTCCAGAAACAGTGACTTTAAGCAGGCACCAGTGACTAGAAAATTTGTTGTGAAAAGGACTATGATAGTTACCACAAGCCATGTAATAGACCAATACAACCCACAAATCAGTTAGGAATGAAAGTCTGCAGCTGTATTGGGGTTTGTATCTAATGGCCATGCTTTATCAAAGACCCTGGGATAAATCAAAGTACTGATTTCAAGAATTGGCAAAGGTGTCAGTGCAGATGGGAATTGAATTGTCACAGGTGGAACCTTCCCTGCTTTTTTTCTGAAAGTACATGTGTGTGATCTGGCTTTGTCTCTGGAAATAATTTATTTTTAACTCAGATTACAATGAATTGCTGTCAAAGCATTATGAAATTATACTGCATGTAGTTACCATATTTTTCTTCTCCTGGGAAGTACTGCTTTCAATTCTTTTGTACCTTGGCTTAAAGAAAACAACATTAAATTGCAATGGATGCTAGACTGAGTAAACTATACTGATACTCCTATTCAGATCCTAACAGTGGCCCTCTTATGTACTCCTGACATACGGACCCATGATGACACATGATGGTAGAATTTCTAGCTCAGCTTGCCATGGTGGGGAATTTTCTCCCCCATTGTTTCCTTATGTCTGCAATTATATTGTGGAGAATAATATTCTTGTGTTGCAAATGTAACTTGGCCAAGCACCTAAATTCTTGCAAGATAGATAATCCCCATGTTGAGTGCATAAAGACAGCATGCAATTGCCCTGAAAGAAAGAATAAAGTGGTGGCAGAGATATGGACAGCACATAGAGGCCAATTCTTTATCCAGTAGTCTAATTGGCAGAAATGTTGAATTTGTGTTGATAGGGTGAATTTCCCCTTGCCACTCAATAAATTGCATTTATTACTAGATGAGAGGAAAAGTTATATTTTGAAGGCATTCTGTAAAACAACACTGTCAACAAGAATTTTAACAGGTAGGTTTAAAAACCTGTGGGTTTAAATGTTGTTTCTGTTTAGTAAGATTTTTTTTAGAAAACAAGCCTTCCAAGAATAGATAGTGAAAATTAAGAGTGACTTACCCTTGTACCAATTTGCTGAGTAACTTCATTGGGTGCAAATATTTGTAGGAGGATGTACTTTGATTTCAAAAACAAGAAGGGATTTGTAAACATTTTCAAATCACTCTGCACATAGTAGCTTTTTTTGTGCCTAGAACCTACTCCGGATGAGTTATGTATGAGTACAAATCTCATGCTACAGTTACATTATTATGTAATTACTGTCTTTAAAGGTTTGTTATGATACTTTGCAATTTTCTTTCTAATCCCAGAGAAGTTCTGCCATCCATCTGATCATAGATTTTTGCATTACGTTATTTTTGATGACATCTTCAAAAAGCATATTACAAATCAGCTGGAGCATCAGGCTGTGCTGGTTTGCCATGTAGCTTTATTGCTCACTGAGTAAGTCTGTGACTATGTTCAATTCCAGAAGAGCTGTGTTTGGGGAGTTTTATTTTTCCCAGTTGCTAAAGCTCAACATGACTAGCAATCTCTTATCTTCAAGATTCACCACCCACAATTGTTTTTGACCAAATCTAAGACTGAAAAGAGGGGACAAAGAAGTGACTGAGTCACTTCTGTTGTGTGCCAACAAGTTGCTCGTTTGCTGATTAGCCACCTGCTTTTGATCTGGATTATATCCAGACCCTCTCCAGCTGGCCAGAAACTGAGAATATGAGCTGTAGTCAAGGATACCTGCAAAGCACTGAAGACTGCAGTGAAGTGTCTTTGAAGAGAAGCACAGGGAAAAACAAACTAAAGGGGAGGTGAAAGAAAAATAGAGGCAAGGAGCCAATTTCTGATCTCAGCATCACTGATGTCACCAATATGAATTTTGTCCACAGAGTGCTGAGGAAATGAGAATAGAAACAGGTCAGAGAGAAAGGTGACGGACTAGCACATGTGACAGGGAGGGGGTAATTAATCATGTCTCAACTGTGATCTTAAGGACTACTCTAACACTTGTAATGCCTCTTAGTCATCTAAAAGCATAAAATTAATAAAATCTTTCCAATGGACCATTTGTTTTTCCTAGCAGCTCCAGCAGAGATTTTTAGTGGTGGTGCACGCATCTGTAGAGCCATTTGAAAAAGACTGTGCACAGATCTAATGAAGGGGAAAAGATTTGGTTACTCATGTTTCAATTGAAATCCTATGATAGCAAATATCCTTATACTCTAGATCATCTTTCTTGTAACGTTTCCATGGTAGTTTAATTTGCTGGTACTCTAAAGCTAGGTGAGTACCAACAATTTTCAACTCTGCTGTAGTACATGTTCTTCTAAAAACATTGCAACAAGCTCACAAAAAATAATCTTCCTGAAATAGTTTCTTTTGAAAATGCTTATGAGTTAGAACTCTATTGATGAGCCAAAATAAGTGAAAATAAATGTTAAGTTTGCTGCAGGGATTTTTTTAAAAGTTGTTTCACTAGAGTATCTGCTCTGAAAGTAGTTTCTTCTAAAATAAGGAACAAAAAGTAGGCATGAAGAACCCCTCATCTGCTTCAAAGTATTCTTCAAGTTAAAAAGTTGTGTTAATTATTTGTTTACAATTATTGCATTCTAACTTCTTCCATTTTTTGAAGATTTGTCCCTGGAAAGTTTGTTTGTTTATTTGTTTTCTGTTTTTTTTGTTTGGTTTGGTTTTGGTTTTTGTTTTTGTTTTTTTTGATAGTAGATTGATGTGCAGAGCATATAGCCAGTTTCATGTATCTAGATACCACTAGGGCTACAGTGACTCAGTGTTGCAACGCATATTGCAGTTACTGTCTTTCACTTAGGAGAAATAAGGTTCTGGAATTCTTTGCCTACTTGAATAGCTACATGATTTTTGGAAATGCTGTGTTGGAGAAGTCCCACTGAACTGAGGGAAGAAAGACATTTGAGGCCTGATCTAGCAATAAGATGTGCTATGTTGGTTTTGTGACTGTTGCATTAGAAAGTACAAGAGTCTCTGGATTTGTTTTTGTTGTTTGGTTTTTTTGTTTTGTTTTGGTTTGGTTTTTTGTTTGGGTTTTTTTTTGTGGTTTTTTTTGGGGGTTTTTTTGTGTGTGTTTGTTTTGTTGGGGTTTTTTTTGTAAGTGTGGATTTATAGAAGGTTGTCTTTGGCTTGAAGCTGACAAACCTTGTGAAGTTCATACTCATTGAGTACCTCAGCCTTCCAGTTGCCTCCAGTTCACCCTTCTCACTTACCAGGGGGATACACTTTCCTTGGCCTTTCTTTTCTGACCTATGTACTTACAGAATCCCTTCTTGTTATTCTTCGTGTCCCTTTTGTCCCATGACTTTTCCTGTTCCAGCTTTGCCTTGGCCCTCCTGACCTCATCCCTACGCACTGAATTGTATCCCTGTACTCTTCCCAGGTCACCTGTCCCTCCTTCCACTGGCTGTGCATTTCTTTCTTACTCCTCAGTTTGAAGAGTAGATCCTTGTTCAGCCATGTGGGTTTCCAGCCTGCCTTGCTCAATTTCCTGCACACCAGGATAGAGAACTCTTTTACTCTAAGAGAAGTTGCCTTAAAGAGTTGACAGCTCTGGTCAAGCTCATTGTCCTCAAGGGAAGTTATCCAGGGGTTCTCATTCACTAACTCCTTAAATAGCTGCAATTTTCCTCTTAAAAAGTTCAAAAAGTTCAGGGTCCTGACCTTGCTCCTTGCCAGGCCAATCCTGCCTGAGACTACAAACTCAACTGGCATGGTTGTTACAGCCCAGGCTGCTTCCTGTTTTAAATCCTTTGATAAGACCCATCCGCACTGGTGAGCACCAGGTCCAGTAATGCCTCACCTCTGGTTGGTTTATCTAATACCTGCACCAGGAAATTGTTCTCTATGTGCTCCAGGGGTCTCCTGGATTGCTTGTAGCCAGCTGTATTGCTTTCCCAGCAGATGTCTGGGTGGTTAAAGTCCTCCATCAGGATGAGAGCTTGTGATCCTGATGCCTCCTGTATCTGAAGTAAGATATCTCATAGACAGGCTCCCCCTGATCAGGCAGCCTAGAGTAGACCCCCACAACCAGGTGTCTTTCATTGGTCCTTGTCCTTGATTTTCACCTACAGTGTCTAACCTTTTCACGGCTGTTACTTAGAGACAGTACTTCACAGTTGATGCCTTCCTCATCAGCTTTCTTGTAGGTCCCCTTTAGGTACTGGAAGGCTGCTATGAAAGGTCTGCAGAGCCTTTTTGAGGGTGGACAACTCCAGCTCTCTCCATCTTCACAGGAGCAATGTTCCATCCCTCTGATCATCTTTGTGGCCCTCCTCTGAACCTGTTTCAACAGGTCCATGTCCTTATGTTGTAGGTCTAGTTACATTAGCTATAATATTTCCATAAGTGATCCATTGATAGATGCTGACAAATCATTCAAATGTGTTATTTCATCTTCTTAATTCACAGGGGAGATATCTGAGCTTAAAAGCACAGTTTCTTTAGAAGCTCTTGGATCAGATTCAAAGCTGACCAGAACTCAGATGTTCCCATTTTGTTGATTATTTAAGGTTTCCCTCCTGCAGAGTGATTTAAATTGAACTGGCAAGTGGAGAAGGTGAAAACAGACAGACTTTCATCTTATTCCTATTGTTTATGACAGGTTGAGTGGTGCCTGGAGGAAGATGCATGTATAAACAAGCTCTGAAGTAAAATACTGGCAAGTCTACAACTGCTGAAAATTGAGCCTGTATTAAACTAAAATGCTTCCTCAACAGAGAAAAACAGTCCTTGCAGGTGTTTGTCCCAGAGATGTTACACAAGATGTCCAAGGTTTTTGAAAGAAGTGATACAAATGCCAAATTTGTTCAGCTTTCTCTAAAGACTAACTTGTACCCAGTGAAAATGAAATTAAATAAACTGACTTGCACTATCAATAGGAAAAATATGTTCATTAGTTTGGTTTAATAGAATTGTATTAGCTAAATTTTGATTAAACGCAACCATTTTTCCTTCCCTAGAAGTTCTTCATCACTGCTGTGATTATTTTGTTTCCACAGTCCTCAGATTTACAAGAGGTTCTCTTTCTGGTAATGCTGAAAAGCAAGACTTTTTCATGTACAGTTTGTTTCTGTTGCAAATCTTCCTTTCAGAAAGTATATTCAACTTTCAGCATCTCTCTGATCATGGGACATGGTAATACACTATGTGGTACACCTTGTTTTGTATGCTGAGCAGGTATTTCATTAACTTTTGTGAATAATCAGCCATAATTTTAATTCTGTTCCATTGTAAAATTTCATTCAGAGATTGAGATAAATATGGTATTAACTTGCATTTTTGCCCTTTCTCTGTAATTTTTAAAAAATTATCAAGTATTAGCCTTGTTTTGCACATTGGCAATCAGGACGGAATAGCTAAGTCACATAAGTTAACACAGAAGAATTTAGGCACCTAGAAACTAAATGAAAGCATTTGACCCATGAGGGCAACAGAGCCATAGTCACTGAGGCTGGCGAGCACTTCTAGTACAGTCAGGTACACAGCTTGCTTAGGGCTGTGTCCAGTTGGTTTGGGTATCTCCAAGGACAGAGGCTCTCATCCTCTCTGGGGAACCTGTTCTTGTGTTTGATCATCCTCAATGTAATTTTTTTCTTTCATGGTTAAATGGAATGTCTTATTTTGATCTGTGTTTGCTGTGTCTTCTCCCTTCACTGGATATACTGGGAAGAGAGTCTGAAGTTTCTTTATTGTCTGCTATCTCCAGGTGAAACAGTTTTCAGCTTCTCTTTCTGTGAAAGATGCTCCAGTCCCTTTATTGCATCTATGGCCAGGATGTTCCATGTAGCCTAGACTCAAATCCATGTACAGCACCAGTGCTGAGCAGAGAGAATGGATCCCATCGCTTGACCTACTTCCAATGCTCTTGCAACCTTAATGCAACCCCAGATACCCCTGGCATATTTTTCCATAAGGGGACACTTCTGGTGCATGGTCAACTCAGAGTCCACTCAGACCTCTGGTGCATTTTCTGACAAGCTGCTCTTCAGCCATTCAGCTTTTTGTGTAGCCCCACTGTGTGGTGCACTCGTGTATATTCAGTTTATATGCAGACCTGTTCAAGCACCTGAGTCCTCATCATGAGGTACTGTAAGTTCATACCCATGCCTAGGCTGCAGCTGGCTTGACAGGTCTGAGGACTCTGCTTTCCAGATCATGCCTGAGCCTGTTCAGATGTTCTTTGATAAGCTATGGCGTGCATACACCTCCGAAGGGATCCAATTCTGTGGTAGTATTTATGTCATGCACCTGAATCTATAGTACTGCCAATGAATCATTCCAAAAGAGAGTGGCTGTGGTCGTTTTTGTTCTTAAACACAGCTGCTAGTCCAGGTAACTTTNTGTCAGCAATCTCAGGAAGTAAAAAAAAAAAATCACAGTTTACAGAGAAGCCAAGTTCAAATTAACTCATTTTATTTTCAGGCCAGTGCATATATGCTGTTGAACAGCCCTGGCATGGTAGTGCTTTTAGAGCTCAGCTAAACTGTTCATAGGCCTGCAGCAACAAGCTGCTTTTGCAGAGGTGCTGGGTTACCATGGCAACTGTTCTTTGACAAACAGACAGATAGAAACCCAAGATCCTGAGCCATCACATTGCCCAGAGCTACTGAGGCTTTCCAGTAAACTTTAGGGATTGCACTAAGTCTGATACGACCAACTGCAACTCCAGTGTCTTCAAAGGCATTTGTTACTGTAACCGAGGTTACTATTTCAGCAGCAGTGAAGCAATTCCCATCAAGTGCTCATTACTTAGAGAGAAGCTTTGGAGTAGAAACTAACCAAACAAGTTAAACCTATTTGTCATAACTCTTATCAGTGAACTGACGACAGGAAATCAATCTAATTTTGCTGTTTTGTTAAGACGTGAAAGTTGGAAATGGCTACACTACAAGTAAATACCTATGGAGACCTTCCATTAGAAACAGAGGATCCTGTCCAGGAAATCAGGATCAGGCTATATTAGAAAAATTAATTTTAATGAATTTACAGCTGCTCATTGCAAAAGCACTTTCTCTTTCAGTCACTACATGGAGAGAGAGACACGTTTGTCTTCATTTTGAATCCGTAACACACGATAACAGTAGAAAGCAAGGGGACTGCCAAAGGGCAGACTGATGCGTTTGGACTCTTGTGTTTGCCACCTAGGCCAGAGTTGGATCATCTGCCATGGGGCAGTTACTGATCTGAAGCATTTGTACTAGGTCTGACTGAGATGGAGGTAATTTTGAACATGACAGCTCCAGTGCTGCTGGTAACAGACCAGTGTTTCAGGTACTGCTGAACAGTGTTTGCACAGCAGCAAAGCCACCTCTGCTCACTCTTCCTCTCTGTGAATATATTGGAATGCGTGATAGGCTGGGAGGAGACACAACCAGGCGGAGAACTCAAACTGACCAAAGAGATTTTTCCATGCAATACAGTGTCAGGTTCAACAGTGAAACAGAGGAAAAGGTGAAGTCAAGTAGGGTAGCTGTCTTTTACTTGGAAACTGGTGGAGTGCCACTCTAGCATGAAAGGTGGTTAGTGATTGTACCACTTGCTTTGTTTTATTTCCTTATTTCGTGTTCCACTTTTCCATTGCCTGCTAAACTGTTTTAACCTTGGCCCATAAATGTTCTTGGATTTCATCTTTCTTTTTATCTTTCCCCATACTAAACAGTGTTTTAGTGTAACTCATTTAAATACCAGTTTTCAGGACAGCTTTTTAGGTGAGTGTTTAGAACCCATAAACTGATGGAATAGAAGCTTTTTGTGGAACAAAGTTTTGTGCTATTAAGTCCATGGTAGCAGGGAGCATTGAACAGGCAGAAAAATTCCTCTCATTTTCTGGAGATCACATCATGGCGTGAGGCAGGACCACTGAATCACCTTGGTCCTTGCCTTGTCTTCTTTGTCTTTCATAGTCAATGGTGGTGACTGATAAGACAGCCATTAAACTGCAACCACCTTGAGAAGGCATATATCATAAAGGATAGGGACTGCTAATAACACTTTCCTTGCTTGTTTCAAACCATTGTGTTCTTTCCAACCTATGTTTTACTGCCTACTTGTGGATTTTGTATTTCTTGGAAGAATTACATTCCTTTCTCCTAAGAGAAAGATGGGAATGTGAGGAAAACTATAAAACCATGATCTTGAATATGAAATACTAAAAATATTTACCCAATTTAGCTGGGTGGAAAAAAATAACAGAGAGAATGCCATGCCCATAAAAATCTGGTTAGAAAGTTGTTGTTGTTGTTGGCTAGACTTCGCGAACTATTTGGGATAAGCCTGCGCAATGGATTTTTTAGGTGAGGCACAGTGTGCGCAGAACGGGCCCCACCCCCTTTACTCCTAAGCTTCATCTTGCCACGGCCGAGCACGCTCGGACGGTGACAGCGAGTTCCTCGGGATTTGAATTGGCATCCTCAGAGGAGTGGCCGGCTCCAGAGGCGGCGACTTACACCACTCGGCCAATGGCCGCCGCATTAGAGAGTAGAAAATTACATTCATGTGATGTTCACACCCTAAGGAACTGATTATCCAATGAGAAGCTGCTCTAGTGTGCTTTCTTTGCAGCCAGTGCAGCTTCACTCTGTATGATCTGACTGCAGGTCCCACACTTGCTAAGGATCAAATACGGGGAGCACAGATACAACAGTAAACATATGTGGAGTTTGGATGGGATAGAGGGATGGAGTTCGTTTTCTTCCACATAGTGCTGTGGTTTGGATTTGTGACTAAAGCAGTGGTGTACTTGTATGGCATTGGGGCTTTCTTTTTTTTCCCAACCAAGAAGTAGATTGGTGGAGCATGAGATGACATAACTATAACAGCTGACCCAAAATGACCAAAGGGTTATCCCATGCCATAGAATGTCATGGGTGGGGAAGGTTTGGATTTTTTGAAGGCAGACTTTGCTTGGAGACTAACTGGGTATTAGTACCAGTGTGATTGTGGGAGGAAACTGGCTTCTTTGCATTACTTGCTTTTGTTTTGTTTTTATTTTATTCTTCTTTTATTACTGTTTTCTTTCTTCCTCATTCATGCTTGTTTAAAAATATTTTTACCTCAAACCCTGAATTTTCTTGCTTTTGTTCTTTCTCTTCTCTCCTTGTCTGATCATGGGAGGAGTGATGCAGGGGCTGTTTGGGCTGACATGCTGATGAGAGTTAATCCAGAACACTTCCTTCCTAAAGTACCAGTCATCTGTGGGACCTGCCAGGCAGAACTGACATAGGGTGATTTTCACTCACACAAAAAAATTTGCTAATGGCAAAAGCGTTTTTGAGTAAGGCCCTGAAACAGAAAAGAGGCATTAAGGCTTCTGAGAGGGAAAATTGTACGGAGGAGTCCTAGAATAGTCAGACAAAGTAATTTTGTGACAACGGTTAAGTCATAGTTTGTGTATCTATAGAGCTGTTTTTATACAGATGCATTCTGATCCAGTTTGCATGTAGCCACCATTACTTATTTCACACTCTGTTCTCCCCAACGAGTCTCATTTGAAAGCTTGTCTATTGAGTTGTGACTAGTATCTCTGTAATGACAGCATTTTTTTGACAACTGTATGTCTAAAGGACTCATAAGGCACCAAGACATAATGTTAAAAGTGTTTCATTTTTTCTACCTCCTGGACAGAAGGACCACATATCAATAACAATGGACAAAACTACCTTGGTTTTAAATAAAAGATTTTTGTTATAATTTAATAGAAAACTTGAATGCTGAACTTGAGCAAATACTAGAATTTATCTGTGTATTTTCAGTTCTGTAGAGAAGCCAGTAATATCTACATTGCAATACTGCCATAATATAACACTGTATAATAAGCATTTCCTAGTTACCACTAAGGTTAGTGTTACACAGCCACTAATACCTTACCTTGGGTGTGCTATCACAGAAAATACTAAAATTTAAATATTTCCTACTTGGTAAAGTTGAGATATCACCTTAATCTCTTTCTACTTTAATTAATGTGGTCTAGCCAATAATTTGTCAAGGTGGCATTTGAATGTAGATAACACCGGCATATATATGTCAGTAAATAAATATTTCAATATTTTTGAGAAGACATAGAATTTGAATAGTTTACCAAATACTACAAATATTAAGCTTGGGAAATAGCTCTTTGGAGCAGCAGACACAGATCCATTAACATCAGTGATTACTCTCATATGGTGCATTCGGGTTACCTGAACACTTATCAGCCAGTACTAGATATAATCGTGGGACTGTTAAATAACACGTAAATGAATTATAGCATAAACCAGTGATGCAGCATGAGTTTTTTTGATTGGATTCAAGGTCAGAATATGCAAAAGCAATCAGACCTAAGCTGGATGTTGTTCAGCAGATGCTACTCTGATCACAGGTTCAGAATTGAACTTGATTCCAAACTTGTGATAGAGTTTTCTATCTTGATTTGTGAAGATAAAAATGATCCATGGTCTCTTACCTGAAAGATACATCTCCTCTGTACCTTCCTGTGTCAGCAGATCTCAGCTGGCAAACTTGGGTTCAATCTACTCCAGTTCATAAGATGTGGAGATGTTGACAAAGACAATGAGCTTTCATCTCATTTCCCTCTCACAGTGGCCTGTAAGTCTGCAAAGACACATCTGGGTTACTTGCTTACTCTTTCAGTCCCTTCCCACTCAGTTGCAACATATGATGCTTTTGCCAGTAACTCTTCATGAAACAGCTTGAGCTAAAATTCAGTGCTGATATAAAAACTCATATGAGCAGCTTCAAATCCTCTGTGTTGAAAACCAATCTATTTTCTTCTAATGAAGGCATACCTCCTTACAGATGTGATGAATGTGGCACTGTGAAAAGACATAAGCATGAGTTTAACTGGAAGTATGTGGTTAAATCCCCAAGCACTCTCCGACTTAAAATGTGTGTTCATTTGAGCTGAGGAGTCTATCACTAATTCTAACAACTGTGAAGAAAGCCGCAAAACTGATGATGCAATAGGATATGAGTTGGCAATAACCATAAGACTGTCATCTTATAGATACTTTTGCCCTTGCTATATTTATAGTACTGTGACAGAAGAGAACGTACCTTTCAAGGCTACTTATTTATTTGTTTGTTTATTTTTTGGATTCATGAAAGAGATGTGGAGAATTGCAATGGAAATGTTTTTCATGGGTTTTGGGGTACCTTACTAGATGTTTATGGACAAAATTACTCTGTTGACAGATCTGATAAGAGTATCTGGGAGTCCAGAGACGGAATGTGAATCACCAGGAAAAGGGATCAGTGTCTGTCAGATTTCTTCAAGGCTTTCAAGCAATGTTGCATACTTGTGACAATTGTACCATCACGAAGAAGGTTATTCCTCCTCCCTCCAAGGGTAGCACTACTGAAAGATGAAATACACTTGTTCTCATCACTGCTCCAAGTGTAACTGAAGAATAACTAGCTTCAAGCACTGTACAGCATGTAGTATCATGCAGTTGGAGCTAAATTACAGCTATACTATGAATTAAGCATAGACTTCATTGCGCTTTTTGTGAGACATGCTCAGCAAATGCATTTCTTTTGCAAGACAGTACAAAGATGCAGTGTTAGACTGACTTCCACAATACTTGATGGAAAAAAGTGAACCTGCACCATGGATTAGCTTAGGTGAGCTGTTTCCTTTAACATGATCTGGAAGGACTAAACATGCTCATGCCACAGGCCATTCCACATAATGCTGTACAAAGCTTCAGTCTTTTAGAAAACAGTGCGAGTGTTTTGGAGTCTTGAGTTTTTGCCAGGTTGACCAACAGCACTTTTTCTGGAAACAGAATGTATGCTGAGAGTTAGCCTGTTCATGTCTGCTGTCCAGCTTGTGTGTTTCCTTCCAGTGTGGGCAAAGCGCGTTGCCTGCATCTGCACACCTTCCCATCCTCTGCATTTGAATGTACCTGACCACTGTCTTGTGATTTTTGTTTTAATCACTGCTTCTTCCTCTTAGTCATTATTACATTATGCATCAAGAAATGTCAATAGGATTGGAAGTCACAGTATGAATAATAAGACACTTTTTGTTTTCTATTGTAATAATACAAATATTTTCTGTTGGTATCCTTTCTATTACGTTACACAGGGTGATTTGCCATTACAGTGTAGTCCTTGCATTTCAAAATGTCATGTGCTGAATCAGACACAACTCTGGCAGTATGAAAAGTAGTTGCCAGAGTTTTTCTGCATTTACACCACCCACTGAGTGCTGAATTAACTCTGCAATGGTAGATTTTCTATCAGCACATTTATGCTTGAGAATATATTGTACTTCTACTTTGAGTATTACCACAGTTCATTCTTCTATTTATCAACAGTTGTTACAGAAATTTAGAAAAAATGCATGTATTACAAACCCAGAGCACTCCTCAACTGCTGGACAAAGAACTCTTTTCTCCCTTCAAATAAATTGTAATAAAACTGTGGCAACTCCTATTAAAGAAGGTGAGTTGCTATACAATAGTATACCTGTAAAAAGACTTTGTCTTAGTCATTGCGGTATCACAGAACTGTTGAAATTGATTGAAATTATTTAGCCTATAAAGGACTTACAGATGAAATTGTAAGTCTTATAGGCTGTCATTAAGCCAAGTATGCCATAGAAGAAGAGAAAAAGCCATTATTTCATTACTGAAATGCACAGATATAAATGTCATTATTTTTTTCAGGCTGAACCAAGAATTTTGCTTGTATATTGCAGGCTGTGTTTCAAGAGGAGAAGGCTGGTGCAGAAATAGCCTGTAACTTCCCATTAAGGGGAGATTAAAAATTCACTAGCCATTAATTAATTGATATAAATTTTATTATAGAAGAAAACAAAGATCCAAGAGATAGCTGCTCCATATTTCTGCAAGGCTAGACTGAAATCAATTGTACAATGCAATCTTTGTTTTCAGGATCTTCTGTGAAGCCTGTTAATGTCTACCCTGGTCAAAGGAAAAATAGTATAGGTCACTGAAAAAAAATCAAATACATAGAAATAGTGTAACTAACCACAGGCACTGATGGATGGACATGAGCATGCCTATGAAAAGGGAATCTGAAATAACCATTCCAAATACAGCCTAAACCATGACAAGGGAGTTGGAGGCTTGGCCCAAACTACCTCTTAAAAATAGGCTATCCCAAGTGAACAACACAGCCATAAATAAACTAACAACATTTGGGAGATTCAGAGTAGACAGGAAAATAAAATGTACAGTGAAGACGTTTTCACGATCTCACATTTTATGGACCTCCAGCACAATTTTTTTTTGATTTATATGTTTGAGTTTTTTTGGATGTGAAAGTACGGAATCTGGTGGAAAACAATAAAAATGTTATTGGCATGTGACTCCTTCTGTGTAAGAGAGGAGGAGGTATTAATCAGAGCTACACCATAACTACAAACAGCTGAGAATACCCATAAATATAATTGAGACACACAGCTTTCTGTGGAACATTAGAGGCAAATTGAAATGACCAGGCAGTCCAAAGCACACAGGTAGGTATGCATCTATGGATATGGGAACATAAAATGTGCATGAGAGTAGGAAGAACACATTGTACAGTTCATCTTGCTGACAAGCAGAAGTATCACCTGATATCTTAGGCAGAGCCCTAATACTTCACAACTTTGAATAGAGACTCTGGTTTCAGTTCTGATAGGTAGCAAAATATACATACAGTGAACCATATGCCATCTTCTGCTCATTGAAAAGTTGTCTTGTTTATTTATTTATTCCTGACAGAGATAAAATACCAGAAAAAAGCTTCCATTCTACTTTGCTGGGAAGCCATTTAAGGCAGTTACTCCTCTAATGAATGAAATATGAAATTGCTAGTCATTATTTCATTTCCCTTAGTCTGCCATTGCCTTATACAATGTATAGGGAGTACAAGAAGAAATAAAACAAAAAGGATAGTGATACTGATGTCCTGCTGTGCTAAAGAGAGAAAACAGAAAGGAAGAGGTTGTTTAGACAACTCCCATTATAACTCTTAACCTATGTGAGAATAAGGAGGGTATGTCTGTTACTAGTGGACAGTGTGAGATTTTGCCTTTCTATCTAGGCTGTGGGATTTAAATGTTGAAGATTTATTGGTTTTGTAAAATCTAATTTTTTAGAAGTAAACTCTTATGATAAACCAGATAAATATGTTCTAATGCTACATCAGTTGAGTTGATTTACGTATGAATAGGAGGCCAACTTATATACCTGAAAGAAACCATGAGAAATCCAGGCTGCTGCACTTAGTTAGAGGTGACATATATTGAGGCAGAATGAAAAAAACAGGGAATTAACTTCCACAGTTTATTTCTCTTCTTCTCCCCATATTTGCTCACAATATGCCACAAATAAAATCTTAGGGAAAGAGCACAAATGCAATTTTGTAAAGCAAAGAAAGAGCTTCAGAGGTCACAGATCAAGTTGCCATTGAAAGGAAAGAAATAGCTAGTTGAGGACATAGAGCATTCGCGTTGGCTGAATTATTAACTCTTGAAAGCCTTTCCACACCCTTAAGGAGATACAAAAGTCAGTGTAACAGGAAATGGAGATACGCATTTTTAAAACAATAACCAGACTGAGGTCTGGATTCCCTAAAGCATTAGGCTGACACTACTCTTCAGGACTGCCTGGTCCATGGCCATGCTTGCCCCTGGAAAATTCTTTTATTCATAACACTTGGTCAGGCAACAAAAGAGAAGTACTTAAAATTGAAACTTTATTAAGATGCTTCAGCCCAAGCAGTTATGCTGTGGAAAAGACATTCACATAGCAGTTGTACTGACCAAACTGTTTTTGTAGGAAAATCATAGACCTAACTAAAACAAGAATATTGGAAAACTATATGTGTGTGAGATAAGGATGACTTCTGGCAGTAGAATTTATTGATGAGAGGGCTAATAAGGTGACCTTCTTTAACTATTCCTTCCCCATGAACAGCTCAGCTGTGTGTAAAACAACTACTGAATCACCAGCAGTTACAGCCCAATTATGTCGAGGTACAAGGATAACCTTTTAAATCCAAGAGAAATTGAACTGAAGTATGGTGTTTCAGAAGCAACCTAAGCCTCTGTGTGGCAAAAGCTCAGTACACTCAATACTTTTTCTGATATGCATCAGACAGGTTAAAGACTAGTGATGTCCTGATACTCAGAAACAACCTCCTTTTCTCTCTGTTTCTCTAGCTGTTCAGGTAGAAACCCCAGTATCAATACCCTGGAATAATCTACACAGGTCACATTGTTGCTTTTTGCAAGGTGATACTACAATCCCCAGGAGAGCTGAAAAAGGGGATGATTCACATTCAGATAAACCCTTGGCTCTGAGAGCCTGGAGCTTCACAGTATTGTCCCAACATTATAGTAGGACCACTTATGAAACTTTCTTGAATTTGCCAGCTTTGTGGGTGCTAAAATCATGCATTCTGAAATGGGTCTTATGTCTCTCTTCCCATCACTTCTAAGATGTGACAGAGTATGCTAGAGAAGCTGGTGAAGTGAAAGCGAAACGAAGAGTCTTTTCTCTAGGTCTTCAGCTCTGACGGAAGTAGGCTTTGCTGTGTGAAAGACTTGGCTGCATTGGAAGTTGGTTCGAGTAATTTTTCAGTCTACTCTTGCCTCCTTATGATACTGCTATTTATTTGTAGGAGTAGCTGGAAGAAAGGTCTTTCGGCCTTTACTGTCAGAATGTAAGTCTGACTGCTGGATGAACAGAGCTGTTGGGAAGGGATCAATCTGCCAACAGCCAGAGGCCAATGCTGGGGCAAAAATGCAATCAAGCCACCATAACCTAAATCCTTCAAATATGCAGGCAAAATGCCAAGACAAGTCACCTATAGTGCCAGAGCACAGGTTGCTGTGGCCATCAGCCAAGCTAAACAGCACATTAGGTGCTTCAGTCTTGCAGAGCAACCAGCCTACACAGTGCAAGTGCCACATGCCTACTGGAAAGACTCTCAAGCAGTGTCACTAAATTCCCAATAGATCATGGGTCATGTGAAATGGACATGGTGGGAAGCTAACATGTAATTGTTGCCATGTTACCTAGATGATGCCTACACAGCTGCCTGTCAGACCTAGATGTAATGAATCTATCTGAGTGCAACTTTAAAGCTCAGCAGCAACGCCAGCTCTTGGTACTCAGAATGAACCTGTCACGCATCCTACTGCCTATGGCCTCGAAGAAGATAATGAAGTTTATTTTCCCATTATATCATCCTGCCTAGCTTTGCTCTACCCTGTCCCTTAGTTTGCTCTCTGCTCTTGGTGATTGATCCACTCTGGTCATCAGCACATTTTGGGGTACTCCAGAAGTCTACTTTCTGCACTGTCAGTGGTCTAGTGACATTTTTGTTATCTAACTGGGTTAACAGGGCAAGCCAGAGCAAGCAAGGAGCATGACGGAGGATAATGAGTAGCACTGCATAGGAAAGGACTGTCATGGTCCCAGACACTGTGCGGATCTCATTGTTCTCTCTAGCAGACTCCACCCCAGTACCTCTGGGATTAATGCCTGCCCACTCTGACAAGTCAAAGGAGGGTTATTCATGCAGTGAGGGCAGACCTGCATGTTGAGACACCAAAGTATTTTAAAAGATGTTTTTAAAGAAGAAATAAAGCACTGGATGTTGTTGACTGACAAACCTGAGCAGGATCTTTCACTCAGAGATTGGTGTGAAGACATATCTAAGCAAGAGGTTTTGAGAATATGACCTTCTCCTTTTTATGTATGGATGCAATTTGTAATTTATATAAACTTCATGAAAGGAAAATCAAGGCAACACAAAGTTATTTTTCCTACTTAGCAGCTGGAAGTAAAGCAAGTTTATCCACCTCAGTATAGTCCCTTCCGAGCAACAGTGTCCCACACAGAGAAAAGGCAAACAAGTTATCCAGCACAGTATGGCATGATCTCAGTCTTGTGCACCTGGAAGAATAAACTTTTTTGTACAAGGCAGATGTATTTCAGTCTTCTTGCTCTCTCACTCCTGGGAAGTAGCTGAGGCAAAACTGTAACATATTGTTATTTATTAATAATTGAGATTTTATACATGTATCTGTGTGAATATAGACTGCTCTAGCTTGATGGGACTGAGAAACTAGGGTGGACTGCACTTAGATCAAAAGTGAGTACTTTACTGGCTACACACTGATCCTTTTTCTTCTCTTTCTCCCCCTTTCCATTCTTTCACATGCTCCCCATAAATCATTTCCACCCATGTCCAAGTGCTCAAATATGAATTAAACCACCTACACTCCACCCCCTGCCCCTACCATTTGTTTCATTGCAGTGGGAAGTTACAATGTCTATTACATCTCTGTCTAAGATGACACCCAAAGCATTATATCCTCTCTCATGTAATCATCATAAAGTAGAAAATGCAATTTCCAAAACCAAAAAGTATGCTGTGGAGAGATTCAGGGAACTGCATGTCAGTTTTTACTTTGATATATGCTACCTTTAAAAAAACCCAAAAAGTTAGGAAGGGGATGGGGTAGGGGGAGGAAAACGATGCACTGAGTGTCTCCCTGCAGATTTACTCTCTATTGCTTAACTCATTAGATAGTAGAAGAAAGGAAATAATCTCTCCTTGCTGCCTGGTGTGAGAGTGAAAGTATTCTGAAGGGATGTTGTAAGAACTTCATTTAGAACATTTCACATTCTTGCTTGCATCTTAATAAAGTAAACATCACCTCAAGGTTTGCAGTGGACTTATGATGATTTTTATAACATTGGTAGGATCAGCTGATAAATACTTTGTTTCCAGAGACGATTTAGGAAAGTAAGAGCTTTAGCTCAGACTAGTGAACTTTATCAGCTGGCCCAGAAGTAAGGAGAGAGCTAGGATTTATTGTGTGGGTTTATCCAGGCACTGAGTGTTAGTTTCTGAAATGTCTACTGCTGTTTATTTCCTAGGAGAGCAGAATTTCACTCCTAAGGGTCAAGGGCAGTTGAATGTATTAAGGTTGTTCTATCCTTCTCTTCTTGTTTAGTAAGACATTTAAGCACACACTGTACTATGCCCAAGAACCAGAACCCTGTGTTTCTCTTCTAATGGCAATTGAATCCTCCCTACCTCTTTCATCATTAGGTTGCATGCTCAAAATAAGAGCTCCTTTTCTTTAACAGTTTTCCTAAATCAGCTCTGTCTCTCCCAGCTCCTATCTGCCACCTCCTATTTGCACTTGCAACTACAGTCGTTGTCATCTGTGCATACCATCTGCTTCTGGAATATTATGAAGCTGTAATCATACGATATTTTGAAATTTATTCATACAAATCAAAGACATTCAGCTGCTGTCAGGTGTGGATTTAGAGCTTAGAAAGGCATAGGATTTCTGGCAGAGCCTTTCAGAAACAGCAACTGAGAGAGAGAGTCTGCAGGTTTCCCTGCCTGGTTTGGCCATCCCACCCAGCTCCTGACCTCTGGCATTTCTGCATTCTCAGGTCTGGCTTCAGCTGAGAAGAGCTAACTGTGCCAGATTATTTGCAGTTTACTGGTGAACTTGAATCTGGGTGGGGGTGAGACCAGATTTTTCACTTTTTACTCCACTTATGCCTAGTCTTGAGAAGTGTATAACCACAACAGTACCTTCTGTCTTGCTCCTTTTACAAACAGACTTTAGCTCATTTTTTCTATTCATGCTTTTTAGGGTAGGGACTTCTTTATGAAGTTCAAGAAGTGGCCATAATAGTGGCCTAATCCCTATCAAGGCCCTCTAGGTGCTGATCTAATTAATGGTAGTAGTAATATTGAATGGTGAGCAAGCTGTATCTTCCCACATGGATTGCAGATGCTAAGAGTTACTCCTGCACTGCTCAGTCAATACTCTCAGATTCTGGATTAACACAGCAGGTTCTGATAAACTACATCTGCATTATAAGTTGATGTGGACTGCTTCTACTGCTCTGAGAGAGGTTCTACAATATGAAACAACTGGGGCCAAGGACCCAGAAACACAATATGCACATTTCAGGGAGGTGGGGTTTTTGCTCTGGACTTGCCCTGATCCCCTAGATTGATTTGGGGCAGGAGTCCTTTTAGGTGCAATAAGGAGTCCTTTAGTTGCAATATGTGACTTCGAATTTGGCTTCATCCAAGGAAAGGCTGATCCATGCTCTGTAATGCAAAGCAGGGTAGGGGTGATGGAGAACTGCACACTTCATATAAAACTAAAGGGCTGGTGTTGCAGTATGCTCCATTGACTTAGAAACTACTTAAAATCAGTTTACATTTTTTTACTTATTCACAGTTCAGTACATTCAGTGGATTAGTGTGCCTTTTAAACTGTCTCTGCTAGGTCTTCTAATTTCCAAAAGGTTCTTCACAGTGTTTTTATAGGTGTCCCTAAACAAAATCATCATTATGTGGGAAGGGCAACAGAAATGAAAAAACAGCTATTACATATTTATGCAAAAACAAACCAATTCCTCAATGAATTCCTGTTTCCCACAGGACCTGTTGAGAGCTGGAGATCCAACCTGAATATAATATGCCTCTAGTCTTAGTGAACCAAATGCACACTGCCTGTGCTGCTTACAGCAGCTAAGCTGTTGCAGGCTCAGCTTGCAGCTGGTTGCTGACCAACTCAGAGTCCTGGAGGCTGTAGACAAAAGTTAGAGTTGTGGTCAAATGCCTGGCATCTGTTAGACACCAGAAACCAAATGAATAGAAAAACTCCATTTGGCTCTGTTGTTGCTACTGAGTTGATGTGTGGGAATACAGAAGTGTGACCTACTGATTTGTAGTGGCAGTACAGCAGCTGGAGGACTGCAAGGCAGGGTGCTTTAATGCTAGAGGTCTTAATTTACAGAGAGATCTTCAAAACACACACAAAGCTAAATGTGACACACAGTGAAAACAGAAGCAGTGTTTCCCAGGGATTAGAATTAGAATTAATTTCTTCCCTACAATCATTTACCTACCCCTTGGCTGGTACCTCAGCACTTGGTAGAATTCCTTCACAGATGGGAAAACTGGAGAAGGTATACTTAATTTGAACTTAAAATCCCTGAGAAGGACATCTGGAGAGGGAAGGGTCATCTGGCACACTGGCTTCATATTGGGATGTGGTTGGTACCGTGTCAGTAAAGGCTGACAAGGATCAAGGCTGACAATGACACAGATGAAAGGGCAGTCATGAAAAGGATCAGTAAAGGCAACGGGAATGAGGGAGAAATACCAGAGACAAGGACCATGGTATATTACCATCCCTGATGAAACTCCTGAACCTTTGACCCATGGTGGCAGTTTTTCGTCTTTCCTTTCAGACTGTGTGGAGTGGCAGCAGAGATCTAGAAATGGAGAAGGAAATGGTGGTTGTGGGCAACCAGTTAAGAAGGCACTGAGTTCTTGAGTCATGCTTCTGTGGGGAGACTGCTGTGAGTGTACAGAGCTGAGACAGGCTGTAGTACCTACCAAAAATTCATTTCAGTACTAATGAGTTATTTAGACCCCAGGCAAGCATGCATTTATTTGTAATTCTTGTTCAAATAATCTCACAAAAGGACTGTATTGTTTGAAAGAACAGAAGATTACTTCAGGTGCAGGTCAAAGAGGTACAAGCATTTCTGCTACATCCAGAACACACCAGAAGAACTGAAACTTATTGGGACAAGTTGAAGCAACCTTCAGTGCCTTGCTCCATCCCGCAGCTCCTGTATAAACATGCTGACGTGCATATCTTGGGATGTGATGACAAGCCTGGTTGCCTATTATGCTGCTTTCACCTAAAGAAGCAGAAAAACCTTAATAACTCAGACAGGAAGCCTCATCATGTTCATCAAGGAGCTTGTAAGTGCTTGTGCTGGGTCATAACAAGTAGGAGTGACAAGAGGGGTTGGAACTAAAGCCTTGGTCCTGTATCCTTGTGTCTGCACTATCACTGCTTCAGTGGGGATGTGGTACCCCCTCCTCATAGTGTCTTGTGATCAGTGAGGACAGCGTTCGTAGTCTAGGGATGGAGAGGTTAGGTTTGATTATAGTACAGGACACCAGAAAGGAACTGATCCTAAGGAAGCAGATATTCAAGGTAGAACAAAATAATTTTCTTCTTGTCTAAACTAGCAATACATAGACTTGTCTAGATTTGAATATGGGTGGGGTGGTTTTTAGAAGGTATTCAGCAAGACAATTTTAGAACAGCTTGACTCCTGGCTAGTCAGAGTTTCACACTTTAAAATTCTGTTCGTTGTACATGCTTAGCTACAAACTCTGTCAGGTAAAAACCCACACTATAATAATATATTAGGGTATACTAGGACAATATCCTGTAAACTCTAAATCTCAGCCTGTTTTAACACAGCTTTGGCCCTCAATAACACCTGTCTTTGAACTTAAAATTTTTGCTGAAGTAATTACTGCTGCATAATAAGAAATGCTGTAGAAATTATTTTGTGTACAGTCTGCAGCAAAACAAGGTACAGATCCATGGATCATGCATAAGTTATAGAAAAATCTGGCCTTGGTAGTAAACTGAGGATTTTAAAATAGTTGTGTCTTCAAATCCAGCCCAATATTCCTAGCCAGACTGAAAGCAGAATTAAATTCTGACTGCTCAGATCAATGCTTCCAGAGCAATCCTTAAGAGGCACATATCTGGGGGAACTAAACACCTAGTTTCCTAACTTCCTAGATCTGATTTTAAGTGTGCATTAACAAAATTAAGACAGCCCAGTCTCACAAGGGCTGGTGTGAAAGATCAGAGTGGAACAGCATGTGAAGTCATAAAACAACAAATGGCAACATTAGTTTGGAAACAAAAAAAAGACAGAATTTTTTACTTGAATTTTCTTGTTTGAAAGTCACAGAGTGACAAATAGCATGGTTATACAAATAATGGGACTTTTCAAGGTGCCTCTTATTAGGAGATTCTGATCAAGGCTTATGGTCTGTTCTCTATATCCAAATGATAAATATTTTGCCTTTTACAAAATAATTATTTTATAACCCAAGGGTGGATACCTGCAGCTGAACTTCTGCTTCAGCACACTCCTCTAACATGAAAACCACTCATGAATCTCAACCTAAGCTGCAATTTCATGTCCTCCTAGAACCACTCTAACAGAAGCATGGTAAGTCATTGAGGTAGTTGGCAGATCTAAGCCTTACAGATCAATGCACTTACACTGCAGGCACGTAACCTGTTTTCCTCCATGTGCTGCATCAGTTTGGGGTTGGGTAGGAATTATGCAAAACAATAGCTGCTATCGTTTCAGAAATACGTATAATTCCCCTTTAGCTTGCAGCCTTCTCTATGCCATCCTCTTGTATCAAGATTTTGACATCAGACACATAAGTACTTTACTGAATCTGTGGGAAAGGGAGCTAAAACATAGCAGGAGCCATGGTTTGTCAGGAACATGGTAGACATGAGAAGACCAAAGACAGATGGTCCGTTAAATGCTTGTCCTTTACAAGGGTAGGGAATATCATTCACCCAGTAAAACCAGTGTTGTTGGGCTACCCTCACAACTGCAAAACCTGAGCAGGAGAAGAGTGCTGTGCATTTTTCAAGGCAAGGCATGGAGGGTTTCCCGAACAGAGACTAGGAACACTCAGCTTGGAGGTCCCTGCAGGACTGAGCTCCCTTTCCTCTCTGTGCGCAGAGCAGTGAAGCAGTGTGCTGAAGCATCACTGGGACCATGCTTGGTTCAGTGGGTGTTGCAGAGAACAGCAGAATTTCAGAGAAGCTGTTGTGCCAGGTTAGTGGAGCATTGCAAAAGTTACTTGAGCTTAATGCCTCTGTATTCCAGGTGTAAGGCACAAGCACAAAATGTTTCAGTGCAAGAGGTGCATGTGCCCTTTCTATGGGAAATATTCATCTGAAATCACTGAGGATTATCAGTATCACTACCATCCTTTTCTTCTCCCAAATCTCCCCAAACCTCTGTGCCCAGATGATGCACTCAATGCATCTACTTGATAGAGAAAAGATTGATAGTCCATGTGAAAACATTCCAATAATGGGGATGGGAGATGAGAAAGTCAATGGCAAAAACAGAGGAAGTTTAAGGCTTTCTATGAGCCAGAGAGTTTTCCTTTTTATAAGTAAAATCACAACATGAGACAAACAAGGACAAATCAAAAGTAGCTATGCGTGTCTTTTTTTTCATTTTATCTTAGTCTTAGACTTGTACTGTACTAAAGCCCAAACTCCTATTGGAGATAACTGTTTTGAGTCTGTAGGGTTATTTGGTGGCTTTGGCATTTCTACCCTCATTTTTCTCCCTTTTACTTTTGATTCTTTCTCCCCTCTAACTTTAATGATATTTTCTCAGCTTTTGTCTTCTTTGTTCCTCTTTTCCTCTCCTGTCACTCCAACCATCTTTAGTCACACTTGTCTGCTCAGTACACTATCTTGCAGAGTGAGCAGATCCCTCAGATGACCAGTGCTCAGGTTTTAGAAAGACTTTTTTTTTTTTCCCCAACTTTTTACTGTCTGCAAAACCAAATGGGGAGTGGGAGACTCTCCTTCCTTCAAAGGACACAGTGCCCCTGTACCTGGAAGTGCTTTTCCCTGACTTCTGCACCTAATGGAATAATTTCTCTTTCCAGTTGACTCTCATTCTCTGTCTCCCAGTGAATGAGGCATCTGTGTGGGAGTTATTTGCAAACAGACACTTTATCCTACCCTCTTTCAAATTATGGGTTTCATTTTCATACTCATTAAAGTTGCTCAACACCTGGTAAAGAGCTGCTTTAGGACTATCCAGTCTCCCTGACTGGTGTGAAAGAGGTTTTGGCGCAAGTGAGAAGACCAATATTGTCATCACCTACTGTTCAAAATGACCTGTTACATACTTTTCTTTGTGATATTGGTGATAGGAGAGAAAGAGGATGTTCTTGCCACCAGAAACAATGCACAGCGACTTGGAGGATATCAGATGTTTTTTACCTATTAGGTAGTGCCTAATAGCCATTAAGTAATTCAGTTTGAACCCAGTTTTGAGCACTAAAAAAAATTAAAAAAACTCCCTTCCTTTTTAAAGAGTGCTGGGGAATTCATTCACTTCAGGATTAATTTTTTTTTAGGATTTATTTTTATTTGTGGCTCAGCCACACTGTCTTCACAAGGAGTTAACCCAAATACTTAAATTACAAGAATTACTTTTTGCAGGTGCACTCATTTTCTTCTCCTTGGATATGTTAATTTGTAGGATATTCATGAGAAGATCTTTTGCATGGCCTGGGCTTCATCTTGTTCAGAGATGGATAAAGCATAGTTATCACTAAGCAGTACAAAGAAGATATGATTCCATGTGCTGCCTTTCTGTGGAACACAATTTTGCTTTAAAAACAATTTTTGCTTTTAAAAGCTACTGTATTTTTCAGCTGTTTCCCCTGAAAAAAATTTCCAGAGAAAACATCTGTATATCTTCTTTCATTTATAAGACATTAATCATAATCTGTGTT
>VXAU01005845.1:507006-532273 GCA_013399695.1 Formicarius rufipectus | reverse complement strand
ATATAAATATAATATAATTATAATATAATTATAATTTCTGTTGTAATTATTTTTATGCTTAAAAATTGTTGCCACATTCTTAACTGAGGACCAGAGTGGGAGATGGTCAAACAAAACTGAGAAATACATGTTACTTTATTTCTGTATTTTCACTTTTTATTCCCTGTGCTCAATAAAAACAAGCAAACAAACAAAACAACAAAAACAAAAAGAAACAAAAAGCCCACAAAAAAACCCAAAAACAAAACAAAAACGAAAACCAAACCAAACCAAAACAACAACAACAACAACAACAAAAAACAAAACACACAACAAAACAAAAACCAAAACCAAACAAACAAAAATAAAATTCCAGCACAACCCTATTTTTTCAAAGGGGATTTCAGATCTTACATGCTGAAGACTTGTGTTTTTCTTGCAGTCCAGAGCAAAACTGTGTTGCAGCATTGCCATCCTCATATTAGTTTTGCTTGTCCCTCATAGTTCCCGTGGTCACAGAAGGCAATGTGGAGACAGAAAACCAAACTGTTGGCAACGCTGCATGCAAAGGTAGCAAGTAAAAAACACAGGATAGAGTATCCCAGAGGGACATCTAGTTTGAAGAAGGTTCATTATGCTAGTACATTTCAGATAATAGTATTTGGGAGAAGCTGAAGTAGTACACAATGAATTATTGCACGTTCTAAAACCACTCACTAATTCAAGCCAGACACATGAAAACTACATGCATTTTTTTATGAAGCATTCATCTTGTCCAAATTATCTCTTTATTACTCTTGCTAAGAGGTATATGCATGCAATTCAGTAAAGAGAATGCACATAGCCAACAAGAATGGAAAAAAAAGTAAAATATGGAGGGGGATGCTTCATTATTTGCCTTGTTCTTGATGCATATATCTCAAGCTAAGCTATGGGATGCATTTAGCACTTCCTGCAGCACTTATATCCCCCCAGGGTAAAGTATTCAAGGTGAGTTCAAAGGTGCACACATCTACTTTCAGCAGCGTTTTTTAGTGGTGGGCTTCACTCAATCTCAGTCTTTTAAATATCTTTTCCAAAATTGATTGCATGGACTTCTGACTGGAAAAGAGAAACCCGATCACTCTGAGCTGTCAACCATCATTTCTCAACTGAGAAGAATTTTCTGTTATCTCTCCTACAGTGAGTTCTGATTGTATGACAGTCATAGCACACATTAAATTTACCTAGTGATGCGTTTGTAGTAGGGCTGGAATAGTGGCAATTGACTCCTTTGTCCACATTGCCCCTAGTAATAATAAATCCATGTCTTTATGCACTCTTTTCTCGTGCCCTGATTGTCTGCCATAGACACCTGTACTCTGTGATGTGTTCAAATGTAACTATAAAACTTTCAGGAGTAAATTGATGTGAAAAGGCACAAAAGTCTAATGGATCCATTTCTAATTTTATCTTGCTGTCATCCTGTGGTGCATTCCCAGTCAGGTAATAATGAAAAAAGAGGGGAGGATGAGATTGATGAGAGCACTAAATTGTTTTTTGACAACTGGCTTCTAACTTTAGGTTTCACACACATCCTCTCCTCAGCTTCAGGGAAGTGTGTTTTACTGCATTTAGCAGGTGAAAATATAGGAAGCTAAGGCAATGGTTTCCTGAAGGAGAATGAGAAACAAAGAAGCTGTATACAGGGACACAGCTAATGGAAAACCCAGTAGGAATTTTCAGCTCCTGCATTATTTAATGCTCTCTTCTTGTTTAGGGGTGCTTTATTAGTCAATTGCTTCTCATTAACTTATAGCTTGGCACTCACGGCTCTGTAAACTGCCCTAACAGCCCCCGTGAGTACTGCTCTAGTGAAGGATCTGGTTGTGTTTCCATTATAAACCTAGTTTCAGAGATATTTATAACTCAGCCATTTGAGTTTGCATCAAGCTTTGGGGAACTTGGCTCACAGGTCAAAGAGTGAAACAATTTTCAGCTTATGCATTTGAAAAGAAAAGACTTTAGCCAAGAGCAGTTTCCAGTACAGAAAATTTCATCATGATTTAGAAGCTCCCAGGATAAGAAAATGTGTATTATCTTATTCAGAAATTACATAATGTGAATTACATATGTTACATCTGTGCATAGAAATTCAGATTAATGGGACATTGTATTATTTTTTTTAAGATGTTCTACAAATTATCTAAAAGGTAAAAGCATGGATAATGTAATTCAATTTTCAGTTTTTAAAAATTTGTGACAAATTTTGTATTTATAACAGTCTCTTAAAATATATAGAACATATATTAAAATATAGAACAATAAAATATTGCTGAGGAGTGGCCAAAAAATAATAAAAACCCCCAAACCGGTGAGATTATGTAATTGATTATTTCCTGTATCCTAATGATAACCCAGTGCTTTTGTACAAGAAATAATTATGACATTGTGGTTGTTTGGAGTCCTTACATCTGCTTTGAGTGCATTCAGTATCACATCCAAACTCTATCTTATTAACAAGGAAATGAAAGCTGCTTAACTCTGAAATTTTAGGCTGGCTGGCTGATAGTTACCTTCACAGTTGGAGGGCTTTACTACTGTGGGTATATTTACATAAATATATTTGTAACATGCATTCAAGGATTTGTTTGAATATTCAGTAATATTTGTCTTCTGGCAAATATTATTCTAACTTATATTTATGGTAATTTTCTCAGTTATTTCCCCTTAGAATCCATAAACAAAATTTCTATTCTAGACTACTTCATTGAGATCCCTCTCTTTTTTAGTGTATTCTATTGCACATCTGCTTGATGTGTGTATTTAATTTCTACCACTAATAGTCTCAGCTCTACTCCAAACCACACAGTTTCCAGTCTAAGTCAATTTTTACTTGATAACTGGTCTTTCACTGTAGCTGCTTCTCTGCCAGCGAGTTGCATTACCTCTTCTAGGTCACTGATATAAAAACTGAACAGATTCATCCTTAATGATTACCCTCGTAGAGGTCCATTAGTTGCATTCCTCTTTCTGAAGTTCAAAATTACCCTGTCTTTGAAGTTTAAGCCCATTTTATAACTGTGCAAATACCTTCTCCTTTTCACTGGACTTTCTGACCTTGTAGATTAGCCTTTTTTCCACTTTATATTGTACATAAGCTGCCTCCACATAAATTGTGCTGATGCTTTCCTCTCTCTTTTTGACTTGGTCTACTTTTACTTTCCCCTTTCTCCTTGCCCATACACCTTTCTAACACATTCTTAAATGTGTGATCAGAGTAATTTGATGTTTGATAAGGAACCATCTTTACTGTTATGAGTACCCTTTACTTAATGCCCACTCCACCCCTAAACCTTGACCCAGCTATGAACCAAACTTTCATTAAAATTTAGATATGCAGGAGGTCTCTTTGAAATAAACTGTCATAGCCCACTACTTTTAGATAGATATTAAAAAAATACATATTGCTATTCCCATGACAGTTTGGAAATTGTATATGCTGTTTATAAATATTTTCACTTGGTTTCTTTCTGAATGTTATTTTTTAATATGACAATTTACAGTTCTGCACTGGTTGGCATTAAATACCATATAGACCAGTTTTCAGTAATCACATCTTCAATACATAAATAAATATTAATTATTTCCCTGAATAATTGAATCTTTACCACCTAAGATAGCTAGTTTCAGTGTATGTATAGCTGCTTTATTTTATTTTATGTGTTCAGGTTTCTACCTGCTTAAGCTTGTGCATAATGGTTGACATGATAGACGTATGGCTTATATGAAGTTGCAAAATCATGCCAGAAAATATTGATTTCATTTCACATGCACAGGTGTTGGTTTTGTTGGTTTTGTTTTTTTTTAATTTCACTAACAAATTTTTAAAATTCTGCAAACTGATACATAATTAAGATCATGAGTTTGTCCACTGCATATTGGGCACTTGTGTATTTAAATTTTAACATACACAATAATATTTACAGAACCAGGATCGATGTTCAGAAAGCTTGATACCATAATTACCTTTGCTAAAATCTTAAATATTCTAGTACCTGAAATTAAAAAAAAAAAACCAAACCAAACCCAAAAAACAACAAAACAAAACAAAAAAAAAAAAAAACAAACAAAACTCAAACAAAACAAACAAAAAACCAAGCCAAACAAAACAAACAACAAAACACCAAACAAACAAACCAACAAACAAAGGCACAGCAAAACAAACAAAAACTACCAAAAACCAACAAAACTTTCTTTTCATTTCGAAATTTAAAAAAAAAAAAGGTCAGTAGCCCTAAGTTCCTTCAAAACTAAATTTTTTTAGGCATTTCATTGTCAAAACTTCAATATTAACTTTTAAAAAATATAGTGTCTGCTTACATTAGGGTCAAAACAATTGTATGATCCTCAGCTGGACTTCCATCATTCCTGTATGGGCATATAATGTCATCTGACAGCTGCAAAAGTCAAAACATGCACTTCAACCTAACTGACCCAACACAGCGAACCTTTTCAAGACAAATCTTTACAAAGTCCATTCTGCTTTTGACAAATCAGCATTTTCTGACTGCAAATCATTTTGATTGTTCTAGAAATAACCTAAAGTATTTTGCATAGTCATCATGAAGTTTGATTCATGGCTACAGTACTCTGAGATCTTCAAAGGAAAGCCTCTTTATCAGTGAAAGCATATAAATACAACTGCAAGGAGCACATCTTTGGTTCTTTTATTTTGTTTTTCAACATCTGGGGTTCTTCTCCCCATGAAATTCCAGTCTGGTTTTAAAAATGAGAATTTGGGGAGGACTTTATTTTAAACATGGTTGAAGTAAGTACTCATTTCAAATTGCATGGAACATCTTCTCTGGCTAGATCGTGACAAAAAGGTCTCGTTATCTTCACTCTACATCCAGCCCTCCTGCAACTTCCATTTCCCATGAGGACTAAAAATCTTTACACATGCCTTTCCCTGCTGAATTATAATTGAGTTTCAAAAGGACTGCAGATCTTGCCTGCTCAGAAAGCCCTAAAACAATAACATTGAATTTTGCAGGACTCAGATTTTCCCTTCTATGGTATCTTTTTAATAATTTCCCCAGCTGTACAAAAGCATTGGTGAGATAAAAGAGACAATGATTAATTATTTTAAAGCTTGCTATTCGTGTCAGTTTTTTCCCTTTTCTTCCATGGCCATTCTTCAGGAATATGCTCTCTTTCTCACTACAATAAAGAAGACTTCTGTAAATAAGATCTGTGCCCAGTGAATGAGTGAACTATATTATATTTTGACACCATGCTAAAATTTGTCTTCAAGGGGACCAAAAAAGACAAGAGAGGAGAAATGCCTAATGTATGCATTTGAAGTTGCTGCAAAAAATAGGCAATGTAAATAGTCATGGAAGAATACTGTATTGTATCTTCACTAAATGATGAGGGTCTTTGAGCTGTAGACCACCCAAGAGCAAGTAACACATACCATGTTCTGTGCCTTATGTATTCTATCAAGTCTTTAACATGAGGATATATTTACCAGAAAAAAATATAGCCACAGGAAAGGCTGTTCATGTATTAATTCACTCTCTTATGCTTGTATGTTGGAATAATTACTCGCGTACTAAGTATTGTAAACTAAAAAAAAAAATGTTCAACTGCAGTTATTTACAACTTAATAGCTAGTTAAATAAGGAATAGCTAGATATCTTGAACAAACATTTAATTATAGTTAAATATATGGATCTTTTCAATATCAAATTAAGTTAAAGCAAGAGGAAATTCAAATAAGATAGCATTTTAGAAGTTACAGGAACAAAGATGAACAGCAATGGTTTGCCTCAAAGGCTTAATCACCTGTAAATGGTCTTCACTGATGTTTGCTGTTACATTTAAAATAACACACAACTATTGGAGAGAGAATATGTTTAAAAACCAAGTCACTCATGTAAAATGAGGTTTCAAAAGTAGCTGAAGGAAAAAAATAGAATATTTTAGAATTTGTGAGCTAACCTTGAAGACTCTGCTTTCGCACCATGGGCTACAGAAAGAAGAGTCAAGCCCTGGAGAAGGTTATGCTTTAACAAGGTAACATGAATACTGCGTTGTGAACCAAACTCATCAAGAACTCGAACCCACTAAAAAACCCATATGTTTGGCATTCTTTCCCAAATTAATCGAAAACAGGGTTGCAATTGAATGAAATTCTATTAACTGGTAAACAGAGGGGAGACAATACTGACCCTCATCCATAGGCCCCTTCTGTTACTGAGAAGCATCCAGATAAACAGAAAGTCAACAGTGTTGCATTTAAACCACGTAACTTCTTCCCCGTTTAAAACACCAACTTTTCAGCTACAAGTGCCCTTCATTTTGCAGATATGTCACACAGAAGCTCTCCTTTCCACAGGGTCATGATGCCAAACAGCCGATGCCTAATTCTCATTGCAGGCTGCCATTTCCCTACATACAGTCTGTGAAATTGCCTACTGGAGGTCCACACACATTCAGAAACAATGTGAGCTACAAAGAGACACAAACAATGAGCACTGTTTGTATCTTCTGTGATATTTGCATGAACTCACCAAACCAGCCATGTCCTATTCTCATTCATTGAATCATTTGCTCCTACTCTGTGCTGCATTATGTTTACACAGGGATCGCTCCCCAGTTTATTCCTCTTTTTCCCTTTTTTCATTCCATTTTTGTTTGGCTTCAAAACTTTTCCTGCTGCTGTGCCCATAGCCTCACGGGATGTTGTCCAGGGGTTTGTGACCAGAGCCACAATGAGGGAAAGCTTGAAGGGAGCTGCCTCTGATTTTGATGGCACGAGGGATACACTCTCTGATGAGTATGCTTTAGCTACCCAGCTCTGTCCGTAGAATTTCTCCTGGGAATCCAGAGTGTTACACTCCACAGCATTTAGAGAAAAGCCCTGCGTAAAAATGCCCAAGTGCTGCATAGACCTTAACACTGCCCAGATTTCCAACAGGTCTCCTGGAGACTTGGTGTTTCAGTTCACCACAGTTGATTTCTAATGGTACAGATTCCTTCCATTAGATATCCTGTAGTGAGTATGCTGTACAGATAATCCTGCTCCACATTGCCTCTGTCAGAAGAGTCTTCTTGCTTCTCTTACATTTTGCTCTGTGTTGCAAATATATCTCATTTATATGCTATGCAACACATACAGTTGAAAAGGACATTAGTCCAAGCAAGATAATAAAAGACTTCAGTGTCTTTGCTCTCTTTATTTCCACCCCCCACTTTCAACAGAAGCTCACCGGTCACAGTCTTCAGCATCCAGTTTATACTCTTCTCTTTGCACATTTTGACTGTCTGTACAGAAAAGATCATACTAGGGAATACCTGATAAGTGTAAGACATACTCTGTCTGTATAATGAGGGACATTTTCTGCCTTTTTGTGGCTACGCGTTTAAAAAGTGTTACCAAAAAAAGTGGAGATTTTTTCTACACCCTGGAGGTACTATACTCCTTCTACATTTTCAAACCACTTTTCCTACTTAACCTTTTCTTACATTACATATATTTTTCTCCAGGTCTAAGAAAATAATCTTTTGTGTGTGTGTGTGTGCACATGCAAGCTCTTGTAGAAATAAGCTACAAATTAATGTAGTTTTTCATAACAAATGTGGTTTTCAACAGTGTCAAAGTTATTACATCTCAAATTCCAGATGAGTGTGTGTAACTCTTTCTAGTAAATCAAACAAGATACTTCAAAAAGATTCATATGTTTATGTGTTGAGGTAGTTTTACAAGATCTTTCTTTCATGGTAGGTACTGCCTCAGCCTCAGATTAGCTCTGAGACTCCATGTTGATATTAATTTTTCATTCCAAATTAAGTGAGTTCTCTTAAAGGTCTTAATGATCTGAGTTGGGAGGGAAGGTTGCATTTAAACCTCAAAGGACCTCTGGACAAGGACTGCCCAGTAAGCTAACAATAGAGAAGTACTCAAAGGAACTTTATTGCTTTATACCCTCCAGCTTGGCAGAAGCATTAGACCTGGAAGAAGAGTATTCTGTAGCCATGGAAACTACTTCTGGGTACCAGAAAACTCTGTTATCTCCTCTTTGGTACCACAGGGGCCCATTTAATTCCTAATCTTATATCTTCATGGTCCTCTAAGGCTCCTTCTTCTGTACCAGTTGTTACATTCCATTCCTCCAAAGTATCAATCGGAGTCTCAGCCATTACTGGAGAACTTGAGGGTCACTTTTGTCCTTCCCTGTCCTGGCTCAGCTGTGCATCACACAGCACTGGAGGCTACTCTTCTCCTGCTCACCAAAACTCCCATGTTCTGAATGATGGGAAAGAGAGGCAGGGATGAGCCCTGGTTTTCCCCTTTCTGCTTTAGACACAGACTATAAATCAGTAGCAGAAGCGGGTTGTAGAAAAAGTTGCACTGCTTCTAATTTTGCACTGTGGTGGTCTTTTTCCATGGTTAGCAAAGAAGGAATTCCCCCACCATCTGGTTGTAAAGAGTCTTAGAAATTAAGCTTCAGACAGACCCTAGAAAATTATCAAAGCCAATTCTCCCTGTTGCCTACTAACTGCCTTCTTAAGCTCCTTGCTTCTAAGACTCCTGGGAAGGCAAGAGTCTTGCAGGGGACTCATCTTGATCAAACATTTTAGTTGGACTGCCAGGTAGAATTTGTTGCCATATCCTCTACCATATTAAAGCTTTTCTTTACTCTGAAATTAATTTGCTTTCTCCTTCCCTGACTTTTTATGTGTACTTTCAATGTCACCTCTATTTTATAAACATTTCAGGGCATTTTTTTTTCTCTATAATTCTTCTTGCTTGTATCCATATTTAGCAATTAAAAGCAAATAAAAATAATTAACTGTAATTAATGAGAGGTAGCTTCAAAGTGAAAAGCTCTGTGGTCCCAAATTTCTCCCAGTTTGGGTCTGCACAGCTCTGGGTTTTGGCAAGTGTCCATATCTAATAATAACAATGCTCAATGACACAATGACTTCTAAAAATGAGGTTTAAGAAAAATATTTTTCGGCCAGTAACCATGTTTTTCACCAAAATTTTGCAGTACTACAGAGAGGACAGATTATCACAAGAAGGAATAATCCTATCAAACCATCTACTAATTCTATTAAAATTATGCGAGTGACAAGTACACTCTTAAGCACTGAATGACCCTTTCAGAAGTATCCTTATCAGTCAGAGAATGTTGATTTTGCACTAACTCTCAGCGGTAGGACAATACACTACTTTACAGGTAAGTATATGCTTATTTCTAAGAGTGCAATTTTTTCCCCTTTACTACTAACATGACATTGTCTGTTGAATTGTTTAAACAATGACTGGAGGGAGCTTTTTTACTCTCATGGAAAATAGATACAAATCCCATACTGGCAAAGTGCATAACACTGCTTATTGTGTCAATAAGAAGAGCTGAAGAATATCCTGGAATCGACAATTTATCACACAGGTTTTTTTGTGATTGTGTGATCTTATTTTATTTTTCCATTCTTTATTCCATTTAATAGCTAGTGCTTTAGTTAACTTGATTAAATTTTATCATGTTCCTATGAACATAAGAAATAGAGAGTCATACCTGAAACAGATAAATAGTCATACCTGAATGCAAACCCCGTCAAACACTGATCTTGATCTTGCCTTTTTTTGTCCTTGCAGAGCCATTTCACTGGTATAAAGTCATTAAAATGGGTGCAAAGTCTTACTAGCCCCGAAGCAATTAGAATTTCCTGTTTCGTTATACTTGCCTAACTCCTGCTGCTGCCAGGAGAAGGGCAGAGAGCCCAAGACTACAGTGGACCGAAAGCCTGTTATGATCTACATGTGAGCGTGACCTTAAAAGGGAATATTTGGAGAATATGCAATTCAGTAAGTACTTCTGATCAAAGGTTGTAGTGTGCCGAGCTTGCATAATTTCAAAATAATTGGAAAAGGTGATTTATCTCCTGCCAGCTTTTAAAGGATCTTTCTAAAAGTATGCAACGTCTCAAAGTGTTAAACTGTGTCCTAAGGCTGTTAGATTTTACACATTTGCATGACTTCTTAAATCAGTCCTAAAGCTGTTGCTTTCAGTTATTTTTAATGTAGTCCACAGAACAGATACTGTTCCATTTTTATCATTCTCTTTGGTATCTACACAATGACAAGAATTGTATTTTTGACCTTTAAACTAAAGAGCATTCAGACAAGACTGAGAAAGTGCACACTTGGAAATAATTCCTTCAGATATGGGGAGAAGGGGGGGGAAAGGAAGAATATGTGTGTGAGGAGAAGAAAAAGAGAGACTGAGAAAGACAGCAAACAATAAAGTACATCTTTCATTTCGGTCTCCAGAGTTTCTGCATTCAAAGGATAACAAGTGGGCAAATGGTCTCAGGCAAACATGAAAATACTGCAGACTTCTTGTAAATGAATCTATAAAAAAGAATTTGAAAATGCTATTACCTCCAAGTGCAAAGAAATGGAAGTTTCTAGTCTAAACTCTCAACTCAGAACAGTAAATATGTCTGTTTTGAAAGTTGAGGATTTTTAGTTAATTTTTGCCACTGCAATCCTTCCTGCATCAGCACCTCCTCACTCTATATTTCCATGCATTTCAGGCTTGAAGTGGGAGTGGAAATAGAAGTATGAAAAGTCTCCTGAAAAAGCTCTACTTCCATCCTTTCTCATTTGCCTCATTTATTTGGCTCCAGTTGTACACATCTGTTTCACCAGTTCTTTCCCTGGTGCCTTCAACAGAGCCCCCCTGCCTGAAATCTCCTTCCTGACCCAATCCACCCTATCTCCACCCCTTATTCTTTAAAGTCTCTTCTCAAAATACTTGTCTCATAAAATCTCTAAGACACAGTCCTCCCATTGAGTCCTTCAAAGAAACAGATAAAAAAACAAACAACCCCCTGCAGACCTACTAAGACATGAAAACGAGCTGAGTGCAAGTGCTCAGTCTCTCTTCCTTCTTCAGCTTTGTACCCACACTCTTCTGTTCTGTCTATCTAGATGGATTTTTAATTGTCCTGCTGCAGTTCTATGCCTGTGCTGTGAGTTTTTCAGAGCAGGGCCTTCCTTTTAATAAGTGGAGTTCATAACAGATAACGCCTTCTATTGGCAAAAAGAGAACTGATATTCAAATATTTTCTAACCAATTTCACAATATCAAAAATTACTGAAAAAGCTCACAAAAGGCCATCATCACAAAATTACTATCACAATTTATTTAGCTGAGAAATGTAGATAAGCATCTGGGTTTTCAGATACTTTTTGAGACAAAGAACTGTATTCATCAGATGCTTGGAGACACAAAGCAACCATAAACCCAACTTTATCTGGCCAGGGAAACAGTTTTACAGCTGTTTTCTGTTGTCAGAGTGACTCAAACCATATGGGTGAGTCTGGTCCCAAATCTTCTGAGATCCACCAATCACTTGCTTTCAACTAGACAGCTGCAGATTTAATCAGCTGCACTCTGACTTCTGAAAATTTAAACCCACTATTTAAGTCTAGCAAGGCTCAGCCTGAATCTGTTTTTTCTCCCCTTATTCAGGATAACATTCACCTCTGTGTGTAAGTCAGGCATAGGGCTGATTCACAAAGCCTGCCCTGCTTACACACTCAAAGGTTTCAGTACAACAGGAGCGAGGGAAAAGCCTTCTGCTGAATGTTTGCACAGTAACAAGTTCATTCTTTGTTAGACCAGGATTTGGTTCCCAATATATACAGAATGAAACTTGGAGTCAGACCAAGGTCATTGCAGTGGTATTTTGTTTGAAGATGGATTTTGCTTTATGATTTTGAAGAGCTTTGTGCCTTCTACACTTGAGGCGGTCAGATTTCTCTGTAGTTCTATGTTACAGTTTGAAGATAAATGTGTTCATTTGTTCATTATTAAGAGCGTAATAGAAGAAGATAATTTTCATGATTCTGGGATGAAGTATAAGGAGGTTGCTTTAATAAATATTTTGCTGTTCAAAGTTATAAAGATACAGGGTCACTACTCCAACATAATTCCAAAAAGTGAGCTTTAAATAGCATTAGATTTTGTCATAAATCCCCTAGACTATTTTTGCGGACAAAAAAAGGTTTAGTTTAATGTTTTTATCTGGTTGTACATCCAAACACATAAATCTGACACCAAAGCTGAAAAATCTGCCGCCAAAAATCTACCTTCAAAACGTCATCAGATTGACAAAAGGGGAAAAAACAAACAAACAAAAGAATACTTTCTTTAACCATTTCATTCATTATTGTCTTCTATTTTCCACTGAAATTTGTCTTTTGTAATAATGTGAGGCACAAAGCCTTCAGAGAAATTCTTGAATTTTTAAACTGATGAAGTCTTTGTGCTATGTGCTAAATTGATTACTGTTCTGAGGATCCCATGTACCAGAGTGAAGCTGTGGAGAACTCTTGACAGCATGGCTCATGCTGATCTCTTTACAAAAATCCCTCTCCTTGGATGAAGTTCAGATCTTTATACTTGCAACTCCAAAGGCTGTTGGGCCTGATCTCTCCCTCATGGCAAGTGTGCAACCATAGCTAATGCTCATCCCATCACTGGCAGGTCTGAGTGAGGCAGGCAAGATGTGCTCTCACAGGATCCTCTTTCTGCACCAGGAAAGATCAACATTCACTCTAGGAGTCTGATATAAAGCAATTGTTTCAGGCTACAGGTTTTGGTATCTTTCTCCTTCCTCTTTGCTCAGTCTTCTTTTTAAAACTATCTCAGCCTACTTCTCACAAGGACACTAGAGGTAAAATGTAAAATGATGATCAAATCTAAAATGCAATTAAAATTTAGCTCTTGACCAGATTAGACTGCCATGTACCAGGGAAAGCCATGGGGAGGTCAGACAAAGTGAACCCATCACAGTTCCAGTTTAGTGCAGACCTTTGGCCAAACATTTTGCAGGCAAATTTTGACATAGCCCAGAAGGCCGAGTTTCTTATATAACAGAGTAATTCAACTGCCTAGCCTGAGAGCTGTTGCTCTGTCACCTCTATCTTTAGAAACTGATGAATTGACCAAGTAATTCAAGACACCAGTTTTAAGGGGAGGCAGTTCACCACCGTGGGCCAACTGCTGCAGTCTGATGACTAGCCAGGCTACACTGTGCCTCTGGCAAGCTCAACCAACTCGCTGCTCTGTGAATCAGCTTTTCAGAGGAATTCTTGCAAGCCAAAAAAAGGTACGAACAATGGAAAAGGGAGCAGTAAACATCCTGTGAAACTGACCTGTTGGTACATATTCAACCAAACAAAACAAAGAAAACCACTGTTTCCTTCAAGTAGAGCACACAAAGGAACATGCAAGGTCCCATATTCCCATGCAAACTCTGTTTGAATTACTTTTGCATAAAGTATTGTGTCTCCATTCCTCTCATCGAGTTCCATTTCCATATAAAAGGAACTTCTTTAAAAGATCCTGTTGGTCAGGTTCATTTTACTTAGAACAAAAAACTTCACTCAGGACAGATTCTTTGTTTACCTGTGGCTTGCAGGGACGTTCTTGAACATTTTGCGCAGCCTGATAGATTTTATCTAACTGTTGTAGGTGAGCACACAAGGGTGCATATATTTAGGGTCTGCCAGTTTACTGGCAGGTGGGTAACTTGTTTCCTTTTTTGGGGGCAGGTAAACCAGTTTTCCTTGCACAAGAAGAAGATAGAGATTCTGTTTATCTAAAACAGCACAGAGAGGAACCCCTTGACCAGGTGCTGCAGCTTTCTAATGCTCATAAGCTCCTCAGCTTCTGCTCTTCACTGGCCAAATCTGAGGTCTCAGGCAGCAGCACTGTATTCCATACCTCCCACATTAGGATCAGCCTTGCTGGTGGCTTCTGCCCACTCATGACCCTGAAGTGCAATTGTAGCATGAGGAAAACGTTGCATCATTCTCTTTGGCCAAGAGCTATGGAGAAGAGCTACAGTAAGGGTCCTGTGACATTCCTAAGCACCTTTTAAAAACTGGTAAACTTTTCAGTACTGGCTAAAGAAAACAAAAATTTAAAATCTTAACCAAAACTGCTTTGTAGTCACACCTATTTGCCTTATTTTTCCATTACATTTATCAAGTTCTCCTGTTTTTTTTTCCATTCTTCTTTCCACTGCTTTCCCACTGTCCAGAGGGCAACTATACAGCTCATATGAATCTTACATCTCTTTGACAAGGCATTGACTTTATTTCCCATCCTGCTTTCAAATCCCAGTTACAATAACATCAATGATTCCGTGAACTTTCCTCAAGTTTTGTCGATGTGACAGATTAGTAACACAGCTACTCTTTTTATTTGACCACCTCTTTGCCTAATTATCCCCATCTTACAGGAGAAATAGAACTGGTGGTAAAGTGGTTTTTTTGGTGTGTGTGAAAAATAGTCTTTTCCAAATTTCACTTTAATCAAAATTGAACCAGAACCTAAAAGATTTCACAATTTCTTATGAAGTAGAAATTCTGAGAATTCTTTTTTTCCAAACCTAAGACATATGATACTTCCCAGATTAAATATATTCCCCAGAGCCTACATTAACTCAAAAAAAGAAAAAAGCCATTTCCCTCATTTTCGTTGATGCAAGTCAGTTCTGTTGAACAGCTGCCTGAAACTCCAAGGTTTGTGGCCTACTTCATAGTCAATGCTTCCTGGTCTTTTCTTCTCCCTGTGCCAAGCAGGGAAGAGATAGCTCATGCTGAGCTGATGACCTTGAACTCCTAAGGCCACCAGATTAGGAGCAGGCTGCCCCAAAAGCCAAAATTCCAAGTTAAATCCTGGTCTGCGTTTGGCAAATGTTTTGTGACAGGAATCTTTTGGGCTGAACACAGACACATTTTCTGTTAGAAAATGTTATTCATAACACTAACTGAGAACAGCACGGGGTTGTCCTACTCCAGGGGAAATTCTGGGAGTTCAGAAGAAATCCCTGTAAATAGGTTACAGAGAAGAGCAAATACTTTCTTCCCTATCTGTGCCAGTGAAACTGTCAGGATCACGCCCAGGGCACATACTAAAAGAGAGACTGTCTGTGGAATGATGATAAGAGACTATTTTCTGGCGTCTATCATATGTCATGATCAGGGCTATAAAAGCACTGCACAGAACACATGGCAAGTTTCCACAGTTGCTGAAGCCAAGAGCTGCTGTTACATCTTGTTTCCTCCCTGTCCTTTGCAAGGATGGCAGGACACAGCCGTGACACAGTCACGCCTGTGGAAGCGTCCCCTGCAAAATTTTCACTAAAAAAAAGTGGAGTTTTGCACTTTTCCTTTTTGGGGTTTGCCCACACAATAGTCAGGCTTAATAGGGTCCCTGATCTCCAAACACCTAGGAAATGCAAAGATGTTGTTCATGGATGGCACTGTTATAAATCAATTTTAGAATTCTTTTTTTTTTTTTTTTTTGTCCTGACCATGCATAAGAACAACCAACCATACCTGGAAAAAATTGCTTATACATCATTAATATGATCTTTAACTAGTTTCATAATTGCCCGCATCTACTGATACCAGCAGGGTCATACTTGTTATTAGATGATATTTGTATACTTACATATTCATTGTGATGTTTGTCTCCCACTGGCTTCATACAGAAACACGTGTGTGTGTGCATTTGTATACTCATAAAAATGCACACACTTAAAAAAACCAGTCCTGGCCTCACACACCTTGTGGTCTGTTGGTGAGACAGCACTTGGGTAACTTGTGGACCAGATGGCAGCTGTTATTCGGATGTTTGTGTGTGCATGTGTGCCACCAGCTTCCATCCGCACTTGTGTTACTGAGACTGCATGTGTGATACCTTGTGATGCTACTGGTGGTAGAGAAGCCCATGCTAGCCTTTGCTGCTCTGTTAGATCTGGGCTTGAATGTGATGAGGAAGTGGTCAAAACCAAAATAGCCACAGTAGTGTGACCCTTGGAAAGCATGAAGTCAAATTTTCAAGGCATAGCTTATTCTGTTTTGTAAAGGTAATTTGTGCTTGCAGTTTTGAGCTGCATTTGGAAAATGGGAAAAGGGATCAGTTTTCCCCTGCATCTGCAGCAGAATCTCCAGGCTCAATAGCTGGTCCTTCTGCAGGTACAGAATTCTTGCTATTGATCTAAAAGTTAAAAGAGATGAGCCTCAGTCTGCAGATGTCATACCCCTCTCTCACAATTTATATGCAGTTTATCCCAGAACAGAAACAATAAACCCTAAAATAGCAGGAGCCTTGTCCCTCTTACATGGAATTTTATGAGCTGCTGTAATATACTTTGAAGCCAATGCAAATGCAAATTAGTAGCTTCAAAGTCCAGTTAGAGCACAGTACAATATAAACAAAGAATTCTAAGCAGTCAAGGCAGTAACCATATTGAACTTCAATTTTCCCTTAATGAAAATGCCTAGATTTCATAAGAATATTTATTTTCATAATATTAATTGTTATAAGATGACATTTCTTATTTTCATCTTTTAATTATGTCCAACAGTACAATTCTACTTTACTGTGTTCTATTTTGTCTTATTCTACACACGAGATTTCTAGAAAAAGAAACCCAGAAGATCTATGGATCTTTATAGATCATGGACATGTTAGAGTGATCCAAAAGATGATTATGGCCACAAGGATGATCAGAGGGCTGGAATACGTCTCACTTCAAGACAGTCTGACAAAGCTGGGGCTGTTCAGCATGGAGAAGACAAGGCTCTGGGGACACCTCATTGTGGCGTTCCAGTACCTTAAGGGGGTTTATAAAAAGGAGGGAGAAAGACTTTTTACACAGGCAGATAGAGGCAGAGCAAGATGCAATGATTTTAAACTGAAAGAGGGCAGGTTTAGATTAGATGTTAGGATGAAAATCAGAGAGGGTGGTGAAGCACTGAAACTGGCTGCCCAGAGTTGTTGTGGATGCCCCATCCTTGGAATTGTTCAGGGCCAGGCTGCACAGCAACCTGAGCAACCTGATCTAGTGAATGTTATACCTGTCTGTGGCAGGGAGATTGGAACTGGGAGATCTTCAAGGTCCCTTCTAACCCAAACTGTTCTGTGGTTCTGTGGTTCTGTAAGAGGGAACATTAACACACATGACCACAAACTAGGGCTTCCTACCCCAGTTCCAAGGGTGAAGGTTGCTGTTCCACGTGTTCTGTGATACAAGCTCTGGCTACAAGACTCCAATACTCATGACATGCTGGGAAAAAAATCCTATGGAATTGAAGATTCACTTTCCCTTGAATAGGAGAAGAATCAGGGATAAGAGTGATGTTTGGGACAACAGAGAGAAAGGATTAAATATGAGAAGGGAAAGACTGTGGCTGCAAGGATGTGGGAGGTGGGAAAGGCAGAAGAGGGCTCAGAAAATCTGGGAGAAGACAAGAGGATGATACTTTGTGAGCCAGAGCACACTTCCTCACAGAATATACAAGGAGCTCATAACTGCGTTAACATAAAGAATTATCATTGCTGCTTATGTTCATTGCTATATTAATAATAATTATCATAATCATTTTGATGGTAAGATTATTACTGACATGGTGCTAATAACTACGTTAATAAGTCTATTAATAATGCAGATGTTTTATTGTCCTGAGATATGACATTCCTGTACTGTTCAGAAGTTGAACTTTGATGATCTTTGTGGGTCCTTTCCAACTCAGGATATTCTCTATCCAGCAGATCACCATTAAACCACCAGTGTGTCTCTGCTTGCCTTCAGAGCCAGCAAGTATCAGTTCACTGTCAAGAATAAGCCTGTGTGGTGAACCCAGAAAACACAACTCTGCTTTTAAACTGACTTGTGTCACACATTGAAATTTCAGAGTGGAGAATCCTTCAATTCAAATTCTCCAGGTATTTAAGATCCAGCATTTGAAAATAAGATGCTGAAAGGCCTTTACGCTTGCAAAATGTTCATGGAGGTGCCTAAATGGACAGAATTGTAGACATTGCTGTCCATCTCTGATACCTGAAGAAAGCTTATATCTAAGGTGATCCAGAGCATTCTTCTGAAAGAAGGCTGTTCAGCTGTAGCAGCACCATATAATAGACTCCACAATCCATGCAGGATACCAAGAGTAGCAGGTCAAGGTGGACAAATCTACAAGTATTTCAGGATGCATTCTCCTGCATTTTTTTACAATCTTGAATCTATTTACAATTTGATAGGGGGAAAAAAAAAAAGGAGTCTTAAATCTCCAGTAACACTTGAATTTTAAAGGTAGAGCACCAGCAATACAACTTTGTATTTCCAGCAAACTCTCAGGGATTTACTAAAGATCTGCATTAATATAGTTAGATGGAAAGTAGAGCAGCATAGACCTGGATCCTGCAAGATCCCTGTGACCATTACAACTGGCTGTCTGATTTTCATGTTAACATAGTTCAAGGGGCAAAAAGGGAAAATGAGGAGAGAAAATATGCATCTTGACTTCATCCTAAAATGGAGTTGATAGAGCACTGATTGTCCCTTCCTTCATTCATAGCCAGAGGTACCAAAAATTTCTCTGAGATGTAGTGGCTGGGTGTGAGGTAAAGGGAAAGGAAGGAGGATGACACAAGGACTCATGCAGAGACATTTCAGAATGTCTTAAAAGATGGAGGAAAACGAGGAGTTCATTTTTCTGCAGATCACGTTAACATTATTTTTAACCTCACTTCTTTTATAATGACCCCTCTGGAAGGGTGAAACATGCATTCTTACCAGCTCCTTTTATTCAGCTTAAAACATGCATGCTGAGTTGTTGTTGGCTTTTATACTTGGGAAGGAAAAAGGAGTAGGATGTTATGGGAAAATATATTTCTCAAGCATTATTTGTTAAAATGTCTACAAAGAATTTCATGGCCTTCACAAATAGATGAAAGTGAAACAGCTCTCAATTTGACCTTCCAGCCTTTCCTGGTGTCTCTGTAGGCGATACTGCAAAACCCGGAGCTGTCTCTGCAGAAGCTGCATTATGGTAGGTTTGCACTGTAATTTGCCTACTTGCTACACCCCATACAAATTCTGGGTTGCCTGTACTCTCAGTGAGTCCATCAAAGATCACGTGTGCCTGGGTAGCCTTGTGAAGTCCATCACCTGTAGATCTTGCTCCAACAGAAAGGAATTAATTTGGTCCTAACAAACAAAACAAACAAAAAACTCACCCACAAAAAAAAAACAAACAAAAAACAAAAAAACCCAAACCAAACCAAAACAAAAAAACCACAAACCAAAAAACCCCTAGAAACAGTCAGCAATGAGAACAGGCAGTGAAACTGGGGTTCCTGCAGCAGTCTGTGTAGAGAAGATGATGACAACATATTGGCAGATTTGCGAGATGTGAGCTGAAAAAGAAGCAGAACCCTTCCCACCCACTTCAACCCCATAACCAAGCACAAAACACAAGCAGGTTAGTGCTCATTCCTGAACAGCTGAGGACATTGTCAGACATATTCTGCACTCCCACGTGAGTGGAGACATAAAACTGGGTGGTATTAATGGAGCAATTTTCATACCTACACCCACACTTCAAGGAACTGTGTTTTGATGATCTTGGCAGGCCCTTGATACTTGCAGGGCTATGACAGAGCAGAGCTCAGTCTACTTTCAAAACTATCCTGGGAGTCTAGACACTCGGGGATGCCTCAGATCCAGATTGTTTTAAAAAAAAATTAAATTCTAAAGAAAGGCGTACTACTGACTCAGGAGGTCTGTAGAGAAAACTTGGTCTAGTATGTTCACATATTGACAGGAACAGAAAAAAAATAGAGGAAAAATATCCACAGTGATCAGATAAAAAGCCTTGAAGGCTTGCCACAGCACTAGGTTTAAATATCAGTGAACAGAGCTATTTCTCACAAAGTTGGAAACTGAAGATTACACTTGACTCTCTCAGACAGTATTATTAACCTTTGATTTTCTAGAAGTTCAGATGAGATCCCCAGGGATATTTTGTTAGTGTGGAATCTACAAAGTTTTCCCTCGCACAACCATGAGTCAGCAATAATAATTACTGCAGCCAGAAATGTAGACTCAGGAAACCTGTTCAGCTAAAAACACAGACAGATATGACAGTGGATGAAAACAACGTTAAATTTTGTGTGGTTTTTTTCAGACACCAAGTGCGAAGAGCAAATCTAGGAAACTCCATGTGCAAACTCAGCAACCCTTTGTTCCATTTTAAGATGAGGATATTAAATGCACATTGCAAGCACCCAAGAAGAATCCATATGTAGATCAATAGTCTTTCTGCTTCAGTAACACTGGATTTGATGAGTGTGAAGTGAATCTAATGGGCAAATTTCATAGCAATAAAATCTCCACTTCTCTTGTCTGTATATGCATCTTTTAATTACTGATAATTAATGTGCCAATTAATCTCTCAAAATTCAGTGATAGTCAGCATTGTTTCAAATTTACATAATTCCTGACTATTTTACTCACAAAAGACAGAAAAAACCCTGAAACTGTAACATCACAATGTTTTAGGGTTTAGGGCAAGGCCTGGTGTTTTATTTTGTCCTTTACCAAGGCCCAGGGAGAAAAGGAGTGACCACACAACTTCTTTCATGGCTATTGCTGATGGAGACGAAACAAGGGTGTCAAGTGTCTATTTTGGCTAGTCCAATTAATTCTCTGTTGCATTACATCCCAGCAAATAAAAACACATGGAATAAGACTGGCAATCTTTACCTTCTGAAACTAAGTCAGTGGGATTTGAGGTGGAAAGGATAAACACAGACAATTACAGTCTGGTTCTGACCCCAGGAATGGTTGGACATTCTGGCTTGGATTCCACAGGCACTTACTGAAACCAGCTGTACTATGTCTTTTAAAGCATCAGAAGGTCTTCTGAGTTGAATAGGACATGTTTATTAAGTAATTCTTGCCCACCTCTTTTTCACATGTACAGCAGTCTAGTGCCCTTTGTCAGCCTTGTATGGAAGGTACTAAGTTCATGCTCAGACTCCACACTTTCCATGGATGATTTTTCACAATATTGCATAAAGTTACCCAGAGTTGCTCACAACAGATTTAAAGTGTGCCCTTTATTTGGAGAACTTCCAGTATGAATAAGAGAGAGAGAAATCACAATGCCAGAGAAAGAACACCAGAGCAAGGCAGAAAGCAAAAGGGATGGTTGATAAAGAGGGCTGCTCGCTGGAGGTGGCAAAGGAGCAGGTAATCAGACACAACATCCTTGGATTCACAGAATGTACCAGGTGGCCACAAACCCTGGGGTTTTGGCTTGGCCACTGCAGAGATAAGGCCAGCTGCAAAGTTTGGATCCTGATCAAATATTTGCAATCCAAACACCCTGAGAGTTGGGGCTATTTGGCATGGGCCCGTGTCTAGTTTATATTAACGTTTATTGTCCCTTAGCCATTTGGAAATGATCTTTCATAATTCACACTTCAGCAATGCATGTTTGTCCATCCTGATGGCAGGCTACAAATCTGACTCCTCAATCTAGCAGCACTCCTTTCAGCTCTGTAGAGCTGCCTTGCCTGTGACTTGCATATTAGAGCTGACAAGGGCTGAATGACAACTTCATGGCTCACTGTTAAAAGCTCAACCAAAAAAGCACAAAGGCATGTCTCCAGCTAGGGCTTTCATCTTTCACATCCACTCAATGCTTTTTGCAGCAACTCTTTGAGTGATATCATTGTCCTCTTTGCCTCCCTTCCTTTCCAGAAATTACTTGTGGCAGGACTGTCACTCACAGTTGTTTCATCAGTTCTTTCATTGCACGACTTAGAGGTTTAAGTAGGCTCTGAACTGACCTCTCTGCTCTCAGAAAGGGGTTAGACTTATTCTATGATCTTGCAAAATTCACCTTTATGGTACTTGAAGATTGCCATAAATTCACCATTGGTCTCATGCTGGTCAAAGAACAAGACCAAGAGAGAGGAATCTGGACTTGTGCTTCTTGGAGCAGGAAGAGAAGCAAATCATCATAATGAATAAACTTGTACTTCAAAAGTTCAACAATTCAGCCCAAGATCTTCCTGTTTCATTTCAATATTTCAAATATATTTTATTAACTAGTCTTCTACATTTAAGTCTGCTCTGTCTTTTCAAGCTAGGGAAAAAAATACCAGCAAAAGATGTATTTCAGAGTCTATTTCTGGGAGCATGTTGGATACTTAACAAGTTCATCTTTCGTGAGCTGCCATTTCATGTATCAGCCCGTAATGATTGCTTGGGTTCAGGCTGCAGCACATTGTTAGATCCCTTTCCTTGATGCAGGAAAGCTGGAGTAAATGTTAACTTCATAATACTTTCTACCTCTTTTTATTCCTTGTCTGTTTTGAGCATTTCCCAGTCTTCCCTCCCCTATTTATAGTATGTTTTATGAGCACTGATGGATGTCTTCATAGGCAACAAAAAGGAAAGGAGGTAGTAATGTTGAAGTCCACTATTTTCTCTAGTGCTTCTAAGTCATCCTGGAGATAACTTGCCTTTTAAAAAACAGGGTTTAGTAGCCTGGGCAGTGCAAGACAAACTTCCCTTGGTGGCTTTTCTGTGTTATGTAATGGGTCCTGACCTCAAAAGCTGTCCTACCCAGCATGACCGCTGATGCTATACACTGTGTGAGATACCCATCATCCAAATTGTCCTGCTCTGACATTATCACTCTTTAAACAAAAAAAATAGAAAGTCCAACCAAGCCCAGTCCAGATGAACCAACATTACACTAACAAAGAGTTTTTCTACTTCTAAATGCCAATACAAGGCAATTGCATCTCAGGCTCCAGAGGCCAGGATTTAAATAACCTTTTGATTGCCCTGTTGACTTCTCCTGTCAGGAAAAAGCACTTCCCCTGATTGTGGTAAATGGATAGAATCTGGTGAGGTTTGTTTTTTTTTTTTTTTTTTTAGAAAAGAGAGCCATCAGGGCCTTGATTTTCTTCTTTCTTGTCCCCTGCAAGGCTGCCCACCCTGAGCACAGCTGGCACAAAGCTCTCTCAGATCAGGCTTACAGTAGCGCACATGTTTTATGCCCAATCATCACTGCAAAAACAAACATGCAAAGTTTAAATGAATTTTCCATTCATGGAAGCAAACCAGTGGGTAAAAGAAAAAACTAAACCTTCATGATAAATCCCAACTGAACATCCCTGAGTGAAATATTTGCTTCTCCTTTTATTTTAATTCCCAAAGTCAGAGCTCCAGAGCAGCCCAGCATCTTTTTTGCCGGTGGCCACCACCTCCCCAGCCCTCTCTCTGTACTTCACCATGGTCCTTCTCAGCACAGCTGAGGGCAGCTGAGGGAAATGTCACTATGAGGAATTTTCCTACTTTGATTACTCCAGCTCTTGCCTGGCCATGGGCCAGAACAGGCTCTGGCATCGTTTAGAATCACCTTAAAATCCTCAAGGATGCAATTTGTGTATCTAGCTAGTGGGGGAGTCAAGGGGCTGCCAGGGTCCCCTCAACACTGTCTGCTGCCTGCAGCTCAGGCACCGCCCTCGAGGTGCTTGGTGTCTCTCCAGATACCCCTCTGTAAAGGGGCAAGGATGGGGTGTGGGGGGTGAGTTAGTCTGGCTTCACACCAGCTTCTGGCAGCATTTCCTCCGACTGAGGAGGCTCTCAAAGTTCACTCATCCTTGCACTGTCCCTGCAGCACAAAGAGGGCACAAAGTGAAGCACAGGGCACGTGGCTGTCTTCAGGATTTTTGAGGTAAGACTCCTATGGTACTAAGTCCAAGTCTCCCAGACCTTATTAATTACAGAAAGCAATGGTTTGTAAGTTTGCACCTTTATACTCACTATTCATTTCAAACTCAGGGTATCTCTTTACATAACTCTCTCCACTACATTTTCTCCACATCTGGAGATGCCTCTGCTGCAGTGAGTGCCCACACATAAGACCACATGTTAGATTTAGGTTTAAGTTTAGCCTTTAATGAAAAGGAATGTGACATACCAAGAAAGGAAATATGACTAGATAATTACTCTTTTTGTGTATAACTCCTTGTGGAAAGGAGCCCAGTTTCCTGTCTGACAGTGAATCTTAGTTACAGGAAAATATCACTCTTCAGCATAGCCTTGAGACCTACATGGTGCCATTTTCACTCAGCTCTGCTGAGGTTAGAGGTAATTTGTACACTCTAAATACAAATTACATCATGCTAATGAATTCATAATGGTCAAAAATACTCTATTTGTAACAGGCATTAAAAGGCAAAATACATAATATTAATAAATTTTAAAGAAAATCTTAATAAATTTTAAAGAAAATCTGACTCAAGAATCTTGCAAACTGGAGTTAATTGAATATAACAACGCGGACACTATTTACAAAAAATTTGCATTTTCATCCCTATTTCATCAACTAATTCTTTACAATCTTGTAGAATGTACTTTGTTTGCTAAGATGCTAAGAAATAGGTAGAGTTACAATTTTCCAGCTCTTGTAAAAATGTACACCTACTTAAATTGCCCTACAAAAGACTCTGTAAGTTGCAGTACATGTGAAAATCAGGTCCTGCAGCAGAGCAGACTCTTCAAATACTCACTGAAAAAGTAAATAAAAATAGTAAATTGGAGTGTTGCTTTATCAGCCCAACCTCATAATCTCAAGGCCTCCTGATTTGTATGTGACCTCATAATCTCTCTCTGTTAGCATATATGAATTAATGATGCATATTGCCTAAACAGTGTTTTATTACTTTTTTTTTCTCAAAGTAGGATATTTTTGAAAAAAGTATATTTATTATTTTTATTATAATTATGTATTAAAAGCTTCTCCACAGACACACCCTTGTCATGGGGGAGAAGCTTGTCTGTCCTTATGAGGTTATCAGCTATGCTGGCGGTGGTTTATGNCTATGCTGGTTGTGGTTTATGCCTCTGGCAGGGTCTCCCATGCTGGTCAGGTCTCAACTGAAGGGTCAGACAAAGTGTGCCCTTGGGCAGGATGGGCTCGTCAGCCGCCCGGCAGCCATCCTAGGAGAACGCCAACTCTATCTCCAAACCCAGGCAGGTGATGAGGAGCACTGGAAGCCGCAGACCCAACTCTTCATGCAAAAACAAATTGGATATAGCCCCTACCATGGGACAAACTCTTAAGTTTAAGCAGGTGAAAACTGGCAAGGCAGCTGGAGTTGATAGAATTCCACCCAAAGTTTAGAAGCATGGAGGCCAAGCACTCCATGCTAAATTTCACGAGCTCATTGTGCATTGCTGGGAACAAGGTGAACTACAACCAGATCTCTGTGATGCAGGCATCATCACCATGTACAAGAAGAAAGGAGAAAAATCAGACTGCTCAAACTACCAAGGTATTACTTTGCTCTCCATTGCTGGTAAAATCCTTGCCAGAATACTCTTGAACAGATTAGTACCT
>VXAU01005845.1:442887-506692 GCA_013399695.1 Formicarius rufipectus | reverse complement strand
GCACCTCAGGAAGTTTTCCATCACCCCCACATCACCATAGGCGAATCAGAGCTTAAGTCAGTCCAGCAGTTCACTTATCTGGGAAGCATCATTTCCTCAGATGGTAAGAGTGACAAAGAGATTGACAACAGGTTAGCAAAAGAGCTTTCGGAAAACTCCATAAAAGAGTTTGGCACAACAAACACCTGAAGAAAAGTACAAAGATCAGTGTCTACAGAGCCATCGTACTGTCTGCTCTTCTCTATGGTTCTGAATCTTGGGTCATCTACCGCCACCACCTGCGACTCCTCGAACGCTTCCACCAGCGCTGCCTCCGTACAATCCTAAACATCCACTGGTCTGATTACGTGACTAATGTGTCCGTTCTGGAACAGGCAGAGGTCACCAGTATCGAGGTCATGCGCTGGGCAGGGCACATCTCCAAGATGGAGGATCACTGCCTCCCTAAGAATGTGCTTTATAGTAAACTCGCCACCGGCTGCCACAAGAGAGGAGCCCCGAAGAGGAGATACAAGGACTGCCTGAAACAGCACCTCAGCCTTGGCCATAGTGACCACCATCAATGGTCCACTCTGACCTCCAATGGGGAGATGTGGAGACACTAGTATTGTGAAATTTTGTTATTTTCCTTGTTTTATCTATCTAGATCACCAGCATACTTACATGTAAGGGCCTAACTCTGTCCTCAGTGACATCAGTGGCAGAATTTACTCTGGTATTGATAAGGCACCACAATGTGCAAGGAGAAATGTGACTCTGATTAGTAGGAGTCACAGAAGAACACAATATTACTGATAGGAAATTATGGAGAAAGAAAGAGGAAAAAAATGANTGTGGAGACACTAGTATTGTGAAATTTTGTTATTTTCCTTGTTTTATCTATCTAGATCACCAGCATACTTACATATAAGGGCCTAACTCTGTCCTCAGTGACATCAGTGGCAGAATTTACTCTGGTATTGATAAGGCACCACAATGTGCAAGGAGAAATGTGACTCTGATTAGTAGGAGTCACAGAAGAACACAATATTACTGATAGGAAATTATGGAGAAAGAAAGAGGAAAAAAATGAAATAAAAATCCAGCAGGTTTGACTCCATTTATTTATGAGACAAGTATGTTGCTCTCAAGTGTAAAACATCAGTGACATTTTTAAGTTCAAGCAAATATGTACATGTCTTCATGTACACACAACCCCACAGAAAGCAGAGAAGATGCACATGATAGCTATTTCAGAATAGGAATCTCCCTTCTCTGCCCTTGTTGATAATCTTTGTTGCTATTGTATACTCCTAAGCAAGTATATTTGGTTCCTTAGTCCTCTAACATACCAGACATCAACCTTTGGTAAGACTGGTTTAATTCATCATTTTCTGTCCTGACTGTAACTTCCAGTGTAAAAAGACTGTCTTCACTTTTTTCCCATAGGCAAAATGAGACACTCGAGTCTTGCTGATAACTGCATCTTTCAAAGACTATCTGCATTGTAAATAGTGCAGATTCTATGTCTGTAGCACTGAATAACAAGGAGATTAGTCTATGTCTCCTATAACAAGCTTTCATGGAAACACAAGGTCTCAGCTTGTTATGAGTGTTTGGGGTTATCGATGATTCTCTAATTTGCAATGTAACCAGTACTATAAGAATTGGCAAAGAGGAAGGCAAGCATAGCATTCTAACAATTTTGGATGCACTAGCTCATTCCCACTGTTCTACACGTACTTCCCTTCCAATACTCCTTTATTAATATTACAAGGGGTTTGACCCTTGAAATGAATAGTTCCTATCCATGCTGGATGTCATTAGGTAATTTTGATATAAAGTTCATGAAGATCTTAGGTGGACAGCCCTGTGTCACTCTATACAGCCTGGTGACATCCTGCCAAACCTAAGCCAACATGGTGTTTCATGAAGCCCACAAAGGTACAAAGAGGCTTTGTTCTTAGCCTCTCCCAATGGGAGTACCTTCTTCCTCATCAGCTATAACTTTGCTTTACATCACCAGCCTCCCTTTTTCATGCATTTTGGCAGAATATCTTCTGATCAGTCAGTTCATTACATCACTAAAACAGTGGAAGTCAGGAAGAATACACAAGCACAAATCAGAGAAGCTGAACGAAAGCCCTAAGTTTGCAAAAGATTTGGCATTGATCACAGACTGTGTGGGTGGACAGTATCTCTCTTTATGCACCAGGAACATGGAGTAATGATTAAGCTTCTGTTTTCTCCACTCACTTATGCTAGCTTGTTGGTACTGAACATGTGTTATAATACTACAGTGTTTTACACATAGTCAGTCTCTATGTCATGCCATAGAGTGCAGGTAACCTGAAATCACCCAGAGGAGTGTACAGCCAGCTGATTTAAAACAGACTTAAAAAAGAAGACTATTCTCTTTCTTGTTCGATGGTGGCAGAAATATTGGAAATAGCACAGAATACTGAAGACATGGTTGATACTATAAAGACAACTGAGCATCTGCTTAGAAATAAATTCTACATAGGCTATCCAGAAAAGGCTTTTATTTTAAAATGTTACTTCAAATAGAGCTGGACTAGAGAAGGACTCCACTCCTTCCCTTGAACTTTGGGCTGAGCCACAGATCTAAACCACTCCCCAGATTATGGGCTACAAAGCCAAGAGGTGTCTATTTTCTAACCTCTGCTCTTCTGGACTGTGGCTAAAATCCCACAAAATCTATCCTAAGTTTTCAGCATAGTGGAAAGCCAGGAGCAAGGGCCATCAGCTTTACAACCCTGGGAGTGGATTTGTAAATGAACTTCCTGACATCTAAATTTTCAGGCAATTTGTCCAATACTGGAATTTACTGTACTCCTAAAACTGATGAGGACCATCCCACACTGGTCCTCAGCACAACCTTGCACATCTGGAATGTTTGGTCACAGTAGAACTTGCCTGCCTATTTTGCCCCCATGTATCTCTTATTCAGTATTATTCCAGGATGCCATGAATATTCAGCAAAGTGGTTGACTTAAACTTTACAGAGCTCTTGTTTTTTCTAGTTTCAACTATTTTGGCTGAGGGAACTGTTGCACCTCCATTATGAGTAGGGTATCACTGTTCTGTGGTATGAGCCAATTCTCCTCGTTTTTCTGCTGGACTTTGCTCTCTGTTCATAGAGCCTACATACTGTAAATGCAGCCTTGTCCACGGTGTCAACTCAATTCTCCTTACAGGTACAGTTTTGTTGATACAACACAATGTAGTGTTGTAGCTGTGCCCATTTTTCTAATTATTTGAAGTGCAGACCTTACTGCAGGTAAAGTGGTTATGAGGAGTGTAAGGGCACTGGCACTTTTTCTGTTTAAATTATATGCATCTGAGCATACCTGCTCACAGGTAGATAACAGCACTCTTAAAAATGTATACAGCTGAATCCAAAGAACATTTTGAGAGGGCTCCAATCAGAAAACCAAAAGCTAATTGAGCACAGAAGGAATTAATCCTGCTTTCTTTGGAACTTTGTCTTGCAAGTGGTTGGCTCTGGCATACATGAAACACAAACCCAGCTGAAGAGAACTCTGTATTCGGGGCATTTACAGGGGCCCTTTTCCCATGTGGCTGTTCTAGTGCCTGATAATGTGAGATAACCACTCAGCAGTTTTCCCACAGTAAGGGCATTTACAGCATCTGTATCCTCTATCCATTTGTCTATTTTCATGGCATTTGTTACTTAATCATCTGAGAGAGCTTTAACCCTCTGTCACATTTGGCTGAAATCTGCCAGTGGGCTCAAAAAAACCCCACAAAACAGAGATAAGAAACAGCCAGCCAGGCAAACCCCACACTCCTACAAGCCTTACTCCCTTCATAAGCAAACTGGAAAACAACACCAACAACAGAAAAGCCACGCAGTGGCTCTTTACAAAGATCACACTTTGTAAAGCAATCCCCATGATTCTTGAGGAAAGCACAGGGAAAGGCTGCTGGTGCCAAAATCCCAGGCACAAGGTATCAGGGCACCTGGTCTGGGAAGTGCAGGGGAAGGTTAAGCATTAGAGCAGCTTCATGGGACTGTCAGGCCTGGGCTTTGGAAGGAGAGCAATTTTGGCAGCCTGCCCTCTCCTCTGGCAGCACATTTCCAGGCTTACATCAGCTGTAGGTGAGAGCTTTCTCTGTCTCCCAGCCCATTGCTGAGCTTTACCAAGGGTATCCTGCTCTTCCCATGGGCCAAGGCACAAAGAGAAAAGTTTTCTTCTGGACCAGGTTTTCCCTCAGCAGCTCTCTTCCAGCCATGTTTCACCCCCATCAGTGCCAGTGCCCTGCAGGAGAAGACACTGGGATGGTGGCTCTCCTGGATATCCGCAGAGCTTATGTGAAAATACCACATGTGTAGGGCAGGAATTCTATGTGTTACTCTGTCACCTAATTTTCCAAGATGTTGTGAATCTGCTGACATTTTGCTCTCTTCTCAGGCTAGGTTCTGAACAAAAAATTCCTTTTAACATATTAATTCTTTAAAAATGTACCATTCCACCAATGGTTGCATAGGTAAGACAAGGCTGAGAGTTTGTACAGGGGGGTGGGAGCAAATGATCTCCCCAAAGGTCATGTCCAGACTCAGCCATTCTGTGGTTCAGTTAAATATGCTTATCATCTACATCAATCTGCCTGACATGATAGATACTAGATTAACATGTATTTTTCTTCTAGTTTTTAGAAAAATTATTCCATAAATATTTTATCTTTCCTTTTGTGACTTTCACCCATGCAGTGCAACTGTTGTCTGCAGCTTTCCTGTCTCAGGAAGTGAGATCCTTGTATTAGCACAAAGAAAAATAAACCACCTCCCACCAGCTACACTAGAAGTGTAAATTGCCATGTGGATAGTTAGGAATTAAACATTTATGCCAATTAAAATAATAATGAAGAATTCTCTCTGATTTTTCTGTATTAAAAAGGAAGAAATTCTGAAGTACATGATTACTGTATAATATGAAATTTTTAAAGATCTTTGTTATGTGATTGGTGCTCCAAATCACATACCTGTGAATATTGTGTTGTGGTTTACCCCTTCATCTTTTTGAGAGCAAGAACAAAAAATAAAAGCACAGGAATGAGTCTATGAAAGAAAAAGTGTGAGGCAGCCCAGCTTCTCTGAAGTGATGGATTGAGTGGGTGGTAGCCATTCGTCAAGGAAGTTCATCTGGTAAATTCACAACTGACTCCAAGTTAAAGGAATAACTGCATTTCAGCTCCATATTAGCCAGGCAAATCAGTATTTCAGAGATAACTGGAATGCAGTAATATTTCATAGCACCCATAGTGCTATGTGGGAAAATTGTTCCGAAGAACTCACCTGCCTGCAAATGCACTAGCTGGGCTGGAAGGGAAACAGGAAGGAAATAATGACAAATTATTTTATAGGCTTGCTTTGTTTCTAAGGCTTTTGCTTGTAAAATGCAACCAAGCCAAGTAAAAATAATTTCACTGTTTCTCTACATTGCCAGTCTGAGCTGATAAAAGCAGGCATGCACACTTTACTTATTCAGCTGGAGATTTGCTCTCTGATCCACATTAAGTATTGACGTGTTATTGATGTGCCCTGACTGGTGACCACCAGCTCTACTGTGACTCTGTAGGTTCAGACATACCCTAATGGTCACATGCCAGAGTAGTTCCCACAGCAGAGAGACTTTTTTTTCTTCTCATGCTTGCATTGTTAACTCTCAATGCACACGATTGCATCTTACACAACCATGTATCCTTCTGCCTTTTCCCTGTGGGAACTGCTGGATGTGCATAGGGATGGTTGAGACCACTGGCTATAAGGACAGTCACAGAAAGTTTTGGTGATAGCTCCTGACCTTGAAATAATTCTTCATTGGAGCTAAGTGCAAACTAAGGGCAGATGAGTTTCACTTACAAAATCCAAAAAAGATAACCAATTGCAAAGACATGGATTACATAGATGTTGATGATAGAAATAAAAGCAGGTGCACTTAATCTGTTTGCACTAAGAAATTTGAAATACTGCTCTTTGCTCCTTTCTATCCAGCTGACAGACTACAGATGTTTACCTAATCCACTTGCTAAGGAAATGCATCCTCTTGGGTACCTACATTTTGTGCTACAGCCTTGGAGAGCTTTCTCTCTTGGCACCATGTGCTGGCTGGTATTTTGGGTTCCTGCCTTGGTCTCCCAGCCTCTCCCACAGACTGAACTTGTATCTCATGTCAACATGGAAAATCATAGTTATGTACTATATAAACACACAAGCAGATTCAGTGAATGTAGAGTATTTCTGGCTCTTCACTGAAACTACAAGAAAGGATTTTACAATCACAACTAGATTTGGGGTGCTGGACTCTTGCTCCTCCCTGCAAGTGAATGATGATGAGGATGATGATGATGACTTGCTAAAGAATCAGTTTGCGTCTCTTAGGAATGTTTTTAGGTAGATTGTACCAATGTTTGCAAACAAACAAATACATATGCAAAATCCCTCTGTATACAGAAATGAAGCAAAGCCTCTGCTGCTAAGAAATACAGAGTTTTAGCCATAAAATTCACAGGAACTATTCGAGAAGGAAGTATTAAAGTGTATTTATGATTAACTGAATCCAGCCCTTGGCATATAATAAAAGGTAAGATTTAACTGATGTGGTGGGGTAAGGAAAAAAAAAAAGAAAAGAAGAAAAGCAGCAATTTAGAAAATCAGAATATATGAAGCAGTAACTAAGACAGCAACAGTTACAGTGTCAGAATTATCAACAAATTGAAAGGCAATCTGTGAATTGTATTTATATACTTCAGTTATATGGCCTTGAAAAAGCAAGACTGGATCTGCAGCCCTGTACTTAGAGACCAGCTTATTAACCTCATTGGAGATCATCTCACACCAACTGAGGGTCTGTCCCTGTAAGTGATGCAAAACAAGGGATTAATATAGTGAAATGTAACTTTCAGCATGAAAAAGGTAATTGATTCCTGTTTACTGTGTATGGTAAATACTCTAATAAGGAAGAGCAAAAAAAATGAAGAAATGGGCAGTTTGGTTTTGAGCAAAAGCTGTACTTAAGGGTTTTTTTCATAAATGTAGCATGTTCGTATAATGAAATTGAAAAATCTATTTTATGTTGAAATCAAATGGACTAATTACTTAAAAATACCAAAAGAACAGAGGATGTCATTTTGCCTATCTACTCCTTTTGTCTGTTAATAACGTGAAAAAATGACTGTTCCTTGCAAAATTTTGAAGACTTGAACTTAAACAGAGTAGTTGGGAAAGAATCTACTTAGCAAATGAAAACCATATTTAAATACAGAGATTTCACACAATTGCTTTCAGGAACTTTTACTCATTAAAAATCTGCACTTTAAGGTTATCATTGTGAGACAAAAACAAGTTTCCATCTTTCCTCTAGCAAATACAAAACCAACCTTGAATACAACTATCTGAGATTTTATCTCATCTGTGGGCTGCTGGTACAAGTTCCTGCACTGAAGACCCTGTGTGTGTGAGTAATTCTTACTTGCATATGTATTCTCATTAACTTCAAATAACAAAGTGCTGACGAGACTCCTTTTAGGAATATGTTCCCAAGTGTTGGTCATCACATTGAAAATACCCACATGGATTTATTTTAACCAACAGCATTAGGACAATTTGGGTGGTATTACTGAAATATTTGTTTATTTTTAAAGTTTCTCATGCACATCTACATTCTTTAGGGGTCCATATTTTTAAAACATGGGACAAATTAACTCAAAAATAACAAACAGCTCAAATAAACTGGCATAAGAAGCCTGCAGGTCTACACCAGAATCTTTTCCCCAGCTGTTTCCTCTGGGATACAAAGAAAAAAATAAATACTCAAACAAAACCCTCAAATAAACCAAACAAAAACCCATCAACAAACCAGACCCACCAATAAGCCTCCCTGGTTGTTGCATATAGTGCTTGAAAGAGGTGCTGCCACACAAATATACACAAGCACTCAATAAAATCTCTCCACAGGGAAAGCACAGAGCAGCTGGAAACCCTTTTTTGTGCCCAGATTAGCCACAAAACTGTGCAGCAGAGAGCTAAGCTGGCAAATGAATTCTAGTCCCAAGGACTATTTTGCTCCCACATAACTTATTTTCATTAACAGGGATTAATCATTTCAGAGCTCAGAATGCAGAAATACATATTCTTTCCAAATAACAGGACCCAGCATGTAATTGCACAGCAACATGCTGATCCACATACCTTTGGCATTTTTCTGGTTGATTCCAAATGGGGTCAATGTCACCCCCCAAAATATAGCCCTCTCTTGTTGCTCCCTGCTCTCTACTCCATCCTCTCCTGCTGCAAAACACAAACCCCCCCAGATGCTTTAACTACACTCAAATAGAGTTTGGCTGCAGTTAAAGGTCAATGAGCAATGATGAATGAGGGAGCTGCAGTAGCTCCAGTTCCTGTCACAGACATTCGGGCACACTGATCATCTGGTGGAGCTGCTGAAATGCAGGCATTTGGTTAAGTGGCCATTTCACTGAGACCTTTAGCCATTAATAAAACTTTTGGGGTATTAGATCAAATGAGAGTGACATGAAATGACAATATGATCTGAATTCCAGACAGGTGTATGAGCAGACATTTGGAAGAGACAATTACATGAAATACAGAAAAATTAATATTAAATGATTAGACTAATTATTGAATTTAGCTATGTCTAGAATTTGTCATTATACTGGCTACATTCTTTCATGCTCTTGTTTACAGCAGGGGTTATACAGCTGGATGTTGGGGAACTGAGGTGGGGAACACCTAGAGTATACTATCCCCAACTTGTTATTTCACAGATGCAGGATATAAATAAGATATTTACTCTTTTTCCTTGATTGCTGTCACAGGTTTTTTAAGGGCTACTCAAAAAAGAGGTTACCATCACTGTCCATAAAAAGTGCATTTTTCAGCCCCAAAGACAGGGATATTGGGGGCTGGAGAAAGGAGAGGGAGGAGTAGGAGTCTTCAGCTTTCACTCTCACAGTCTCTCAGCAGGCCTTAGAAAAACACATCTTATGTGTATGGTTTTTTCTGCTTTACCTCTTCTTTCACTTCTCTGTCTGAGTAACCATTAGTAACCACTGAATCTCCAGAATACTGACCCCAGAAGTGTAATAAAGGCAAAATCTTGACTAAATGCGACTCATTTGGTGGGATGGCAGCCAAGAAAAGAATTCAGCAGCAGTGCTGGTTATCACACCTTGTGTGCTAAAGACCCATTTATCCATCAATACACAAGGACATTATTTATCCCATAGAGAAGATATTCTGATTTTGGAGATATGTTTTTCAGGTTGTCAGACTCAGAACTAAATACAGAGGAGGACAAACGAAGTCTCATTAGGAAAACAGCTAAATGTAAGATAGCATGGTTTGGCTTATTTTTGTTTAACATGCATTAAACAAACATTATTTTAGTAAACTAAAGGGCAAGCAGGGATTTTGCTTTTGGTTTGCATTTTTTTCCTTTTCTTATCTCTTTTCATGTATGTATGTACACATATTTTCTTCATTAACAAAGGATAACACATGTTCCATATAGAAGTGAAAACATAATCCTAAGTATATACTAGGGTAACATTATGAATTCACTAATTCTACTTGAACTAAATAAGATTACTTGTGTGTAAAGTTATTTCCATATGTAAATTTCTGTAGTGTCAATATATGTTAGTCCAGTTAAAAAGCTAAAAAAGAAAAGTTATTCAACTATAAACAATGGAGATGTTCTACGATTCCAGAATTTTGTGATATTCAGTACTTAAAAGCAAGGAGTTATTTATTCATCTCTGAATGAGTGGAGGGTTTTCTTAAATATTGTGCTTTCTTCTTTACAGTTTTCTTTGGTTTTAGCATGATGTACATCTGCATACATAACTTATATCTGCATATTTATGTGGAAATGCAGTGGTATATATTGAGTGGAACATGATGGAGGGAAAAAAATAAGTCAAACCTTTCGTTTGTGACAACCAAGAAACTGCTGATAAAGAAGAAAGGAGAATTAGACGAATGTTAATTGAAATGTTGGCTGATAAAACAAAAAGCAACATATTTGTAACTGCTTTGTTTGTAACGAAACACCCACTGTTAATTTTATATCAGAAATAACATATATTGTGTGTATATCTTTCCTTCTAAATTAATTAAGTTGAAAGATTATAAATTAAACTCAGTAGATCTCTTCATATAAATATATATTCATATTTTATTCTGTATTTAAAGGACTTATTAATCCATTCCAACAGATGGCAAAAGTGAGTAACCAAGACTAAGATCTGATTCCAGGAAGCAGTGCAAGAATGACTGAAAAGCAGAGTCCTAAACACTCTTACTCAGCTTTTACCCAATGTTGTGAATTCCCAAACTGGCATTTTTCCTTAAATGAGCTCAAGTTACCTCAGGCAGCCCCTCTGAGCATCTTGCTCTTGCCACAGTATGGTCTAAGCTCCAGAAGAGACCTAAGATTACACCTTCTCTCCTCCACAGCCCTGATAAATTTTATATGGCAGCAAAGTGTTCCCAGGGTGGGCTTAGCAGCAAAGTAGTCAAGATGGCATGGCCCCACTGCCAGTTTCCAGCACACTGACTGCTGATTTTTGGAAGAAAGGGAAGCTCTGGATGCAGCTCCCTTCCTCCTTGGCCTTTGTTGTCTCCCTGTGAGAGCACTCTGCAAGGTCATAGGGGCAGGAAAACTGCATCTTACCAAAGATGGGATGTACTTAAGATTCATGGGATTCAACAGGAAGAAGAGGAGGAGCACAGGTTGATATTGTGCCGCTTCAGACAGTGAGCTGGTAGTGGTGGTGTTCCTTTTCTAGCCCCTAGCCATGAAAAGTTCATGCATGGATGGTTTGGGAATATTCCTGGAGAAGCACTGCCCTCCCGCTGGCAGCTGACTCTTCCACTGTTGGCATAGTGGACCTCAGGGCCATTACACAGGAAGAGATGGTGTCTCTCAGCTCTCATGCTGCCTCCTTACCTCATGTAACCTCTCCTTTAGCTCTTCAAGCACAAGGCTGTAGTTGTCTAACTTCTTGAAACTCAAAGGATAGAAAAAAACTCCATAAAGTACAAAGTAAAGCATTTATGTTCTCAAAACTGTTGTCATTTCACTCTTTCATCCATCCTATTAAGCATGCTGCAGGCAGGTGCTCAGGTTGTCTGTGTTGGGGGGCCCTTGTTAGGCCTGGGCTTCAGGGTCCTAACTCCAATCGGTGAAAAAGATGGATGTAGAAATCAGAACACAACTCCTGTGTGTATTCTTTAAACTTCATGCTGTGCTCCATTTAGAAATTTCTCATATAACCAGTGTGATGTAATACCCACAGAAACCATTAATTGTCCATTGGGCTCATTGGGCAATTAATGGCTTCTGTGAGGAGTTCATCAAGATGAACAGAGTGAACTGCATTTGTTCAAGAAGTTCCTAATCGAGCAAGCAAGGACTGAGTAAATGTCCCCAAAAGAGCAAGTCCAATAAGGCAGAAAAGTAACCATCACATCTGAGTTGTTCTGAAAAGAAGGCAACTACTGATCTTAAATTACTTGCCATTAATATTTACAGGATAATATATGCTCTGTAATATGTGGCACACTCCAAAAAGCATACAGGGAGAGTTTTCCTAGTCAATGAGGTATGCAACTATTCCTATATGATTAAATACCCAGTCCTAGCATTCAGTCATGTTACTTAATTATTATGCCCAAATCTTTGCCTTCTACAGTCATGTATGATCTCTGTTTTATGCAGACAAAATTGGTAACAAAATACAATACTGTTTTTATTCACACTTCTTCTGAAGGCAAAGTCAATATCTGGACATAGTGGCCACTGTATTTGGTGCTCCTCACCTTCCTCAGTGCCAACATATTACATATTCCATCTTTTTCATTTCAGCAGAAAAAGTAGGTGGGACTTAAGAGGGAAAGCTAAAGAAATGAGGCTATTTCTAAACAAGGGAAGAAAAGACTTAAAAACTATCTGAGTTCTCAAGTGTGAGCAACCCAACAGCTACCTCTTTGCTTTTATAACGGTGGGACTTCAATTCCTTCGTGGTGTTGTTGCAGTCTGTTTGTCATTACTTGAGAGAGGCTTCCTCTGACAGGTACTTCACAGGTAATTTGCCTTTTATCCATCAAAACACCTTCACACTGATCTGAAAATCAAGCAGCAGCCAGAGTGGCTGAGAGAGTGCATGTTTGGTGAGCTCCCAGGTAACATATAGCCCAACAACCTCAACATGCCCTATCCCACACATTTGGTAATGATGTTAAAATAACCCCAAAGTTACCAAAGGATTTCTTTTTTTAATTTTGCAGCTATGAAGATAGAGGCTGTTTTGGTTGTGACTGAAAGTTACACCGTGTACATGCATGTTCTTTTCAGCCATTTCTTAAAACTTTTATGCCATCCAGAGCATTATATCAACTGTGCTCTGCTGAACAGCAACTTCCAGAGAACATTTCTTTAAAAGGAAATAGAAATCGATCAGTTCTGTTACTTTAGACATAATTTTTATTAAATGTCCACTCAGCTGCCTGCTTTGTTCAAACTCGCTGCTGCCAGTCTGTTCAAAGCAGGAAGTAACGCTGGAGGAACCAGCCAAAGAATTACAATCCCTGTAAACAACTACAAAAATTTCAGAGCTGACTGGTAACTTATTCAACACTGGGATGCAACTTGTACATCAATCCTAATTAAAAGAAGAAATGGATTTGTTGAACAAATGCATTGTCTCAGGACAATTCCTACCACAAATTATAACAGCTACCAGGTTTTACAAATTGCCTTGTTTAACACTGCTGTCAGAAGGAAGCTGAAAAACGAAGAGCTACTTGAAGAATGACATTTGAGCTAGGTGAAAAACTCTGCTATTGATTTCTCTTGCTATTTCTTTTGTAGCCAAAAAGAATTTTTGTCTTTTTCAAGAGTAGAAAACCAAAACTTCTGATTGAAAAAAGGAAACTGGTCTACTTTCCAAGTGTTGATAAATACACAAGATTTCCAATGCATTTTCACTGAAATATTTAATTTTGGAGAGGAAAAAAAAAAAAAGAAAAAAAGGACTTCTTCCACTTAGCTAGGCTGTCCAAGTCAAGGAGAGAAACTTTAGTCACCACTCTGCTTCATTGCATAACAGACCCAGTTTCTAAAACCCCAAACCTGTGTACAGAAAAGTACTGATTGGATAATTGTAGAAGAGAAGCAATCATATGAGTTCAAGCTCCCTGTGCTGTTCAGTCACCACTCTGCAGCAAAGACCTTGGCAAAGACGGCTTCGTTTCCACTTCCCCCTGTGCACTGGGTACTGCCCAGGCAGTGCAGAGCACATGTCTCTGAACAGCCCAGATGCCACGTAGGTATTCCCTGGGGCTCCCTAGGAATGACAAGTGAGCAATATTCACGTAACACAGGCTTCCAGGAACCTCCAAGCCTGTCTGCTAACCTACCTTAACAACAATGTCCACTTAGTCTGTGATGCTGCTGACACCTGAACTTTCATGCCTCCTCTGATACATGAATACTAACATCAAGAGGCAGAGAATAACTTGTTTTGACAGTGCCATATCGTACCACAGGCATCCCTCTGGTGTGACAGCCTCAAAGTGCAGCAGGATAATGCACACAGCACTGCTATAGGAGTGGGAGGGCACTCTCAGGTCTGTCATAGTCCAGCAGGAGGAAAAGCACTCACCTCTGAGATGTTCTAAAAGTATTCTGATCTTTTTTGGCTTCTACCGCTTCAGCATCATATCCCTGGATAAGATAAAAGAACTGCCCTTCTTCTAACTCAAGAAGTAGCATTAATACTTTTGTTACTGTTTAACTGGTGGTCTAGAGCAAATATTTCCTTGGCTGATGTGTAAAATGACATTATTCACCAATTTATTTTCTATTTTGAGACTTTTCTTTAGGCTCATTTATTAGTTTCTGGGACCAATGTGTCATTTGAAATAATAGCTGTCATACTTACTTTCAGGTTGATGATCTTCATATTTGTTGCTGCTATGTGGAGTTTACCTGAGCTATTATCACTCTTCCTGTGCAGACCACGCTCTGCAAAAGTCTGCAATCAACTAAAGATGTGGTGCAGCGCATTGCTTTTTTTGATATATATATATTTTTTTTTAGGTAGTGGTTGTCCAATGTATGCAAGCTGGTGTGTTCTAATTTTGATCCTTTTAACCCAAAGGAGTTGGGGTTTTGGTGAGATTTTTGCATACCAGACCAATCCTACAGTGTCAAAGAACTGTGGAGTTCTCTCTGTAGACTGTGCAAAGTGACCTCCTTCCTCCCTAAGATGCATTAACCAGCACCTTGTAAAAGCTTTGTTCAGTTTCACTCTGGTTTTCCAGTATTTTCTCGGAAGTTTCTTCCCAGATCCCATTAGGACCCATTCTCTTAAATAGCCCTCAAAACTGTGAGACTCTGCTTCCTCTGAGCCAATCCTACACATGATTCATTTTTACATGGAATTCAGGGTTCCTCACATTTCTGTTCTACCACTTCACAGTCAGCCTTTGTTCTGCTTGACAGAAAATTATTAACTGCAACAAGCTTTTCAGAACCAGCTGCTGTCAAAAACAAGGCTACCTTCTGAATGTCTTCATTTCTATTGGCACTGCTTGCTTACTAACACAGAGCAAAGTGCCTACCAAATTTCCTTCTGTTGCCTTTCACTTTTCGGGAGAGTTTTGGCTCTGATAGAGATTGTGAAGCTGTCCATTCTACTTAGGCTATTTTTATTTTGGTACCATGTGGTTCTCAGCAATCACTTGGAGACAAGGTGTTTGACACACATCTATTCCATTCAGTGTCTCTGCTCCAGCTGCCTCTGTATTACAGCATGAGGCCTTTACAGATGTAATTCCTCACATTTAACGGACCACAAACTACGTTTGTGTAGATAAGTCCTTTTTCTGATTAATAGGTTTTCCTGTGCAGTCTACAGGCTGTATATGTGTAGAACTCTTCAGTATGACAATTTTCTGCTCTTGCTGTAGGATTTCACAGACTACAGCTTTTGCCCCATAGCTGTGGCTTCCAACCTTGTTAGTTCTTTGGCTTATTTTCATAAGAATATGCAGGAAACTTCAGATTTCACAAGTCAGTTTGCAATAGCAGCTTACTTGTTTGCAAACAAGGTCCTATGAACATTACTGGAAAACACAGTTAAAAATGCTGGAATTGTAGCTGAAATAAAACCAAGTTATTCAAATAGATAGTTACAATTTACTTTTTTGAAACATATGTTTTTGCAGCACACAGTAGCACACAGCTCTTAATGTTGTTCTGGGAAAAGTGAAAGAAAATATAGGGATATTTTTGATTGCAAAGATAAAAAAGAAATCTCAAAGGAATTTGAATCACATATCCTTCAGGAGCTGCAAAAGCAAATTGAAGAAAGCATTCTTAGCTGATTCAACTAGCAAGACTACATGAATTTTAGCAGTTTATGTCAGGAACTAGTGACCAAAGCCAGTGAAAACTAACCACTTTTTAAAAAGTCAGGGCAGCAAGTGCCATGAGATGAAAGCAGTGACACCACAAATGTTCCTACAATGATAAAGACAGATTTCATGCAGCTTTACATCCCCTGCCAGCACCTGAGCTGTTGTTACATTGCGTGGCCCACCTGATGTGTTTACTGACAACTAGAACTTCAAGTTCTTAAAAACTGCTGAGCAATTTGATGGTACACAGTCTTTTAAAACAGGCAAGCTGATAAAAATGTACACTTGTGTTATGCTTGTACACAGGTGAACATTTCAGACCCTCCTGACCAGCAGAGACTCTGAAGAGTATGTAAGAAAATCACAAGAGATGCCCTCTGGTGATCTGGTTATCAGACCATGACTGCTCTAACAGCAGCTGATTTCCCACACCAGCACATTCCTAGGCAGGACTCTTAACTTCAATAAGGCAGATACAGATACTTCTGAAAAGGTTTCTTGGGAACAGTCAGAATAGAGAACTCCAAGCACACACACATCTATCTACCAACTAGGAAATTTCTTTTGTGGGCTCTTATCTTACACTGAATTGGATGATAGTCATACCATGAATATGCTTCATAATTGCTTTAAAGGGTTTTGTTGTTTTGGGGTTTTTTTAATCTCCTCTTGCAATATGTCTTAATTTTCATTTTTTATAAACTAATTCATTAGGGCTGCTTTAAGTTTTTGTATTGTACATTGAGCCCAATTCTCATTTCCTTGAACAGCAAAAGTCTGGAGTTAAATATAGCCTTCCATGTTACATTTGCAAAGGCAAAAAGAAAAGAGAATAAGAGGGACTAAACTGACTTCAAGGGGAAAGTAACAAGCTGCACATTGAAAATTAATATTGCAATTACCTTCCCCAAGCTGGAGGGTAACCAGGATCAATTCTGTACTCAGTAGTTGTAAAAATCTGAAATAAAGTTCTATTATGTAGTCCACCTCCCCCTTAGCTGGCATTAGAGTTCCCAGTTCTGTCCTGAAATCAAGAAAAGAAACACTTCAGCATAAATATGTGACTATTCAGACTGACTGACTAGAGAAACTACTGGAAAACATATTGTCCAAGTGGTCAGATGAGAATGTATTCTCTGTACCAAAAACACATTGTTCGTGTAGACTGGCGGCAAAAAATGAAGGAGAGGCTGGGTCTTTGCCAGGAGATTCTCCAGGTTGGTGGTAGGAACAGACACAACCTTGATGACTCGAAAAGTTTTGAATATTTGTTTATTGATGAGTTGCCTCAACAAGTTTAGATTTAGCTTCCATGGGGTACAGGAGGTGCTGAAGCACCTTCTTAACCTGCGTATATTTGCTGCTGTGATGGGCAAGACCACCTTATTTCTAGGGGTTTGCACCTTTGAAAACTGGGAATGTTTCTTATTAAGCTCCTTCTTCAGATGGCCACAAGACTACTTATCTGAAGCATTTTTATTTTAGCCAACAATACAAAAGAGCTAAATGATCTCTCCTCCCTCAGAGTAAGGTCTGACCCTTTTCTCAAGAGAGTCAATAGCAAAAATCCCAATGTACTTCAGTGAGAACAGATGGGAACCTCCCCTTGGCAAGTGGAAATCAAACCCGTTTCACTTGTGATTTGCATTCTGTCCACTCCTAAGGATCTTGGCCTCCAAAGAGAAAGTGTTATTTCCTGATGACTTGGAATAGAGAAATAGTCATACTCTATTGGCTCAGTATTGTTAATAAACACACAAAAAAAAGTACTTCAGTAGAATATGCAGCAAAAATTCATAGGACTCCTACCTAGCAGATAGACTGAGCAGTTTGGTGCCATTTTACTTCACAGCATTCCAACTTTTAAGGTATAGCTATGATTCCAGCTAATGAGAGACAGCACCAAGAATGGATGGAGTGACAGAAATTATGATAGGATATTCTTTCAAGGTCTTCTTTGCTACAGGTTTTCAAATAAATTGATTTTGGATGAAAGTTAGTGAATTCAATGTTCAGTTTACGAGACTTAAGAAATAATGAGGAAAGCCACCAATCTCTCTCACTATTAAACCACATAGAAAGCTTTGGTAATGATTAAAGCTAATGTTCATGTTCTGATATCAGTTAGACTAAAACACATTGAGAGAAATTGTGAATATAAATCAAATTGAAATTCTAGGCCAAATACATTCATTTTTCATGAAATTGAGATGAAAACACACTGGGCAAATAGTGTCTATCTGTTTAAAAATGTTACACAGAGTAAAAAAACATACATCCATTTGTCCCCCAGCAAGAGGCTTATAAAGAATGATGATTTTATAACCAAAGACACATTGCCCTAAACAAAAATGGGTCAGCTACTCAGCTGCAAATTGGAGAGCTCCAACAGAGTCTCAGAATTTCCCCTGATAATGCTAGAGCCAGCTCAAAAGAGTCTCTACCAAAGAGTTATGAGATGAACATGTTGAGGGTTGGAAAATACAGAGTAATTACAAGTAATTTCCGTGTACTGAAGCCCAGGGTCATTTGTGTGTCAGTCTTCAATACCACAGCAAATGCGTTTAGGCTATCATAATGCTGATGCATTTAGTGCACTCGGCTTTCTGTTCATAAGGTGCTTGGGTCAAATATTAGATTTTTGTAAAAAATCATCTTAAATGGGTTCACCTCAAGTACCTAATTTTTGAAGGGTTACTGTAAACCATTAGGCTTGTATACATAATCATTTGCAAGTGATGCAAATGGAAAATAAAGGCAGGCAGTTATAGAGAAGACTTGCATTAAAAGGAATGAGAATAAACATTGCATCAGATGTCTTAGATTTGTTCTGGAAAGATCATGCAGAACAATAGATTAATGACCTAAAATGAGCTTAATTAATTATTAGCCAGTAGGCTTCATGAAGGTTCATAATTTTCAACAGAATATAAATCATAAGTAAACTAGATGTAGGGTCTGCATTATGCTGAGAAATAAAACCAGAATTCATCTAGAAGGAGAAAAAAATTGAAAAGACATTGCTCTGTATCACCATTTACTTCATCAGAGACAACAACAGAGTTCAAGCTATGCAAAAAAATGAAGCCCAGAAAAAAAATGGCAGCAATTCATGGGTGAAATGTTTGCAGGATCTCTTCACAGGCTATGGCTTTGCTTCATAGTTCACTTATGAAAACAGAGAGATGGAAACTTAAGCACAAAGAGAACAAACTAAAGCTCAGGCAAGAAACTTGAAATAAATTCTTCCTGGTTGATGCAGAGGCCACACTGTTGGGTCACTCAGCTTGTAGTTAAACTGTCACTGTCATCGATCCTCAGCAGTGTTGGATTTTGTCATAAATTGCTGTTGTGAAGACATGGCATGGTTAGTTACGATACAGACTTTTAGAAAGCTATCTCACATTCCATACAGCTGCTGGTCTAGCACTGACATTCAAGTACACTGTTTTGGAAAAAAAGTCCTGAAAACAGTAAATTTTACTCTGTCCAACATCTGTGAATCCAACTGAAACCTGTCTTATCCTGAGAAAAAGCCGTGCACAATGATGGCAAATTCAGAAAAGGAGCACTTATTCCTTCCTTTAAACACACAGTTTGACCAACATGTAAAAAACCAAAATCTACTCTGCATAGTAGATATCCATCTTTCAGCTTCAACCTCCCATTTCTGAGTAAGATAATAGGCTTAAATCCTTAGCTTCCTTGCTGGGTGAAGATCACATCAAAGTTCTCTAGCTGATGTTAGCATGAGATGTGTTCCTTTTTACTTCCTTTTATTTCTTTGTCTGTGCTTGAAAGGTTCTCCAGCCTATATATGGGTATGTCTATATGTTATTTTCCACAGTTGTGAACTCCAGCTGCCTGTGCCCCTCCTTAGACAGATGTGAAACAGCTCCAAAACAGAAGTCATGTTGCTGTGGTTAGTGCAGAGCCCAGGCTTTTGTACTCAGGAGCGTATTTATTCCCAAGCTAACTGCAGCTATGTGCTTACTTCTTCAGAGAAGGCTCACATCATGCCACTTGCATGACAAACAGAAAAATAAAAAAGCAAAAAAGCTGACTTCCTGCAAAACGCAGTGTTGTCTTTCTTTGCTTCTCCAGTTATTTCTTTCCTGCATGAAAAGCAACTGTCTTTAGGTAGTGAGAAATATTATTACAACTCAATTGATAAGCAAAGGGATATTACTGCAGATGTAGGTTATTCTGGTGGGTATTTAGGTTTGCCTCCTGGCATTACAGCTAGCAAGGCTGGCTTCAGGTTATTTACCCTCAGGGATGACTGTACGCAAGTGAGATCAACACTGCTGCAACAGGCTTCAAGCTTTGTAGGACCCAGGGCTGCATATCCTTTCAAGTGAGCCCATGTTTTAGGTGGTTCTGAATTTAGAAAATGCTGTAAATCCTGCCCTGACACACACATTGCCCCCCTTGTTAATTATGGTAATTGTTCTCATATGAGGTAAACCCTCTGACAGGCATCCATTTGGTCTGTTCAAACATACTCTTAAAGGCAAAACATATTCGCGTTGGTTTGCATATCCCAGCTTAAGCAGAACAAAGTGAATAAATAATAAATAGCCATCGGGGTTAGAGCGCAGCTGCTCTGACTTTCCAGGTCTTGTCAACTCGCCCTTCCTACTCTTCCAGCTGACCCAGTTGGTTGTAGTGTATGTATTGTGGACATGTTTTATGAATGATGTTTTTGTTTGCGTCTCTGTCATCAAACCTACAGTTACCTAAACCCAAGGTCTCTGACTCTATTGCAAAAGGCTCCAGGAAATAATGTTCAGTGCAGTTCAAGCAAAATTTTTCCACATTTATCTCTTGTGTTTGTCAGTCTGCCTACCTACCTACCTATGTTCTTCCTTCCTGTGCACTCCTTCCAGTGACAAACACTTGTAAGAGGTCTCCTTCTGACCATGGGAATGATGAAAAATAGGATTATGTGGGTTTCGGAAGCACGTTCGTGCCATTTATTCACACATATTAATGCAGTGATTTCAGTTTCAATGCTTGGCTTTTGCCCTCCCACTGTCTAAGATACAAAATGTCAAAAGGGTGGCAGTCCAAGAAGCAGGGACAGGTTCAAAGAGCAGTTAAGACTAAGTGCTCTTGTCACATAGGATGCCTGAGATAATTTTTGCTTAGAACTGCAAATTAAAACATAGTGTCCAGTTGCTATTGCCCACACCAAGAAACCATGAGGCACAGAAGGCACATAGAGAGTTGCTGCTTCACAGCACAAGAGTGGCCCAGGACCACGTGAGGCACACAGGGTAACAGGCAAATGAATTGCCAGCAAGCTGCACTAATGCTTAGCACCAAATACCATTTTCTATTACAAGTGCTCTACAAAAAATAACAAAGAGAAATGTGACTGCTCTTGCATGGGAAATAGAGCTATTTTTGGGGGGAATTGTGTTTGCTTGCATAAAAAACCAGAGCTATTACAGGATGGGGGTCGTGTTTTCCTTCTACAAAGTAGAAGAAAATGCCTTTTCATCAAAATCAAAATGCTTCTTAAGAGTTATTTTCCACTGAGCTTTAACCTGTGTAATCTCTCTTGTCCAGTGTGTACTTTTTTGCCAAAGGGAGAGTGGAGGAGTGCAAATACAGATGTCTCTCCCATGGGAGAAACAGAAATGATTGGCACAGCCATCTTTCCACAGACTCCCTAAAGACTGGGAAGACCTTCCACTGACCTACTTGCCAGGAATGACTTTCATGCTCCAGAAAATGTCTTTGTAAATTTGAAATTCCATTCTAGTGAAAGGAATGGGAAGGAAAAGACAAATCCTAAATTCTGCAGGATGGGAAAACTGTTTCCTAGTCAGCTCAAACACGGGCTAATGAAATTCCACCTCTTGGGAATTTTCTCACCCACTTGCTAGTTCTACTTGTTACTAGTTGTATATCTAGACAGGTTTGAGGATGAGGATAAGGTAACTATTCGTTTTGTATTTTCTGTCTCACTCTGAGTATTTTAAGTTTTCTCAATGATTCTTACTGTCAGCAAAATATAGGAGTCAGGAGAGAGATCATCCATGACTAACCTCATCCTACCTTTTGGGTTTATCTGAGTATGTTCCTGCAAGATGATTATTTTCCTTCTCTAACTTGACAGGAATATGTATGTTTCCAGTGATGGTGAAATTTTTGTCTCTGGCTATAAAATCTTGGTCATAGAAACCTCAGGGGGTTTATCCTAAACATAAAAATGAATAGCCCAAGCTTCAGTTATAATTAACTCCAAACTTCAGTTATTATTAACTTCAGCTTCTGGTTAAAGAACATAAATACATGCATTTTTACATTTATTTTGTTTTGCTGCTTGAGATATAGGATCAATATAATTGCTGTAAATATCTTTGCATTGCTTTAGTTTCATTGTAGGGCAAAAAACAGAATTGCTTGTAAGGCTAACTTAAATATAATGGAATGAATATTATGTCAAGCTTGCCATCTGAAAAGTTACAGTAAAATATTTTTAGTGTAATAAATGAGGGCAGACTGGAGATTCTGGTCTAATCCATTTTGTCTCCAGTCAAATTCAGAGAATCAAAAAATGGTCATAAGCATCTTTGTGATTCCCTGATCTTTGCTCATTACACAGCAGGCTGGACCCAAATTTCAACTTAAAAGACATCTGAGACTGTTACTGTATGACTTTGACTGCAAGAAGACCATTCTGGCGCCACAGGAGAGCGTGCAGTACAACAGCAAGTCAGCTACTTCCTCCTGTCTGCAGGTACACAAAAGGAGCCCTGAAAGAAGCGGTTTAAGGCAGCTTCAATCTTATTTTGAGTCTTAAGGACCTACTGATTTAGTTGTCCTGTTTGTAATTCCTGTTCTGAATATGCATGCTGGCTGTTGTCCTTTTTCTGTGCACTGCTTTTTCCAAGACACTGGCAGCTCAGAGCAGTATTTCCACACAGCCTTTGATTTTACATGCTCAGTAACCTAGGAGCATCCTGACAAGGAATACTCTTATCTCAGTCTGTCAGGCCACCACTGGTCCTATATCAGAATGGAGCCAATATGCAGCAGCACCTCTATGTTCTGCAAATGCCACCAGCTGCCACATGTCACCTTTATTTTTTCTCCCCATAGCAAGTGGGGTATAGCCGGAGCATATCACCCAGGCCACAGATGGCAATATGGGTCCCACATTAGGTCTGCTGTTCCCTGAAAGCTGCTGATGATGTCCAAAAAGGAATACTGCACTCATGAGCTCCCAGTGCTGCCAACCTTGCAGGAGCTGGGGCCTGATGAATGCAAGTTTTTCACTGTGAAAAAGATACAGTATTTTTTTGTACTGAGTTAAACAATGCACAGTGATTTGATGTCAAATGGGCAGCCAAGACCCACATAAGGAATAAATGACTAAACTTAAAAAGAGATCCGGTTAAAGACACAATTTTTTTTCCTACCCAAACTCTCATGCAGTATTTTCTTTCCAAGCCGCAATGATTTTATATCAAGGCAAGACAAGGTGATCATACACAAGTTCCACTTTTCAGATCAAGCATGCCTCCTGGATGCAATGCCACCCTTCTTCCTTGACTTTGTCTCTATTTTCCAAATACAGGTGGGCATTTGCCTGGCATTCTGCAACCAAGGTTGGCTATGTGCTGGGGAGTGGCAGGACCTTCCTTATTTGCCTGTAAAGTGTGAATGGATGGGTCTAAAATGAATCTAAAAGGAGTTACCAGCTCTCAGTAAACAAATTTTAAACTGTGGGACAAATTTTCCTATTGAATTTTGCCAGCAACCCTAGAAGACATGTGAGGAGGAGGGGCTGCAGCCCCAAAGCACTGAGACTGGAGGTGTGGAGTGGGAGAATCATAGAATCATTAAGGTTGGAGAAGACTCTTGCGGTCACCAAGTCCAACTGTTAACCCAGGGCTGCCAAATCCACCACTAAATCATGTCCCCAAGTGTGACATCTGCATGTTTTTTGAATACCTCCAGGGATGGTGACTCCCTGAGCAGCCTGTTTCAATGCTTTGACAACTTCCCTGAAGACATTTTTCTTGATATCCAAACTGAACCTTCCCAGTGCAACTTGAGTCCTTTTCCTCCTGTCTTATCATTTGTTATCTGTGAGAAGAGACTGACCCTTACCTGGCTACAACCTCCTCCCAAGTAGTTGTAGAGATTGATAAGGTCCGCTCTCTGAGACTCCTTTTCTGCAGTCTAAAAGTCCACAGCTCCCTCAGCCACTCCTCATCAGACCTTATGCTCTGGACCCCTTACCACCTTTGTTGCCCTTCTTTGGACACATTCCAGCACCTCAATGTCTTTCTTTGAGATCCGAAATTCCCCTTGAGAGAAGCAGGGCCAGACTGAACAAGTGCATGGCCAGGGCTGCTCCCTCTCCTCACTTAGCTTGGGCTTTCACTTAGATATTTCCTTTAATTCACTAACCATCCATGCACAAAAATCTCTTATCCAAGGTTAATTTGGTCCTTTCAGACTAAGTTAGTTGGCTTGCACACGGCTACAGGCAAGATTTCCCCTCAGACTGTGAACATTCGCTCTGCTGAGAGGATTTAGGCTTAATCATGCAAGTGCTGACAGCCCTCCAATACTTTTACACAGTCTCCTTAAGTGCCCCAAAAGTCATTTAACTTTTCCCACTGCAGGAGGACTCACAGCTTGGTTCAGTGCAGGTCAAGAGCTCAAAGGCTCATGGATGACCTCTGCACTGAGTGAACTGGCAATGGCTGGATGTGCCAACACTACAGGGTCACACCACTGCAAGGCTCATCCCAGTTTGATTAATACATTCATGCAGACTGCTGTAATGCTCATCTCCACCTCTTGACTACACAGTTGGCTTTGAGAGACTTAAGACCCTGGCTGTTCCCCTGGGGATTGGCACTGTGTCAAACCTTCTTCGGAGAAAATCACAGCCCCACAGAAAAGGGTCCCAGCAACAGAAGGAGTGTGACTGTACAAATAAGGTGTGACATGCACCACTCTGAAGCCAAGGACCTAAAACCTCTCTGTTTTTTTTAAGATGCCTTCACTGGTAGAGGGAGTGTCTTTGTCAAAAAAAGATTATTTCTAGTCATTTCTGGCAAATATGTTCAAGTCTGGATTACTTTTATATGTGCTAAATTCCTTGCACAAGTTATAGGAAATACAATGCTGATGTTTCCAAGATCTACTTTGGAAACTTTGGGGATACATGACGAACGACACAAAAAAATTGAAGTAATTTTAGGATAACTATCCCAGGTAAAAATGATGATAACCCTAGTTTTCAAAATCAGTGTTATAACACTACTAAGCTTCCCATCTTTTCCCACTGAAACAGAGTTACTTTCCAGGATCCTTAGGGATTAGAGGCTCTACCACAGCCAGGAAATTCTTTAAGCCAGAGCCATGAATTTTCCTCCATATCTGCTATGATAGCATAATGTATTGAAATGCATTGAAAAAAAGGAAAACAAAAGTCCTGTCTGGAAAACCTCAGAAGAGTTGTCAGCTGCAGAACACTATAGGATAGGCCTGGGAAGTATCCTGAAGGGGCTACAGACTAAGTAGAGAAACACTGTTCACCACAGAAGCAAATGTTGCTGCCCTCTTGTCTTACCACACCACCACAGAATACGCATTGAACCCAAATGTTCAGAAATTTCACCCCAGATTATTGACCCTAGATCCCACCTTTCACTTTCACCTACGGCAAAAATGGCCAAAACATTTTTGCACCCTAGAGAAGTCCCAATTCAGTTTTACCAGCACTGCTAGGAGGTCACCTCGGGTCACCCCAAAGTAAGGGTGTGAGGCCATGTCTCCTAATGAGTGCAGTCAGTTATGGCCATAGTACTGTCAGGAGATAACTGGACTGGCAGCAGGCTACTGACGTGACCCAAATACCATTACAAACTCTTTTGATTATTAGAGTAAAGCAGTTTGCCAGTTTCAGATCTGCTGAAATGCCACAGAAAACAGGCTGGTCACAAACAGTGAGGACCCAACACTCCAAGGACTGACACTGCCATCATGAACCCTCGCACAGAATGGATGCAGGAGACTCTCCCCGCATATCACAGTATTTTCTGTTCTGTGGTATTTTAGAGGCTGCAGAAGACAAACTGCAGGTTAGGGTACAGAGAGGCTTTTCTCTTCATTTTGAGGTCAGCAATGACTATGTGGTCAGAACTTGTACGTTTAAAGTTGCTTTTTGAATACACTTTTGCTCATCCACCCAGAAGCCTCTCATTCTGACATCATAAGGCACTGCCGCAGGGCAGATTTTCTGTCACAATGGGAAGATTAGAGATGAAAGAGGGCTATAAAGAGTAAGAAGTTGATGCAAAGAGGATGAATTTCTTCTGTGAGTGATTAGGAGAGGTATCTAGAAGTAAGACACGGAGGTGAGATTTTTTTTTCTTGGACCACAAGTAAACAAGATATAAAAAATGGAACAGAGTCTGTGACAAAGCAAGACACATATGAGCACTAAAGACAAACAGGCATCCTCCCTCCCTCCCACCCTTTCAACTTCTCATTCAATTGAGGCGGTGGAGAGCCCTGAGTGTCACAGCTTTAAGCTCTGTTTATGCCACCCACTCCTTCTGCACAAATAACTGAAACACAGCTAAAGTATAACAAGACTGAGCACTAACCTTTCAGACACCAATGAAACCTCATATTCCACAACCTTGCCTTTGTACCCTTTTGACTGTGCATTAGGGAATGCCTCTCCCTGTTTACTCCTCTGCTGTCGTGTAAGTAGCCCCGCAGGGCTAATCTCGTATTTATTTGAGTAAACCTTCCTTGACAGAAAACACATTGCACTTTGTTGTTATTCTGAAGATACTTGCATAAACGTTGTGTCATTTCTATAATTACACACCTAAGTAGTTAGGATGCCTGATTGAGCAGATTGTTTACTGTTATTCTTTTATAAATCTTTTTATTTCAGTAGTTTTCTTTTTAGTAACATGATAATATGTGTTTTCAGTCTAATATCATACAGAATACATGCTAGGAGGAGCAGATTGTTGACTGTTGTTTTAATAAATATTTTTACTGAGCTAATTTGTGTTAAAATGATCTCTTGTACTAGTAGAGAAAAAAAGGTTTCTAGAATGACTAGCCAACAGCAACAGACAAAATACTAGCCATCAGTTATAGCAATACCTTCAAACAATCACAACTGAAGACATATGTTGTTTCACAAAAAAAACATGTATTGTGAAACATAAAATTGCATCATGTTTAAGGTATTCTGCCTAGAGTACATGTTGGTGAAGTGAAAGGGTACATCTGTGCTGCACTTATTCAGATGACTATTTTATTCACTGGATAATGGCAATTTATTCATTGATTTCTGGAATCCAGATTGACAAGAAGATATCGGATATTTGGTTCATGGTAAAAACCAGTTGGACTATTTATTTGATTCCATTGTTTATAGCCATTTAAAAATCACAATTGAATAGGTAGTAAATGGAAAAGAGCAAGAAAATAGAAATAAAACCTTATATATATTTCCAGTCTCTCTGATCTCTCAGACAGAACCATATGCACAGACTTACTCACAGGACATTTCCCACACACTTTGTTAAAACTCACTTTGCCTGTGAGTTGAGGTCTGGATCATAAAATGAAGATGTTACAGGTGATGGTTGTAAAGCACATTTCTGCCTTGCAGTACCAAAGGCAGGTTGCCAACATCTAAAAAAACCAAATAATAGATCTGGTGAAGTCTTTACACATGTTTTAATTTCCACCTTTTGCTGGAAGTCCAGTCTCATGGCTTCCTTCCTAAACTAAGAGCAAGAAGATCAACAGGTACATTCTGCTTGACAAACAAGGTGGTAGTTGCCAGAACACCAGTGTCTCATCCCATTTTCACTTACAAATGTGTGGGCTAGGGAGGCGGGGAAGAATTAAGGTTGGTAGTTAAGCCACCTTGTGGCAGTTTCCTCCTCATGGTCTACTTGGCCTACAGGACTGGCTGTCATCTCCTTATTCCAGGGATCATATTCACCCATTCTACCTTGCAACCCAATGCAGAGTTCCCAATGCAATTATCACATCTGAGGGACAACAAACCCATAGGAAACAGAACTTCCAAAAACATAAGAAGACCCTACTTTCCCTCCATTATACACAGTTTAAAAGATTGTACAGACTTAAAGACATTGAACTCAGAGGGTCAACACAGAAGGATGCATTAAAGGGCCATTGTCACTCTGCAAAATTAAGATTAAGACATGGTCCTCCTGGCCCTCAGTACAATTCGCTTTGTAAGGCTTTGTAAGACATCTAAGCCAACATAGAAGAACATGAGTTTGAGTTTTAAAAACAGGTAAGTATGCCCCCAGCTTTAATTTCTGTACCTTATAGCCCCCAAATACTGACATTTAGGGTAGAAAGTAGAAAATTAATTTCTACTAGCCTTCTGATATATTTCTGTGCTAAGTATTCACTTTGTTGTGGTAGAAAACATCAGTGTTTGCTGAAGTTATTTCATTCCTCTCCTTCTTGGGAAAATAACACCCAAAATCACAGTTTTTCCACACCAAAATAATTATTGACAGAAATATTAAAGGTAGAGGAGTTATGTTTGTTCAGAGCCAATATACAACATCTTATTTCTTTTTGCCTGATCAACTCCATAGATGATATTTATAATGTTTGGACACACCAAGCCAAAATGGAAAACTTTTCTTCCTTTTTTTTTTTTTTTCTGGCCTATGTGGTTAGGGCAATCTCAAAGCCATGGTGGATTGTTTCTATTAAGAGGAAAGAAGAATGGCCTCAATCAGATAATGTGGAAAACACAGTGCCTTTACCACACTCTTCCTTCTACAATGTCAAAGTAACCCACTCACCACGAATGAGTTTCCAAATATACTCACAGCTGAACAAACACAGAGGAAAACTAGGAGATGCAGGGAATTGCCAGACATCCTGATTCACTCCCATGTCTGCCAGCCTGTGTCGTGGGCACACTGCAGAGACGAGCCCTGGGGACGGTGGTGGGCACTGAAGGGCAAGAGCAGAGGGGAACCTGCAGCACCAGGGTGGGCAGGCTCTGCTTGCGCCACTGATTTAGGGTAGGACTGTGCCATCCTGGGTCAAATAGTTGTGTTGTTTTCCCTCTCTCTCCCCATGTGTGCCTATGATTTAACTCCTAATTGGTCTGACCACAGCAAGCCTTGCCTTGAGTTGTGGCTTTCCCCACATCTACCACTCATAAGGGCATTTAGTTGACCTGAACAAAAGGTTGCTCGTTCACTTAAACCACATTTTGGACTGCTCCTAGGTATGTTTACTAGAAGCCATTATCATCTTTGAGCCTAAGAAGAGGATAAAATGCAAAACCCCTCCACCTCACTGTGGAGGGATTGTCAGAAGTCATAGTTAGAATTAAGCAGTCCCTGCTTTGCCACTGGCAGTGGCCATTGCCCATCTCCCCAGTGACAGAGCAGTCACTATAAAATACATTTACTGGAGCTGAATCCTGAAGGTCACCTAATCCAAACCCATGAAACACTAACTCAGGTCAGCCATGTCCATGCCAAGACAAGTCTTGAAAACCCCCAGTGACATGGGTTTCACAGTCTCCCTGGATACCATGTTCCAGTGCTGGACACTCCTCCTAGCAAGAAAATTTAACTCTTACTAAATTCTTCAGTGTATCAGGCAAAACAAGGTATGAAAGCTATTTCTTGGCAAGGCAGAGATTACCTACCCCAGGCAATGCACATTCCTGGTAAAACCAAAAAACAAGGAAGCCAGGGCTTCAGGGATGAGGCAGCATCCTCTTCTCAGTGTGGCTGCTGGCACAGCCAGCCCACACAGGGACAACGCAGGGTGCCTTTGCAGCTGCATGGTTGTAATCTTGTGAATATATTTGAGAGAGAGAACAAAAAAAATTGGCATTATAGAAGGAAGAGTGTGGTAAAAGCCATAATTTGGCTGGGATTAAAGAAACCACTGGAAGTTCCTTAGTTTTAAATTTTGCACAGATGTCAACTATACTTGTTCCTCCTGTCTTTAATTTAAAGTCTGGAATATTGTGGTAATGTAATTCAGATGACATATGACTGGGAAACAGCCAGACCAACAGATTTGTGAAATTTTCTTTTTATGTTTAGATTTAATTAAAAAAAAAGGGATCTCTCATGTGTGGCTTTCCTACACAGTAGTGAAAGAAAATGCTTTAGAAAGCTATGAAAAATATTTGTGAAGAGCACTTGAACATGCCTGCAGACAGACCAGAAGGCAGGGGCGCATCATAGCAGTGGTGGCAGCTGCCATTTTCTGGTGTTTTCCCAGCTCAGCACACACGGTTCTTCTCCTGTCCACCACGGAGAAGAGGAACATGCCAGCACACTCTTCATTTCCTTCAGTCCCTCAACATTTTTTTCACCAGAAGCTGAGGTGGAGAAACACATGGGCACCTATCCTGAATTGCTTCAGCTATTTCCAAAGTGATCACCTTTGCAGAATGCTGCATGTTTTGCTCCATATTATGCATGACAGAGCAGACTGATATATTGCAAATGCTCTGAATATGCTATTTGGTGGGGGTTTCATGAATAAAGACTCAGGGAAACTAATAGTTCAAACAGCTGTAATCAGATTTTTGGTCAAGAAACATAGACGAGCTAAAATCAGGGTCATGTTTATATAACTAGGTGGTGCTCAGACCTGTCTGCGGAGTTTCCATAGCAAACAAGACCTGATGTCATCTTGATGTCATAGAGATCTAAGAGTTTAATTATCTGTTAATATAGAGAAAGCAGTTTTAGAAAATTGTTTTTAACAAATAAACAAATCTGGCAAGAAACAATCATTTCCTTTCCCACTCTCACTGGGAAAAAAATATTTTAAACATATTTTTTAACCTTTCAGCTCCTTCGTAACTTACTATAAAATATATTTGGACGACGTAATGCTTTTGGAAGAACAAATCCAGTTCAAAGAATTCTTCAATAAATTACTTTGAAATGCCAAGCTGGTCTCACTATCCATGCAAATGACTTGTATTTGATGGGATCTGTTTGCATTTGTTGCATTTCACAACTGTAAAAATATAAAATTCTCCTGAGAAAGCACCTTTGAGCCCTGTTCATAGCCAGCAATAGGCTACTAGTTCTCTTCATCATCTTTCCCTTCATAAGTTAACCGCTCGTTCTTTAAATGGGAGTTTATTGACATATTTATTGCCAAATCGTCATCTTTGGTTTAAAAATATACAGTAAATTATATGGTTCAAAATTTAGCTGCCAAAAGAAAACCAGGGCAATCTCCATGCATCCTTCTGATGATGTCTTTCAAGAAAATGTAACGTACACAATGGCCTCAGCGGCTTTGAGACAGAAACCGTTGCTTCAAGAAATTCACCCTTTCACCATATTACTGTAGGTCTACGAGCACATACATTGTTTTTCACTTGAAATGTTGACTCGGCTTTAATCTTACAACATACGGATGTCATTCTCTTTTCCCTCCGAGGCACTGGTGCAACTGAAGAAAAACATTAAGTTTCTGGAGGAAGGCCAAGCTGGATAGCATCAGCATGGAGTATACAGTGCTTCCATTGACATCAGATCTGGAAGCAGATCAGATATGAATGGAAGACCCACAGTGAGTCAGGTTTGCATGTAAACCTCCAGTGAGTCTGGATTAGCTCCAACAGTTAATGTGATGTCAATGAAAGAACTGCACTGTATCCACTTTCAGACACTTCTGCTGCAAAATCAGATTGGTTTTAGTTCATGGATTAAAATTCAGCCAAACTGTGGGGATAATTTTTTTTAAATGGATCCATCAAAATTTCATTAAAAGATTGTTAAGACATCATACAAAGCAATTAAAGTCCAGAAATCCATGTTTAAAGAGGCCACTGGGCCTCTTAAAGAGGCATTAGTTAGTAATAAGGAAAAAGGAAAAAAAAAGATATATTTTGGACTATAATACCAATTTTACCTTTCCACATTTAATAAATATTCATTTTCAACAGAGGATTCTTACTAATATCTTTTATATCCTGTTGGTAATTTCAGTTTTTATCCCTGGGTTTCTGATTGATGGATTTATTCATTTCTGAAATCTAGGAAGATTTTTGTCTTGGGATTAGAACAAAGAAATTATTCTTTCCTGAGCAGTTTTCAATTATATATATGTAGGCTATTGAGTATTTCCTTGATTTTTAAAATATATTTGCTATTATTGTTTTATGAAAGGTAAATTTTGTGATTACACCAATGCTGTTCAGCTGATCTTTGAATTCTTACACCAAGTTTTTGAAACAGAATAGACCACACTGAGAAACCAGGAAGAAACAAAAGCACTCAATTCCCATTCATAAAGCACCACCTTCTCTTTGTTTTGTGGTACGGAACACGCACATCATGTCATGTTCTGCAAACTCCAAATAAAGTGTATAAATGTTATCAGCTTCTCACTTCTACTGGAAGGTTAAGGCTCTTCCTTCTTATAACATTGCAGTCTCAGAACTTCTTACTTACTGATTTCTTTCTGCTTCTGATAACCATTCTTATTTCAGTGAGGAGTTCTAAGGGTGTTTCTTACTCACTGAGAAATAATTTCTGCTCTGCATTCTGATCCACCATGTTGATCGGCCAATGTGTGTCTTAAAGACCATTTTGTAGCACACAAGTGAGCTTGATTCTTGCTTTCTTCCGTGTGCTTTACTGTGTATCAGTTTCATAATATCAAGGCATTGCAAAAATCTATTACATTTCATGGCATCAAGTCAAATCCAGAATAATTTTTTTTTGCCTTTGCAAGAACCCAATGCAATTTAAGTGTGTTTAATTTGGGATGCATTTGCAACCAATAGGTTAGATGAGAGCAGAGGGAATAAGCTCAATTGCTTTTGTCCTAGGTCAGCAGTAAGCGGGTGAATTCTATACTGCTCCTACAGTTTGTGAGGAATTCTCTCTGCCACTACTTACTGTTATTTATTTATTTGGAAGACTTTAAGCTTACAAATAAAGAAGAGATCAAGTACCTCATTGTGCATACAAGACATTTGAGGTTGCCAGAAGATCAGTGAGGCATGGGTCTTTCATTAAGACCAGAAAGCCAACATGTGTAACCTTTCCCCTCCTCTCAAGTTTCAGGTATACTATAGGTCCCTACTTCTGCACTTTTATCTCTCATCCCAGTTCTGGGGCTGCCCAGTTATTTTGCTGTTCAGTACCTGTGTTGCATCAAGGTGTCAGCCTTGAGAGACATGAATGGAGATGCAGGATTTCTTGAATTATTTTGTTCTTTATATTTTTGTAGCATGCATAAATGTCTTAACAGAGATGAACCCTGTCCTCAGGAGCAGGCATTTGATACCACATTCAGTCAGTCACTTCTTTGTTCATTATATGGGGATGAAAGAATAGACACCCACATGTTAAAAACTTGCTAAATATTAGCCATCATCCTGGTTTTAGAACCATACTTAATCCAGTACCTTAAATTGGCTGAAATCTCTAGGGGAACATCCACTTCAAACAGACTCTTTTTGGTAAGCAGTAGTGTACTCTGCTCTTTTCAGTTTGTGAAGTTGCTGGGTTCTTCATTCCCATCCACCTCCTCTCTTCTCCCCTGCTGTTACACAAGGACCCAAGGGATCATTTCTGATGTGTCAGTTGGATGAAGCTTTCTCTTCCCTTCCTTGCAAGGGAACCTAATATGTTCTTGTTATATGCATTGCTGGAAAATTTTTATAGTGTTTGACTTTCCAGGCTCACAGCAAATGCCACACCTTTTCTTCACTACATTTGTGAAATTCAGCTTACTGGTTTTATAACATAGCAGAGACGGAGTCTGACAGTGGAGTTTTTGTATGTGTGAACTCTCTAGGTAAATGCCAGCTTGACTCATCCCACAATTAAAACTTGTCAGAAGGAGATCCCAATTTATGTATTTGAGCAGTGTTATTGTTCAAGGGACAAGCATAAGTGATATGTCTCAATTTGATTGAGATGGTAAAGAAATGAGTGAGAAAGACTAACAACAGATGCACTTTTGTTTTCCCTGTGCTGTGGATATACAAACTAAAAACTGAATTCCCGAGCTGTTATTTTTGTATGCATACGAAAAAAATATATCAGATTTGGGTTTTGTCTAACCAGTAAACTTCATACCAACTCCTTTTATGCACTGCACGTTAAATGATGTCTCCCTTCAGTCATGCAGGAGCATTCTATGCAGAGAAAAACGGTTACAACTTCATAGAATCATGGAATAACTTGGGTTAGAAGGGACCTTAAAGGTAATTTAGTTCCAACCCCACAACTTCCATCTTCCCTCTTCAGGGTCAAGGAGTCATCATTCAAATCCAAGTATAGAGATAACTGACCACTACTGATGACCACCTTAATGCCAGAGAGGAATGGAATTATTAATAAAAGCCAAAGATAATTCTACACTACAAAAAGCTTTCCTACATTCAGAGGAATGTCTGTGCATACATGATTCAAACCTAAGTGGCCTTGAGAAGAAGCCATATATGTGGCAACTGAGGGCACTTAGTGTGTTGAGCTGGGGGAGAAGACACTGAGGGAAAACCTCACTGCAGTTACAGCTTCCTTGTGAGGGAAAGAGGAGGGGCAGGTACTGATCTCTTCACTCTCATGACCAGTGACAGGACCCGCGGGAATGGCCAGAAGTTGTGTCAGGGGCCGTTTAGGTTGGGTATTTAGGTTGGGTATTAGAAAGAGGTTCTTCACCTTGGGTAGGTGGGTAAAACAGGCTCCCCATTTGGATGATATTCTCACCCACATGGTGTGACTCTTGGAGATAGTCCTATGCAGGGCCAGGACTTGGACTTGATGATCCTTGTGGGTCCCTTCCAACTCAGCATGTCCTGTGACTATCTGAAAAATGTGCTTTACTTTATCTATTTCCCCATTCACACTTTGGAATGCCCTGTATGGCAAAGGAATAGTGCCTTGGGAGCACACAGCCTTTCTGTGGATTAGAAATTAAGCTACCATCTACAACCCCTGCATGTGAGGATTGTGAGGTCTGTGGTAATTTTAGGGTGGGTGCAATCTGGAGACCAGGTCCTTTGATGCACAGTTATTTCCTTGTGGCTACTTACCTGCCTAAGAACATGGAACTGTACTTTTTTCTCATGCCCCACATGGGCTGTAATATGAAAAACCAGAAATTTTGTGGGGGTAAATTTTCATTTTTCTCTACATCTGTAAGGCTTAGAACAACTTTACTGACACCCACAAATCACTTGTCACTTAAACTTGTATAAATCAAAAAATTTGACCCTTGGAATCTGACACAATAAACTGTGTGTTCCTACTGGGGGTAAATGAGAATTTTATTCCTTTGTAGTAATTTTCAAATCGTAAGACATGGTTAAAAGGTTGCTTCCATTTCAGAGTTTCACGGTTATGTTGATTATATGACTTATGTACAACCATCTTGATCATAACTTCAGTATTTTTAACCCTGAAAATATCTATAAAGTTGTATGTAATATTTTTTTTTTTCTGGATTCCCCTGAAGTCTATGCTCTCTTTCAAATATATCACAAATTTGAGGTCCAATTCAAATCCTCTGTCACATTTTTCCTGTCTCTCCAGTGCCTCCCCTATATTTCATTTTTCTTTCAGGGCAGCAGCTGCTGGGCTCCTTCTTTGAGGCTCTCAGCAAAACTCAAAAGCCAAACAAAATGCATAGAAATCTCTGAACTAGACTATCGATTTTTTGCAGGACCCTTGATCTATTGGTCTTCTTAATCTTAAGGGTCAATCACCACAAGAATTAGCTCCTACCCTGTAACTTAATAATGACCCTGATTGTAGGCAAGTTATTCCTTGTCACCATTCTGAAAATGCACAAAATCTGCTGTCTTCCCATCTCTCCTTCCCAAAGCACTGTCTACTTTTTATTGAAAAACCCATATTTTCCCAGCTGCTTCCACAGCTGCAGGAGTGGGACCCTGACACATCTGCAGATGCACAGTGGAAGGTTGACCACTCAGGACTTCTCAAATTCCTTGAAAGCTGCCAGACACGGATACCATGTTGTCAGTAAGGGGAGATTCAGCATTGACATGTAATGCTACAGGTTGTAGACATGAACTTCTAATCTGTTAAACACATACATTTACTTAAGTGTTGGGATTTCAGAAAACAAACCACTTTGATATAATTTGCATAAATTCTCACATTTGAGGATGTTCATGGGATCACAGGCTCAGGGTGGGAAGGTATAGGTCCACAGTTCACCTCTCACTGTAAAGTACTTGAAGCAAAGAAAACTCGTAAATGGGGTGTATATACTCTTGACGATGCAGTATGAAAGTGTGTCCAAGTACTACCAACTTCTGCAGTTTAAGAAGTCATAAAACAGTTGTAAAAACAATTGAACTGCCAGTCTGCCCTGGTCATTGCACATAATCGGTGTGTATCCAAACCAGGGTGTTTGTCATTAAACAAATGGATTTTCACTGGTTAATTAGCATTAGCAAATTAATTGAAGATACTGGTAACATCATATTCATTTTCATACACAAGTGTAATACAGAATGACCAGGAGATTGTTTCTACATAGAGATTTGTGAACACTCACGAAAACAGTTAGGTTGAAATACCAGTTGTTGAGTCTGCAGACTTCTCCAGGAAAAAAAAAAAAAAAGCAAGAAAAAAGATGAATCCAGGCATCAGTCCTTATAAACACAATTTAAACAATGTGATTTCACAGTTGCTTAAAAGTCACAGAGCAGCTGCGTTGAAATTGTAAAATCTGCAGTTTTATTATGCCAATGACTTTCTATTGGCCTCAGTCATAAAACAACATACTCCTCACTGAAGTTCTCTGCTAAACAAAAAACACATCCAGACTGACTAAAAATCAAACTCAGACCAGCAAAAAACAATTAGGCCTTAATTTTGCTGGGTCAAATTGGTCCAATAATAAACAACTTTATTTTTCTTTCTCACTGCTACTCCTACTGATAATTACCTTATTCCCAATGGAGAATACAAAGCACTGAAAACTATTGCTGAGAGGAACTCACAAAGAATACTTTGTCCTTCTGCAGGAGTTAATGGTATGCCAAAAATTTTCTAACTTTTTCTACAACTACTTTTTGTACAAATTTTAAATTTGCCAACCGCAAAAGAGGATCTGCTGAGGAGGTTTTTCTCCAGCAGAGAAGACAAGCGAGTCCTAATCATTCACTACTGCTTGGGAATTCAGGTGATGGCTTTCAGACAAATTATTGCTTCTAGAGTAATAACTATTTTTAGCCTACATCTTCGGTGCCCATGTCTGTAGTTAGAGGGTACATTAAGGTCTAGTGTACTGTATACTTTAGGCAGAATAAAAATAGGTTCTAAATATAGCACTAACTTGCACACAAAATAAATGTTCCAGATAGTACTTCAGGCAGTGAAACTACTACAACACTGTATTGCTTATAAGTATAATGTCAGTGAATCAGAGAAAACAGTCCTTTTCATAATTTGTATGATGACAGGTAATGTTTGAATCACATACTTCAAAAGAAAGACATAGGTAGGGATATTGCCCTTTGTTTATTTAAAGTTAACATTCTGAATCTGATTTCTTTGTGCTTTTTAACCTTGAATTTCTAATGTCACATGTTAGTTTTTTTCATGTTTTGTATTCTCTGACGGCAATGACTTGTCAAATATTTGAAGGACTGCATGCTGGCATAGATGGCTTATGAAGTCCTCTTGAGGAGTCTGTAAGTGGCATACTATGACTTACATCAAATTATACTTGTATGAGATTGAGTCTGTTAATTTTGTATTTGTAATGGTATTTACTAGTCATATGACAGGGTTAAAAAGAACATGGTACACCACGGCTACTATCAGAGTATCAAATATTGAATCAGTAGGAAGCCCCAAAAGACATTCTGGTTATCCATTTACATTTCTCAGATTTAATTCAGTCTAGTGTTATGCATACCCTTAGATTTAGAAAATAGTAAATATTAATCTTCTTAAAGTATAAATAAAATTGATCTCTCTGGACATTATCTGATGACTCATCTGTTGGACTATGTGGAAATTCAGTTACTATCAAATAAATTTTATTTTTGGAACAGCTACAGCTAATGCAGTCATCATGCTGACAATGTGTACCGTTTAACCTTAGGGCTTACATTAATTTTACAGTGGAACTAAAACCATAGACCATGATCATTTAATAGACTACCTAGGTACACAGTCCTTGACCTGAATCTAGATTCCTGTGCTCTCAAAAACACTGAATTTCTGCTGTTCAGCTTTCAGGGTTAGTAACCTATTGAATAGGAAGGGACCTTTCGTATGTCTGAGAGATAAGATTTCAGATTACTTGCAGACTCAGCTTGATCCTCTTAAACTATTTCTGGTTTTATATTTGGATGGCAATGGCAAATATATTATCTCATTCAAGTTAGCAAGAATTATTCAGTCTTCTGTCTGCATCCCACCTTGACCTTCCACCTTCAACGCTAGCCTACGAAGGCTGAGAGCACCATACAAATCTGTGTCCTGAGACCCACATCACAGACTGGTTACACTGCCCCAAGAGCCATAAGCCTGCTCTGTGAAAAAACTGACTGCTAATAAAATTGATTTTTTAAAAAAAATTTAATTAACTGATGCAATATGTCACAGAGGTTCCTAGGCAGTCTACACTTCCCAGAGCTGTTGTTTGGGGTATGTGAAAACACAATTATGAATACATTAATTCTCTGAATATTTTTTCTCTGAAAATTAATTACTAATGTTATTCTTCCAATGTCAGAGTTTCCATTACCAAAGAAGGAAATTGGAAAGAAATGCTGGTAGGGTGCACCACCATGTGTCTCCATTTGAACTCTGTACAGATGGAAAAGGTGGTGATCACAAGGAGCACAGGATGATTCCTGGAAAACTGTGATAAATCACACTGAAGATGATTCAGAGCACTCTGGTGCTTGAAATTGATGCTTCACTGCATTGCCTTTGGGATTCTCCATTAGGTCCCAGTTTAACTACCCAAGCTCTCACATGTACTATCTGTATTGGGCATGCAAATTTTCTTGAGCAAAAACACAACTGAACTCAGGTTACACAGATCACAATAAAAGGCACAAGGCTTATCACAATCATTAAAAAAAAAAAAAAAAGAAAAAGCTGTAAAGCTTCTAAAACGTTCTGGATGGTAAAAACAAAAAGGCAATGATGATAATATTAAAATAGTAATTTTAGTAAAATAATAATTTTTGGACAAACTGTATGTTCTGAAATTTCCAAATCCTTTTCTGAAATGCTGTCTGTTTTTGCCATCCTTAAAGCAAGAGACAGACATGTCTTAGCCAAAGGTTACTTCAGCTTCATTTTGATTGTTTCTTTCCCAAAATGTAGTATTTCACAGACTTAATTCCTCCTTTTTTATTATTTTTTTATTTACAGTAGTGAAGGAAAAAAGCCCTCATATAAGAATAGGCTGTAAAGCAGAATGTTACCTAATTCAGTGAAACACAATACATGATTTGTGTTTACTTTAACTGATTTAAATCACAACTGCATTACAAATTCCTCCTTGTCAGAGAGAATGTAAATTCTGAGCAGCACTAGAGTTCCAGCAAACCTGAATGTTGACCTTGCACATCTTTTCTTTCACTTTTTGAATGCTCATGAACTTAATTTGAGTGTAAGTGTTTCAAGGATCAGTCTGAAACAGTGTTTTTGAACTCAGCTGGGTCATAGGAACTTTCTCAGCACTCCATTCTAATTTGCAGTTTTGCTATAATAAAAGCCCCAAATATATTGCTACTGTCTAGACATTTTATCTGAAACAAGTGTCCTTTGTAGTCTCAGAGGACTTTTCTATTTTATTTCCAGTAAATCAAAGTCTGTGAAGAGCTTTGGTTCTTATTAAGACATACCCTTCACAGTCCAACGACTGCCAACAGAGGCAAGCCATTGACAGTTCATTTACATATAAGTGATGACTTCCATCAGGTAGCTGGCTCAAAAATACAATGGACATTTAGAGCATATCCAATATTTTTTGTTCTTTGATGAGCATCAAGTGCCAATTTATACATAGAAACTGACTATTGGGAAGTGAAGTCTTCTCTTCACTGACCTTATGCTACCTTTTGCCGATCCAGTGACATTGTCATTCCACTAAACACAAGTTCGTTCCTCCAAAGAGGGGTGTAGAGCAAGCTGGTATCAATAAATACCAGAACAACTACACATTTACTAGGAAAAAATGCCCTGGGTGCATTAATTGGTAGCACAAGTCACCACATTTACCATGAAGTGGCCAGTGAGGTTTGGATTCAGGGACAATGGGAGGAGTTGACTCCCTGCAGTGCTCCAGCACTCAGGCCAGGCAATGCAGAGATGTGGGGGCTGCTGCTCCCTTGAGAACAGCTGGACGAACAGCCACACTCTGCCCGGGGGTTGAAAGGAGTGGGGACTGAAGGCAGTCTGAGGGTAACCTGGATGCCACTCCTGGCAGTGGATGATAATGGATTCTTGGCCTGAACAAATACAGCTTGACAAAGCACAGAGAGGTGACCAACCTGCTGTGGGCTGCAGCTGGTTGGGGTAATGCAAAACAGGGTCCAGTCCTTGACACGGTTTTGTATTTAGGAGCTCTGGTGAGTGGAGGACCAGAGGAGCCAGTGCTGAACTGCACCCAAAGGTCTGGCATTGATAGCAGATGTGCAACCACCGTCTGGAGAGGATGAGGGGGAGTAAACCACTCAGATTAATGTTAGTCATTTGCCTTAGGGTGTTCACTATTGGAAGGCATTATTGATAAGGTCAAGAGCACAGCAGAAGAATGTTTAGAAAGTAAAAGAATTGTAAGAATAGGAAATTTTAGTCAATAATAAAAATAACTGTAAACAAAGCATAATAGAAAATCTAATAAATGAAATACTGAAAAAGACTGGAATAGGGAACTCCTTCTGATAGATGGACAGAGCCAGAGTACATGTCCCACAGCAGCATTTGTTAACAAGATTATTTTTCACTTTTATGTTATAAAGGATAGAGGAAAGCAGAAAAGAAGCCTTCCAATGACCCTACTCTTTCCATTGAGAGAAAGCAGGCAGAATGCACGTAGCAGCAGCAACAAATGCTTCCAAATCTTCTCCAAATTTTCCCCTGCACCCAAGTTAAAACTAAAGCTTCACTTATTCATATGCAAGATGCTTATGCCTTCAAACTAATCAGCAGGAGGTTGGCAAACTGATAACCTGTTAGGTCATTTTTAATCTCAGAAATGATAATCGATTGATTTCCTTCTGCCAGATGCTTAAGCATCTGGTTTTGGCAGAATAAACATGAACAGCAGGGGATGGACAGTTGGAAATTCCTAAAGGGTATCCACTGGCAGTGGATAAACTCTCATGCCTAAGCAGCATATCTATTTTAGAGAGTCCCCACTGCTTCTCACCTCCAGGTGGGCTGGATGCTGAAGCAGCTGCTGGTGTGCCTGTGTGGCAAGGGGGAAGAAAAGTCCGTGAAAATAATATGCTTTCACAATTTTCTTGCATCACTTGTCAGCTGCACTTGAAGGATGAAAGAAGCCAGTCCTACCTGCAGTCCTCAGTGCTTGCCTCCATGCTGCATGACCAGTGCCACTGCACCCTTTGAGAAAAACTAGAGGTGCCATTTACACTTGTAGGCCCAAAATTCTGAAGTATTTACTGAATTTTTAAAGAAGGTTGTTGCCTCTCCTAAGATTTGTCCCTTATACGGGTTAAATAAAGAAAATCTAAATAACGAAACTCATTGACATATCTTGCACTCGGAATTTTACATTTTTCTTATCAATTGACTATGTCATGGTGTTCTGATCTTTGAATCCATTATGTGCATTGCACACTGATTCACCCTTCATATGCAAATCGATGCATATGTTTTTTAAAATGTTCTAAAATCTTGTAATCCTCTGGATTTCCACTTCTATTTTTCATCCTTGTTAAGAAGGTCTTCAACATGTATCCTATTTTATCTCAGATGTACCATTCTTTCCCTACATAAGAATGTCTCTGCAGTGGAACTTGATTTCTAAAGGCTTCACCAGCTACTTTTCATGCAGTGGCAGCAGAAATCCTCATCAGAGAGGTGATTTTATTCTCCTATTGCAGAAGTTGTCAATACAGCTGACACTTTTCTCTGACTTTCAATTGGACAATGCTGCAGGAAAAAAAGATACATTTATTAGTTAGAAGCATATCGGAAGTTTAATAATTTGAAGTATGACAACAAAGACCAATAACATTTCAATACCAAAACCTCCAAATGCTGTATGTTTTAGACAAGGCTGATAAATTTCTTTTCCCACTTGAGATTATTCAGAAAAGGTAGCATGATTTTTCAGACTGTTTCCAGGAGATCATGCTCATATTCTAAATAGCCAGATCATTAACCAGAGTGACGAGACTCCATGTACAGAACCGTGTCATATTTGCAAGCAAAGCTCGGTTTAACTGTCCAACTAAGATGTGAAAGTTTTACTTTATTCCTAGTTTCCATTACTGGATTCTTCCAGGTCACTAAGAGTGCAAGTCATGTAGAACTCTTCTAATGTAATCAAAGAGAAATGCTGGTTTTGGTTACTCTTAATTCTCTATAAAACTTTTCTATTTTCCTTTATAAACACATATCCTTAATTTGGCCAGGGTATAACATACAGTTTTTCAGTTTTAGCATTTCCTAACACTTTTGCTTTGTAGTGTTTTTTAATTTTTTAGAAAAGGAAAATTAAAGTTGGATATGCAAAATTAAATCCTTACAGGAAGAGAAAGAGTACTTTTTAAAATTTTATACAGCAAAATAATGAAAATGGAAGTTAGGTACCATGTGGTCCTGTAACTCCAGAAGTCTTCATATTTTATTTATTCTTACCTCATGTCAAGCATTGTATTATTGTACCATAAAGGAAGGAGAAAGCTTTGTTTAAGGAATTTTTCTCATCCTGACCAAGTTAAGAAAGAAAAATTTCACAAGTACATGACAAGAGGGAAAAATTATTAGCACCCATTCATTGGGAATAAAAATGGGACCAAAAATACATCATTGTACATCAGCCAGTCACTTACAGAAGGATGTAAGAGTTAACAAAGGAGGTCTTAAGTGCTAACCTTTTATTTTCCTCAAACTGAATACTTTCTTCTTTATGTTCCCTGGAGAAACAGTCCTAAAATGCAAGTGAGAAAGGAGCACTAGGGAGCCAGGTACAACTACATTGGGCACATAAGGTCATGTTTCATATGCTTCCTCAAGAACAGTAAAAAAACCCCCGTATTTTTACAATTAAAAAGTAAATTCACAGTAAGAGAGGGAAGAAATAATGCTTTCTGTTCTGCATTCATAAAGCAGCCCCTCACCAACTCAGCTTGTTGCACGGAAGTGCCTCACACAGTGAATACCCACTTGAAAATAGGGCCAACACCATCCAGAGCTATGTTCCTGGGATGTATTTTGGCTTGCTTTAAAATAAAATAAAGTAACATATATTCAGCTTTAAAATGGCACATATTTGGCACAGTTTTGAAGAAAAGGAGTTTACCATGTGGATATTACTTTCCACAGAAAATAGGCTATTCAAAAGAAATAACACGAGCAGGATGCTTTTTAATATGTTCCAAAAGTAGAGAAAACAAACACACACACAGAGGCAAACAAACAAACAAACAAAAGACTTCATTCTGCAAATCCTTTCACATGTGAGAAAACAGCACTTTGTTGCATTCATGCCACTGGCTATTTTTGCTAGCAGGAGGACCAATTCCCTTCTGACAGGATTAACATTATTGCCATTGGAGTAACATGTACTCAAATTACTTCTACAGACCTAAAATAACATCATTTTTAAATTATTTGCTATTCATACAGAAGAGGATTGACATGATGCACACAGACAATCGCACATACACCTCTGTTTCATGCATTTACCCAGTATCACATCACTGGAGAAAGCTGGGGCAACAAGTTCCACAAATCCCATTATGGCTGATGGTGAACTTTCAGGGTGAGACTGGAAGGACGCTTTGTGATGCAAATGGACTTTGTGGCATATTTTAAGGACTAGGCAGGAGATGTAGAGCTGAATAAGTTTTCCTTCCTGCATCACTCTGGCCAGCAGAGTCAACACCATTTTGGCCTCTGTGTTACTCCTGCAGTCTCAGTGTTGAACACATTCCTTATGAATCCTCTTAAAAATTATTTGCACCTTTAACATTCTGGCTAGATGATGCTGTTCTCAGTGATGGTCTCCAACTGGAAAATACAATTGGAAATGCTGGAGAATAATTATGAAGAGTATAGAAAAAAAACAATTGCCAAGAACACTTATGATTTCAAGTCTAACCAAGCCTCTCCTTCATCAGGAGTGAAAACAAGAAGACAGGAGGAGAATAACAGCAGAAGGGATAAGAAAGAAAAGCAGCTGGAAGAAATAAGCAGGAAGCCCCAGAATGGAAAGGCTCTTGGCAGGATCTCTGGAAAATAGGCCCATATCCATAGAGCTGAACTGTATAAAATAATCCATTACCAAATAAAGATTTAAATAATACACATATTTAAACTTTTCTATTACCTATTCTGCTCAAGTTAAAAAAAAACAACAACAACAACAAAAAACACAAAACAAAAACAAAAAACCCCAAACCAAACCAACCAAACAAAAACAAAACAAAACCAAAACCAAACAAACAAAAAACCACAAAAACAAAAACAACAAAAAAACCCCCAAACATTGACAGTTTGGAGAACAGTCCAAAAACGAAGTGTCAGGGGAAGACGATTTCTTCCTCTGCACAATGCACTTGACCTCTTCAGATTTTGCTCATGGAGACTCTCTCACCAAAACCTCCCTTGTTGGATAGCATCCTAATGGCTTCTCCAAGTCTCATCAGCACTGGGAGGCATCAGAAGTGGGACAGGGTAGTAGGAAGTACAGGAAGTAACTGAAGAAGTATTGCATTAAAAAAAAAAAACAAAACCAAAAACAAAACAAAACAAACAAACAAAAAACACACAAAACAAACAAAAAAGAAACAAGATAATCCACAAGAAGGTGACCATGCAAAGTAACCTGCACAATCACTCCTCAAGATAATTACAGATGAGATAAAGAAAAAGCTTCCATAAGCCAGATCTCTGAAATAAATCCATGCTACCTAAAAATTGACTTGTAGTGTTCACATACAAAGATGTACAAGTCCATGGCTCAGCATAGACAGCCACTCTACAATTATGACACATTTCAACAAGATATTGATATTTACTATTTTTCCTGTAGGTAAAAAATATTAGAAAAGTCTAAATCAGGTCATTTAAGTGAATTAGTTTTGATACGTCCATTTCTGCAATTGTTTGTTGCTTTTGATAAATGCTTTAAACATACTTTGTGACTGGTGGGGCAAGGTAACAGATTGCCTTGGTCATCTGCTTCAGCATCCTTATCTTGAAAGTTAGGATAATACTTAAACATTTTGAAAAAGTTAATTTACTACCAATTTTTTTAAAAGCTAGAGAACAGTTATGTATTACTCAGTGCAAAAAGTGCAGCAGCAAATGTACATGCTGCATTTGCCAACAATTTGTCAGAAGTATACAGCAGCCTAACTCACCCTGGACAATGTTACCTTGAATTAAATAAAGATACAATTGTATGGCTTTGAGACTGCAAATCTGACTGCAACTTCTAATCACCAGGGAAAGACAAAGAACTACAAATGATTTGTAAGGGAAAGCATTTTTAGGTAGTAACACAAATGCAAGTATTCAGATTTTGAATAACCAACCATTAAAAACTGTGAGATTGAAGATGAAATCAAGTATGACCCAGAACACTGGCAGGTGAAGTAATCAGCGTCAGTGGGGATCCTTCCATGAGAAGGAAGTTGTAGGCTGAGATCTTCAGTGATGCTTCCCTTGAGCTTCCTAGCTAAGTCTTCTTAGCATGAGCAAATGTTATTTGTTGCTTTACAATTTTAAGCTATTAAGTGCATTGCAGAAGCATAAGTCACCTTGCCTGTTACACAGGATGTTGTTGCATCTGTCTACTGCCATTAGACATTAAAAGTACAGTTACAGGCAGTACATGTGACTATGAAGACATACCATTTTAGTTTTGAACCACTGGTATTTCTGTAGTAATGATTCACTTTTAATAAATAAATTTTAAGAAAAACTAATTTCTTGGATTTTTTTTATTTAATTTTTTTACTTCAAGTCTTTGCAGAAGCAATGGAGCTATAAAAACAGCCTCAGTCCTATGCTGGCTCAAGTAAGCAGCAATCTTGTAATGTAAGTTTCTGTTGCAAAAAATTCATTAAAAGCAAAGATGACAGCTTGACTTTCAGATCACAGGCAGAGTTGCAGGGCTGGCATGTAAAGAAAAGAATAATCATATTCTTACTGGATATGGAATTCTCTGAGATAATAAATATGGAAACCTGCCCTGACATTTTCGGTCAGTCTCCTGAATATAACTAATAACCAGATAGTGTGCTGTTTCACAACCTTGGCTGCAATTTGCAGTTATACATAGGCAGATTTCCCAAATCACCACACTGGCAACACAAACAAAAAGTGAGATGTACAGAAGGATGTAAACAGTGGGGAAAAAGCAAAGAATTCTAGCACAAATGCAGAGATGGATTAGCATTAAAAAGCTTAGACTTTGTACCTGCTTTTATTTGCTAAATTTGGGGTTACCTTTTGTTTGCTAAATTTAGGATTACATTTTGTCTGCTTTTGTTAGCTAAATTTGGGGTTGAGAAGAACGAGGGCCAGTGGAAAGGCTGACAGACCATGGAGACACAGTCTCCCATTGATATCAGAGCAGCACCAATGACCTTGGAGTGCTCAGGAGTGTTGTCTGCCTCCGAAGAAAAAGTATTCCTGTACCTCAAGCATATCCTTTAAAGTTGGCAAATCCGATGTAATAGCACTTGGAGAAAGACAACTGAGATTTTCAAAGCTCCTGAGAGACCAATGCACTCATTTTAGAGAAAGCCTATACTTAATACTATAAACCAATTTAAAGTTGACAAAGTTTGAATATGTACAGTGCTATATGTACATGACTTAAAGTCATGGAATCTTCTTGAACTAGAATTCCATGATTCTCTTAAAATACAGGTAGCTGAGTACCAGCTCTTTCGCTGTACAGTTCCCCCCGTGATTACTACGAGATTGAACTATGAACTAACAGCTTGGAAAAGCTGGAGTCTCAAACAATTCATAATGATTTTAAATCGAGAAGCACAAAAGCCGGAAGAACACAATTTCAATAAAAGTAGAAGTGAAAAAAGAAAGCAACAAACAATAACAGACAAATGATACTGAAATATTAGCTAAGTTACAAATTTGAAAATAATCTATTCTTTTTTCTTTACATATAATATGAAGTTGCATCATGTCTCTATTAGCACTTTCCATACTTTGCTGCAGTATATGTATCCTGATGTTCTGTGTGTTATGGCTGGTTATATATTTATCAAAAATTAATCCACTTTGAAATTTATTAAGCAGTAGAACTAAAATTCTATTAACCTTAATGGGATTTACATGAGGGAATTCACACTTAATATGGATGCAACACTGACACTTAAAACTGTTGCCAGGAAAAAAAAGACAGGCTTAGTGTAGTTAAAGCAAAGCCATCACATTTTCTATTTATGCAGTCCTTCACAAGGGTAATCCTCTGTGTATTAAGGGGAGAGAAGAAAAAGTCACAGACTGGTTAGTATTTAAGCTGCTCAGATGCCAAGTGAGATAACTGCATTTGCCAATAAAGGGTGGTCTTACTGCTGTGGGACTAATAAACATGGGTAGAAGGATGGGAAGGCATTATCTTCGGTTTTCTTATGGGTCCTCAAAGTGCCATCACTCACATTTTTTACTGTATAATGCTGTACATTGCTGTTTGAATACATTCCCTATAATATAGGTTACATGCAGTAGAATGAAGATAAATTCACATCCTCCTGTACCAACCATTCCTCACAATAAAACTGAAGCAAAATTCAGATTTTTCTAGAAATAATATTGATCCCTGCTGTTTCCAGGGTAAAATTAATGGCAGAGTAACCTCTTAATCATCCAGTTAACACATGGGAGATGACTGACTTCATTTTGAAAGCCTGAGTAATATCTGAGTATGTGATCCTGAATTCAGTTTTCCAATAAGACATTTATTGGATACAACGTATCAAACGTAGGATTGCTGAACAGCTGGGATTTCTATGTGGAAAAACCAGGAGAATCTGAGTTTTGTTTGAATGGAATCACTTAATGACGGATACATGAAAATGAGGGCTGCAAAGAAAAACATAGGGACCCTGGAAACTGATGCCTTGTCTGTGCCAAGGAGGAACAGCATTTGGACAGATCCTGCTGCAGGAGTGTCAGCAGAATCTGGAAAACATTTTGGCTCCTGTAGATACAACTATAGGGTTCCCTTGATTTTCAGGCTTTGAGGGGTGACACACTGGGGCTGTAACAAGCAGATAATTCTTCTGAGGATGACCACAGTCAAGAAGTTATCTTTGAAATGACTTCATGGGTTTAAAAGTGGTGCATCCTGAATACTCATATGAGAGAAAAGTTGAATTATTTGTCCTGGCACTTTTCCCTAAAACAATTTTGCTTTAAGCAAGCAATGTCACATGGGTGGTACCTTGCCCTAGCTGCCTTATATACCAGTCCCAATGAAAATATTTGTAATATTGAGGTCTAATCTTCTGCAGAATCAAGTCAAATAAAAGCCCTTGAAACAATCATGAAGGAATAAGAAAAATAAAATCTTGCATAAATTAATAGAAACATCTCAGACTTCACAAGGTTCCCAGCTTGGATTTCTTGATCTAAAAATAGCAGCTTGAAACAAAACTACTGAAACAAAGCTCTAGTACAAATAAATTGGTATCTTTCGAATAAACTACATTGCAAATGCACATGGATATACTGACATTAACATGCAGTCTGAAATGATGAAAAAGAATCACTTCTTTTCTTATGTTACTTTTCTTTCATTAGGAATTAAATATTCAAAAAGTAAAGCCTTTCCTCTGCTTTTAGCATCTTCACCCTGTCTTGGCAATGCAACCCTGATATGTTAACACTAGCATAAAACTTTCTAATACAGATTTTCAGCTGGAAGTCTGGTTTGTTATTCTGTTCATGTCATTGTGCCCAGGAGGGTTTGGAAGACAACCATTTTAAAGCCAGTAAAGTTGAGTTCACCTCTTCACAACATGATCTGCTGTGTCAACCCTCTTCATTAGCTAAGGCAAACTATGCAAAAATCTGAAAATTAAATTAGATGGCAAAGAGATTAATTTAATGGTAACTACCTTCTGAACACAGAATTAATTTGGTTTTGGTCTTACAGTAAGCTTTCCCATACATAGAATAAGCCAGGCTGTGAAACTGAGCCTGAATCTTTTCTCTCCATGTGGGCAGAGGGTTCATTTGCAAAAGCATTTACATTTGACAATTTCGGGCTTCTGTATTTTGGATTGAATTCTCCTTTTCATCACGTAATTGCAATAATAGAAGCATAACAGAAAATGCTTCATCTTTATGTCTGCGTGCCAGGAATTTTAAAATGGTGGTTGATTTTGGTCATAGCAACTGGTCTGCAAGAACAGGAAGCACAGGAGGAAAGTCCTGAGCCCTGAGCTAATCTTTTAATAAAATGTCTGAAACTGGACAGTCAGGTACCTAAGTCTTCGTTTGAAATACCACTCAATACAGCATCAAATAGAACAGTTTCTTCCTGTAAGTCCCCCAAACTCAAAGGAACTTTTCCCAGACATCCAATAGCTCAGAATCAAGGTTTGTATCTGCAAGGAGCACTCTGTCAGAGCAGTGGGGGTTTGGAGCCCTCAGCTTTGCAGCACACAAGCACACTATGGATTGCCATAGAGAGGCAGCACAAGGTCGAACACAGTCACTGATGGTTTTGGTACTGGCTGCCAATGCAGAATGTGCCAGCTTCTCGTCAGAGTATAAATGCCCTTGCTGATGGCCCAGATAGGGTGAACAGAAGTGCCTGTGTGGTGGGTGAGGTCTCCATTGAGTCGCCACTCTTGCAGGGAAGAATTCAGGCCCCTTTAGCATTAAATTCCTTTAATACTGAGTTTATTACCTAGTTCCATGGTGGATATGAACAGCAAGTAGTTCCCCACAGTAGCTGAACTCTCCAACCAGGACTTAGAAACAGCATCTACACACCTATCTAGTTTGGCAAAGCAGATTACCCACCCCACAGATCTTTCACTTGAACCCTCTCACATGCAGAGTGAAAAAACTGCCTAGCACTGAATATTTATGCCATAGTCCCTTGTGGTGCATTGGACTTCATGCTAAGATCATTGAAACAAATATATTGCTCATCTCACATTTTGAGGTTTTTTTGTTGTTGTTTTTTGTTGTGATATTGAGGACTATTTTACATTCAAATGATATCTGTCTTGAATTAATGAGGATAAAAAACATGAAGTACATTGCTACATATTTTCGGTAGCCCTTATGTTGTTTTCACCCTGTGAATGTTCTTGAGGGGAAATATACCACAAGAAAAGACATAGATGAAAGGGAAAAGTAGTTATGCTGAGTTTTCTCTCCCTTCCTACTCATATATCTGTCTTTATTCTTTCTGCAAAATATCCACATGGCTGATGGGCCACATGAGAAAGGATAGAGAGAAAAACTGAGCAAGAAAGAAATATATTGAAAAGGTTTATTTCCCTTAAAAAACTGTGCATCAAATGGACAACAGGCACCATAATTCTTTCCTAATATTCTAAATTCTTTATCATTACAAATCATATTCATCAAGGACACAGCCACTGCATCTGTACTTCCTTGCTAATTTATCATGCTACACCATGCTCCAATAACCAGCTTCCCCAAATGTTCAGATCAGGCATCAATCTGGATCAACACATATCCAGTCATAATTCCATGCTGCTAAAACCCACGTACCAGGAAATGGAGGTGCCAAGCAGGTTTGTGCGCATGGATTCAGAAATTCGTTAATCTGGAGAATTACAGATAGGGCAACCTTAGGCTGGCTGTCCAGGACCAGTTTAATTTCTGGTTTTTTACTGTTTCAACAATCATGCTTTGTGTGTGTGTGTGTGAAATCCACACATGCAAACATACATATGCACATACGTGTGTGTGTATATATATAGATATGATTTTTTATTCTCAAGTTTGTACCTGTACTACCTTCAAATATGCAACTAAATTATTATAAGCTTCACTGTATTATTTGAAATACTACTTACAAATTTCTATACATTTCATTGCATTCTTCACAAAATAAAATAATGACATTAATTTTACACAGTATTGCAATCAATTTCAGTTGAATATTCAACCTTAAGGGAATCAATATTTAACAGATTTCTGCAATCTGTCCAAGACTGTTTGCTAAAAAACAGTAATATTCCTAGTGCTGCATTTGAAGCAAGAATTCCTTGAACTCTGAAAAACCGAGAAAATTAGTTCACAATGGAATATTAGGTCATGCCCTCATGCAACACTCCTGAAACATTCAAACATACCCACACATCTGGGAAGCTGTTGCTATAAAAACTCTCTCATGCAAGTAATCCTTACTCAGCCTTCTGTCAAATTTCATACATTCAACAAAGCTCATAATTTCCTGAAAAGTCAACATTTCCTTTCAGAGAAAATGGCCAGGGAGTGAGGTGATGAAGCAGAAATGATCAAATAAAAATACTAAATCAAGAATTTCAGAGATAATGCATACAACTCATATTTTTCAATATTTTTTATATTTGGGAGAAAAGACTTCTCATCAGTTGAAACACGGTACATAGTTAGCAACAAACATATCTTTTATCCCATAAAAATTTACTACTTTATCAATGGATGAGTCCTGGGAAATCAACACTTAAGTTTATTGTCAGAATTAAGTGATCTATGTGAATAACTCACAATAAAAATATTTTATGCTTTTGAGGCTCCTAAATTTTCTTGCTCTCTGTATTGTCAGCTCTCATAGATATTTATTTAGATATTTATTTAGAATATCTCTGCTCTGAGAACCTATAAAGATTGAACAGTATTATCCATGAACCTGTGACATCAGAAACCGCAGAGATTTGTGGCCAAAAAAATTCTATCAATCCTGATCTTTTCAGAACAAGTAAAGAAATGGCAGCATTGTGCAAAGCATCCATTTCTTTTAGGACTATTATTACTAGATGATGGAAAATTGTCTTCAGAATTGTTATTATGGTTATAATGCATGGATTTAGTGCAATCAATAAAAACATATTAGACTGGGTTTCCTTGTTAAATCACAGTAACCCTCTCCTTTCAATACACTCTGTTTATTTGAGCTGACCTTGAATACCATTCCATTTATGGTCTGTATTTAGCCCTATAAATAGGGTAGTTAAAATAGTTTCTATACAAGATCTGTACAGAAATTTAGGATCCTTCCCCATTAACAAGAAAAGCAGAAGGTGATGTGATTTGAGGAAAGCAGTCACTGAAAATGCAACCTGAAGAGTTACTGAGATCCCTACTTCTATGAGTGTATTTTTACTCTCTTTTATGCCCAAATAATATATGCTGTATCCTGGGCAGGTTTTTCAACCCTCAAAAAGTAGACTGAGAGTAGAAACTGAGTTTTTCCACTCATTGCTATTAAGGAAGACTCCTGAAACCTTTACTCCATCCAGGGAAAAGACACAGTAGAGAGCTTTCTTTTGAGGCCATCACAATTTTTTGCAGCCTTTTCTAATTTTCTTGTCAGCTCACAGGATCACAGACTGGCTGAGGCTGGAAAGGGCCTCTGCAGGTTACCTCGCTTAACCCGCTGATCAAGCGTGGGTTTTCCCAGGACCATGACTTTTGAATATCTTCAAAGGTGCAGACTCCACAACTTCTCAGGAAAGCCTATGACAGTGCTCAGACACCTTCACAGTAAAGAAGTGGCATGTGGATTTCCCAGAACAGGTTGGGGAGTTGTTCCCCATAAATGGTGCCTTGCAGGCACTTTTCCGGCTGATGTGCAAATGCTTTAGGCAACTCCACTTAAGCTCTGTTTTGTGGATTATCATAGAAGTATTTAGTTTGAAAAAGACCTCTAAAATCACCAAGCCCATCCACTAACTCTGCGCTGCCAACTCCACCATGTCCCCAAGTGCCCCATCTATTTTAACACTACCAAGGTGACAACTCCGCTACTTTCCTAGGCATCCTGTTCCAATACTTTTCAACTCTTTTAGTGAAGAAATTTTACTTAATAGCCAGACTGTATCTCCCCTGGTGCAACTTGAGGCCACTTGCTCTTGTCCCATCACTTGCTACCTGGGAGAAGAGACCAACCCTCACCACTCCCTGAGCCTCCTTTTCTTCAGGCTCTCCAGCTCCCTTACCTGTTCCTGATTGGATTTGTGCTCCAGTCCCTTCATCAGCTTTGTTGCCCTTCTTGAACTCCAGCACGTTAATGTCTTTCTTGACATGAAGAACCCAAAATTGAACACAGTATTCAAGGTACAGCCCCAGAATTATGCATTCCCTTTGTTCATACCACCCTCGGCCCTTGCAGAAGACCCAAGCAGCACAGTCCAGCCTTGTCTTTTAGCTGCTGCCCTGTGACCTAAAGTCCCAAAGGATCTGGTAAGGACATTGCCAAACTTGCAAACCTCACCTGAAAGATCTGCCTTGCTACCACATTTCTGAGCTCTGTCCTGTTTACAGTAGTCACTGAGTCTTTGCAGTAAGAGCTCTTAATGCCCATATGTGGCAAGCATTTGCTGTTTACATAGCCATTAGCCAATCTTTCCAGAAGATTTCTTTCTTGCATGCTATTTTCTTACTCGGGTTACAAGAGCGAAAAACAGAGGCCTGTAGTAATATGTTTTAACAGGCATAAACTCAAACATGAAGTCACAGCCTCGTTTTGGGTTTCGGTTTGGTTTGGTTTTTTTTTTTTTTTTTTTCGGATGTGCTTTTCAACTGAGTCTTAGGGCAACAGAAAAAGAAATATTTTTTCTACTTTCATGGCAAGATTTAGTTTATAAGATAATTTCTTCAGGCTGATATCTACATTGAAAGCAAGATTTAATCAAGAATTACATTGCTTAATACTGTTTCACAGAGCTCTGATGGATTGATTCAGTCTTTCCTCAGTCACATGACAAGCGATGCAATAAAGGATGAATAGTCTCCCTATCCGGTCTCTCCATGTTCCATGATATTCACACCAGTCTTAGCAAAACTGCTTTTTAAGACCAGTTTAAAAAAAAAATAAAAATCAGAGCCTATCACAATTGCTGTATCAAAGAAATATGCAAATCTTTCCTTGTTCCATATTCGCCCTAGCCTCCCACTACAATTATTAAATTACAGAGTATTAATAGAAACTAAATGAAGCACTCTGAAAAGATGAATTCCAAAGATGCAAAATTCAAATGCCAAATAGAGAGCATGCAATTAGGTTCTTAATTCTTATCACAGTTCATGCTAATATTAGCACTTCCAAAAAACAATAGGAAACTGCAATATTCCAAGAAACACTCCACTGAAACAGCATAGTGAGGCACAGAGAAAGAATCTTGGTGAATTTCTATATTTTCATGTTATTCAAAAATAACATTTGTCTCCAGTTACAATAGAAAAATAATTTTGCACTCCTAAAGAATTTGTAATATTTATGTGATGATACTAAGGAAAAATAAAAAAGGGAGGGGGGGTCGTCTGAATCAATACAAAATTGAGGCTTTTCTGCTTCAACATTTCTTTTTTAGATAGCATAAATTAGCACAAACTTTTACCTAATTGGGCTCTTCAAGTAAGTATGCAACCATGAGCATTAGTCTCTCCTCACTGCTTTTTAAAACCTTTATGTCTATCCAGGTCCCATAGCCTTACAGATTTTAATGGCCTTAATGAGGAAAAAGAGCATTGTTATTCAATTTGACTCAAGCAGATCTCCATTCAGAATGACATTGTCGCCAGTCACAATGCTACTGTTAGAGTCATGTCATCCTTTCTATTTTAAGTCTTGCTTTTCATGAAGCTTTAACCTGACAGTAATTTTTCTTCCTTGAAACTCAGGCTTGGCAAATAAAGTCGTTCAGTCGGTTGGTCATTCAGTCAGTCTGCCTGTCTGCCTATTATCTCCACACATGATCTACATTCCTGCAGCAAACAATGCCAAAAGACAGAATCATCCATTTGGTGAGTGATTTGGAATATCACTCTATAGAGCTCAAAATCACTGTTCTAAAAAGCAAAGTTCAGCAAATGATTTACCCTCCACACAGTTAAGTTAATTTCAACTTCTTGATGACAAAAAAAATCTAAGTGTAGAGTGGTCCAAAGCAGAGATTTACCATAACTTGGAGCTAGATGCCACCTCAGCATGATATCAGATATTCACTCTAGGTGACACAATTTGCAAGAACATACACCAGGAAGCATCAGGAGCAGGAATAAAAGTATTAGCTGAGCAACACAGCAAGGCAGGTGTCAGAGAACAAATTATTATATCTAGAAGAAAATAATACCTTCTAAATGCTGGATCAAAAATGCTGAGAAGAATTGGAAGGTGAGAGAAACAGATGGTTCTTGCTCAGACCAGGGCAGGTTGAAGGATAATAGAAAGATTGAAGGCAAGTGAAAAAAAAAAAAACAAACAAAAAAACAAACAAACAAACAAAAAAAAAACCTAATACCTGAAATCCCTTTGGTTTTTTTCTTTTCCCCCACTTTTCTCTATAAAACTAAATAATGCACGTTTAGGATAACCAGTATGACTACAGAAGTCACCAAAAAGCACCACAGTCTGGAGAAAAAGCTTTCAGCCCAGGAAAACTGCATTCATGGAACCACACCGGATCTGCCCAAAATACTCAATAAGTGAAAATGGGCTTCCCGAAAGAAAAGTACTACTTATCATTTTAGGCTTAGACCATTGCCCTGGAGGTCAGATAAGATAGGGACTTCTGTAACCTCCTTCATTTAAGAGATGCATAGGACACAGATTTAAATAATCTTCTCTTTCCTGAAAGTTACTTTTAATATCAGAATACCAGTACGTCAGCTGTTTTACCAAACAATGTTTCTATACAGGTAGATGTATCAGTTATGTATATCTATGAAGGTGTGTGACTTGATTTTATAGTCAGAAAGATTTTTAAACATGGTTTCGTACTCTAGAAGGTGATTGCTTTTTTTGCAGAAGTGAAAGTCTCCCATTTACTAGCTGGCAGTACAGCCAGAATATGCTCAGAGCTGACTAGATGTATTATCACCTGTCAGCTATTTAGAGTTCCTATTAAGTTAGAAGATAGACCCGCACTGAGTCGAAGAAAACTACATCTGCTTTCCAGACATCAAACTGACATTTCCTGGAAAGAAAACACCCCACCTGTTCACTGTAATCTTTGGAGCTGCCAATAGGGCAGGCAGACATTATTTTCAGGTTAACCAACTGAAAACAGATTAACCAACATTAAAACTTTGCCACTCCATTATTAACTGCAGTGCGTTACCCAGGACTGGAACCATTTGTATTAAATATGGCACCTGCTGGAGACCATTCAAGAGAACAAATCAGACAGAGGAATTAGGCCAGTAACTATTACTCTAGGACAGGAAAGATTCCCTGACATAAATGAATTCCCATTTTCCCAGCACTTTGACTAGAAACTGTCTTCTCATTGATGCTTAGCACTTCCTTATAATGTGGCCAATATTTTATTGATCCATGAGTCTATTAATCCATGAGCCTGGTTTTATGGGATGTACAAATGAAAATAACTGCATGTTTGCAGCTTCTTATGTGTCTCTGGATAATCTGTCATACTCACTAGTCAGTATTGAGATGTCATCAGGATCTCAAACAATCTGTTCAATAAAATCATTGGTTCAAATTTTTTATTTTGAATTAGATCTTTTGAAAAGTCTTTACTGTTGATAAAGGAAGGCTTTTGCTAAGCAACAGTTTCAGTGTTTCTTCTTGTGATTGAAATTCCTGAGTGGAGTTATAAATACTAGAAAGTGGAATGCCTGAGCCATAGAATATATTCAGCAAACTGATTAGTTATACTAAAAAATTCCACTGGCAACAAGTGAAATAGATGTAAGCAATGTTTTGCCTAGAGCACCCAAAGCAAATGCAAGAAGACATTTTAGAGGGATTACAAAGCATGTTGTCAACATTAATTTCAAAGACAGACAAATATTTTGCATATTTTGAAATTATTGATTTTTAAACATTCTAGAAAAACAACATAAATATGTTTGTGAAAATTAGCACACTAACTAGATAGAAAAGTGGAGAAGAGTGTAAATAGGTGTGTGGTAATTAAGAGCAACTATGTTTTTAGAGCCAAGGAAGTATTTCTAGTTTCGTAAAATATAACTCCCTTTTAGGGTTTTAGAAAGCAATCTTGTCAATGGATTTCACATTCTAAGGACTGGAAACATGAATCATAGACTTGACAGCACCGAATTTCTTTACTGTACACATGAAGCTATATTTGTGTTTGCTTAATTGAAAAAGTGCTTTATAAAACAAGAAACCTTTCTAGTGCAATTATGTTTCTCCCCAGCACCCTCCCCACACACGCACTAGTTTTGTTTTCTTGAAATTATCAAGGAGATACTAAACTATCTCCAGATATTTATCTGGGAAGGGTAGGTGGCAATTGTGATGTTAAAAAACATTTTGGACATTCTGAAACACTCTCTTGCTTACAGCATCATAATTCTGAGTATCATGTTCGTCAACTGCAGTATTGTAATTTTGGTTTCTAATGGATCTGATTTCAGGGTTGGACTTGTAACCTGTTCCCAAGAGGATTTGGAAATATAGCTGAAATACAGCTCTTCTTGCTGTGGAATTTCAAAGCTTTTAAGTTATTAAAATTGCATGTCTTTCTATATTTACTGTAGATACAATAGATGAAGTAATCTCTTTGAGGTAATTATGGTCCTCTGAAGTCAAGGTTTTATTGCAACCACTAGAGCCCAACCTGGATGTCTTTTAGAATTTGCTCAGAATTTTCTTCTGCCACCTATCCTTAAGTGAGAAAAATGCTAGCAAATCTGTTGGTTTACTGATGGCATATCTATGCCAGTAACCACAAAAGAAGAAATTTAAATTTTCCTTTTGTAAGTGGTGTTTTAATACAGGGACTAAGGGATAACATGGTGTTCGTACTTTACTGGCTCTTCATAAAGAACGACATGCATTTTACTATTTTATATGAATTATTAAATCTTTATTAGAGGGAATTCTTAAACAGTAGGAAAGAACTACAACAAAAGTGACATATTTTGCTTGTATTTCCAATGAATGGACCGGTACCATAACTAGTTACCACAGTTAACAAATGGGACGATTTCATTATCTTTTCCATTCAGAAGAGCTAAACCCAGAGTTTCTTAGATTAAACTAACTTTCCAGCATTCTGGTTAATTTACAAACAAAAATGGCATTCATTCCTCTCCTTATAGCACAGAATTCTGCATGTAACTGTTGGGACATAAATAACCTCTAGAGCATTTGCAAAGCAAGACAAATATTTCTTATTCTGCCATGAATTTATCAACAATGTTTCTCAGAACTTTAAATCTCTAATTCAAGGGCAGAATTCCATCTAGATTCATACTGGAATCCTTTGTGATACCCTTATGACATCCTTGCAGACCTTTAAGATACTTTGATTTTATAAACTCTCTAACAAAGTCTAACCTGACTCTGGGTTTCAATTAGAATTCATGTTCTTGGCCCAGTAGATAGATGAATAATTTCACTTGTTCATACAATACTAGTTTGTTGTGTTTTTTTTTAAAATATCTTTATTATCATTCCTTAGAAAGGATTTTGTCTTGCTTCAGGATAAGCAAATCACAATCTAGCAATAAATAGCAGTTAAGCAAAGACCATACAAAAATTTTTGGCTGTTATCTTTGATATTTTAAAAATTTGTCTTGCTTCACAGGGAAATAATGATACTTCAGTTAAGTAGAACTTTAAACGAGTGACAACTTGATTAAAATTTTTCTTTTATTTTGAAGGGTTTGAAATTCGTGTTTCAAATACATTGAAGGAAATTTTTAAACAAAAAGTATCACTGAAAACTACTGACATTCAAAGGATGCTGGAATAAAGGGTGCTGACTACATCAGTCAAAAATAAAAGCATTAAAAAATTTAGCAGTTGCACTTTCCTCAAGGAATTTGAAGCAATAAGTAATAATTACATATGTGTAATGTTCATATATTATATATTTATACAAAATGGATGTACATAAATGTACAATTCCCTATTTCTCACTATTAGAGTGTTTTTTGAAGTTTGATCTTAGTAGATGCATTATATTATGTTTGTTGTCAAAAACGGAAAAAGAAATATTACACAAATACTAGTCTTCACAAAGTTACAGTGAATTACGCTTTATATTTAATAAAGCCTCAGCTTAATCTAGTAGATGTAGAATAGGTTAGAAATCATTCAAAATCAGCATTTCTAGGTTTCTAGATAATCTTAGAACACTTCTAAATGGTTCAAGTTTGACACTGAATTCATGCCTGGAATAATTTGAGTACTTAGTGGCATTTTTTCATAGTTCTAGCTTGGCGTGTCTCTCCACCTTTTGAGCAAAATTCCAGATGAAAATCCTATTTGAAAGCCAACATGAAGTCTTCATGTTCCATTACTAATGTTCTAGTGGGTTCTGTTAATCAAACCAGGAAACAGAAATAGAACTGTGAGGTTTAATTGACTAGTCACAAACACACTTACAGGTCAGATTTCAAACTTTGAATATACAATGGGATGAATGAAAATTTTGGCAAAATGCAGCCACTCCAAGAACCTGTTAAACACAAAATCAGTCAAGTGTTGACTTTTCTTGAATTAATAGATACATTTTATTGCTATGTTCTTACCAACCTGAGTGCCACATTCCTATATGAAAACAGGACTAGAAGAGATACATCTCCCTATAGAAATTTCAGACACTACTGTTAACTTCTTGTGGGGAAAAAAAATTCCTTTCTGAGCAGTCAAGATGTCATTTCCCATATTTTTAAAGGACTTTGAGACTGAATTTTACTTTAGAATCTTTTGATATCCAACACATCTCAGGAAACTAAGGTATGCTCTAATGTGAAATGCCACTCTGTAAAAGAGTCGCAATTCTCACCTGAAGCGAGGCGCTAAGTTGCCACTGCATTATCGACATCTCCGACCAATATTTGTATTACTGTGCAGCTTTTCTGTCCTGCTGCACCCCTGAAATCATTTAGAAAACAAACACTTTTCAGTAGAGAGCTTGAGATTTCCTTTGTGGGTCCAAATGCTGCATTCCAATGTGCTTTTTAGGGACGGCATTTTACAATACCCCAAACTACAGAAGGCTATACTGCCAGGCAAAGGCAGAGGAAGAAGCTCTACAAAAAATGCAAAGGAAAAACCATAAACATACAGTAGATGTTGCTAGCCTAGCCCACTGGGCATATATTGTTGGTCACAGCATGGATCTGAGACTGTGGGGTACATTTACAGCATGGGGTGTGGAGAACAACATACACAAACAATTGTGAGAACAGTATATTTTTTTCTTATATGAAACTCATTGAAAATTGACCCTGTTGGGATGGAAATGGGGGATTGGATTGTTGTGGAAATTCTGCTGGTTTGTGTGCTTTTTAAGTGTTGAATTTTCTTTTCAAGTGATCAAAAGTGTCTTTGAGTTACAACAGTCAAAGATGGTGAAGACCACATATTGCTCTAATTCTGGTCTTTATGACATCTTGCAGAGATTAATGCTTGAAAGATATTATTAGAACTTTTTTTTATTCCTTTATCCTAAACTGACACCATATGAAAAACTTGCTATGATAGCTCTACAACATCTTTTTTTTTTTTTCATTATTTTTAAAGCTATACCGTGTAAATTAAATTGGAAAAAATCACATCAAAGCTAGGAGAAAGAACTAACATGTACTACATAGGGACATTTAAACACCTGTCATATCCTCTCCTCCTCAGGTAGTGGAATAATCACTCTACCTCTTGAAGTATGAGTGCTTCAGCCTTCCATTTTATGTCTCTTTCTCTCTGCTTCTTTCTTTCCTCAGGGAACTTTCATCTCTCTGTTTACAAAGCCTTTTCTCACATGCAAGACCACACAATATTACAATTCCTGTAACTGGTAGGACATGGGACTTTCTGAGCTTTCTCATCATAGTTTAGTCTAGCAACTAAAGGAAAGGTTGGTGTCTGTTCTAAATATCACCAAGAAACCATTCCTAGCAGAGAGTCTTTACACCTGGGAGACAGAGAGTATCTGGTACTAAACAGTGTGTTTCAAAATTAGTTTCTCAATGAGAGGTTTCGTTTCAAAAAATTTTTATAACCTTATCTCTCCAGTTGAATTCACCACATGTAGTCCACTCCTTTATTATCAATATTGGTAATCTGAAGGGATATACATATTTCCAGCAAGCACAATAACATTAAATTTTTTGTGGTATTGCTTCTCTGTTGCAGTAAAACATTGGGAAAAAAGCCTTATATAACAGTCAGAAAACCCCCCCTGTATGTTCTGGGTCCACAGAGGAACAAGACTTCCGTAACTGATCAATTAAAAAATTATGTCCTTCCTTTAACTATCAGGAGGAAATATTTTACCACAAGCCTAATAAAGAAAAGTTGACTCGATGTCGTCATTGATAGTGTTAGACAGCTTAGTATTTACTTCAATGCTCACATGGCAGAGTAAAAGTATTGATGCATCACCCGTGCCATTATTTAAAGAAAGAAATCATGTCTTCTTTCACCTAAAAGCATTTCAGGAAAGGGAATTTGAAATACTGTCCCATTCTCAAATATTGAAACTGGGATACGTGGCAAGTTGAAATGCTTGCAAAATGTACCACAGTGACAAAATTCAATGTGAATTAAACCTTGATGTCCTGACTCTCTAATCAGTAAAGCAATCTGAATAAAAGAGCTGGCAAATAAATTTAGTAGGAAGATGCATTTTCATATAGTCATTTTTGCCAAGAGGAAATTATTCTTATCTTACATTTTCAAGTTAAGAAATATAGCGAAGATTACTCATCCTTAAAAGAGGTGTTAGCACAGTACTTACTGGTAAAGTAGGAACAATAATACTTGATATAAGTGCAGAAGTGTTATGAAAACATGCTATGAAAATATTATTCTACTTCAAAAATTTTAAAAGCTTAATTCCTGCTCACTAAAACACATGTACAATTCCTATTAGGAAAAACAAAAATCCATAATTTACATATATGGTGTAAATATATGCCTGTGGGAACTTCCACTTGTGAATTAAATACAGTCACAGCTGAAGTATTATTGATCTTGGTTTAGATCTTTACCAAACAGTAAGCGCCCTGCCACAGACAAGTTGGTAAGTGGGTACTCACTGTTTCAGAATCACCCTCTGAAAGCTCAATGCATCTCAGAAGCCACAGAAAGACACAGCAAGAAAGCAAGAAAGGGGTGTATGAATCTTGTGTTGTTTATGAGTATTAATGGTGGAACACATAATAAATTTCCAGGGCTATCCAGAGCTAAAATGCTTATTGGGAGAGGGGACTCTGAGCTGCAGAAAGGCCTCCCTCAACAGACTAATCTCTTTCCAAGGCAACTACCGCATCTCTTTTGTCACCCAGTTTAACAACTGCTGCAACTCAAGAAGATGCAACACCCTGGTCACTGAGCCAAAAAGCTTGAAAGCCTCCAAAGACAGATCTTACCATATGCATCATAATCTCACTGGAAGATCTGTTCTTGTCTCCTCCACTATTTTTGTCAATGTTGCAATCAAAATCTCAGAGACCAATATGCTATCAAAGATCCAAATCATTATTTTAAATAAAAAGTCACTATCTAGAATAATGACCAGAATCAGGCAAGCAATTAAAAACTTGAAGTCTTAGCAGACTTCAATAATCTCACAAAAATGGCACGTGTCTACAAGTGTTATATACTGACCTTGCTGCATTAAAATCAATGAAATCATGACTACTTCCAGCAGACAGGCATCTGCGCCAATGAAAGTATAATTCAATATATTGAATTACCAGTACCAGTTCAAGAGTAAAGACAGTGCTAATGGTACATCAAAACCAGCAAAAAGCTTTTGTATATTTGCCTTAAAAGTACCTTTCAAGTCTGCAGGTTAAAAAAAACCCCTTTGACATCTCATTTTCAATCAGAGCCTTACAGCTGCTAGAGTAATGAATTATGTGAAAAAAAAAGGTGAAAAAATAGTCTTTAAAAATTAGTTTAAAAACAGATCTGGCAACTTTAAGTTCAAGTGAGATGGAAAGTTATTTTTTGAATAGTAATTTCTTCAGCACAGCTGCTGTCATGAGGACACTTGTAAAAAGTGATGGAAGAAGGAGTCGGCGTGTTAATGTATCAAGGATGAGCACAACTATCTTAATATCAATCCAGGTCTCTTTTCATCTCAATGCAGCGCAAGAACACTAAGTGCCTGGACAAGGGACGGCTCCCACTCTCCTTTGCCACTTATTCCTTCTTTCCACCAAACTTCTGACATACATATACATTTGAGAAATAACTCCTGCTTGTAGAGATGGGCGCTTGTCTTCAGTGTCCTCAAGCTCCACATTTTTGTGCAACCTACAGAATGCTGTCTTTAGGCCAATCCTAGAAATAAATTGAGAGCGTAAATGAATTGCAGGAAAATCCCATGAAGGTGTGGGAGTAACTGACAAGATTTGCGCCTTGAATTTCTAAAATACAGCTTGGCTGCCATTACCTGGCAAAGTAAGGGGGAAGGGTATAAGAAAAGAAAAGTATAATCATAGATCATCTTCCATACAGACTTTATTCTGATGTTTTATCTGACTCCAAACTTCTTGTAAGGAAAAATATTTTTATTCTGACATTAAGGACTAAAGCCTGCTACACAGTTCATAGTTTTGTGGAGGTTTTAATTTTCTTTTTTTCCCCTTTTATTTTGACCTCCCTCCTGCTCACATAAATCCTTACTGCAGCCTTAATCCATTTCTCGATGGAATTATGCCCTGAGACAAGCTAAGTGTATCATCTTAGACTTTGCAGTAGTCCTCACTGCTAGCACAACCTGGAGAAGCATCCTTGTCTCCTCTACCCTTTCTACTTCCTCTCTTCAGCACATACACTGTGGATTCTTTCTGCACATCCAGATGTAAATGTGGAGTTGCTCTACCTATTGTACTGACCAAAAAAAAAAAAAAAAAAAGAAAAAAAAAACTTTTCCCCCGAATTTAAACC
>VXAU01005845.1:402064-438002 GCA_013399695.1 Formicarius rufipectus | reverse complement strand
AAAAAAAAAAAAAGGAAAATAATCCTGACAGTATTTGAACAAAAATCTATGGAAATCACAGAATTTGCCAAGTCCAGACCAGACCTCCAGATACAAAGGGACCAAGAATGCAGTAAAAAAAAAAAAAGGCAGGGAGTACAGATTTCACAAAAAAATGTGTATTTTTTTCCTTAGGAAACTTACCCTTTAAATCTTAAACCATGATTAAAGTTTGGATTATGTGTGAAATGCCATGCACAACTCAAATACATTTTCATATTTCATACAATGAGATAGTCGGGACAGATATACAATACTCCTCTAAATGGATCATGCTTCTGAAACTCTATTAGAATAAACTTTACATTTATTTTCATCAACATGGCAGACTTGTCTCATTAACCAGATTCATATTTGTTTTCCAGAAGATTTCAATTGTAAGTATTTGGTAGCCAATTTTGAAAAAAGAAAAAGTGTATTAATCACTGCCCTAATGTAGATATATGAGAGCCTGGGGTGCCATAAAGCTTGTATTCCCTCTGGTTTTGGAAAACTCTATTAATAACAGGTGGCAGAGCTGTAAGTTAGATATATGTATTTTCCCAAACAACTGTCTGCAAAAACTTTATAGAATATTGCATGCAGAACTTTGTTCTGATATCAATACTAAGCTTCAGAAGTCAAGTACTATTCAAGCATTAGAATTCCTTTCTCATATACATTATGATACAGTCCTTAATTTCACAATCCACATGAGTCCTGTCTCCTTCCCTGCACACACTGGCAATGTTCACCTTATGAGCACTTCAGGTTGGTTTTTTTCCCCTTTTTTTCCAGTGTTATCCTAGGACTTGGTTACCCTACAGTACTCATGCTCTGAGGTGAAGATGGAACTAGCAATTTCTTCATGAGCTTCTTCCCGGGACTCATCATGAGAGTATCAGATGTTCAGAGACATTAACAAACTTACCTTTGCAACAGCCTCAGGGAGGAATAGGCTTTATTATGGTCATTTTACTGCTTAGGAGCTAAGGCACTGAGGATCAGATTTTTCACACTTAAATAGGTACCCAAAAATGCATGAAGGAGTCTGATAGTTTTCCCAAAATTCTAAAACACTTCATTTCCAGCACAGGGGTGCTTTGGAAGTTTCTTCTATAAGTCTATGCCCATCATCAGCCATGCAAATAAACACATTTTAAAAGCTGACCAAAAAATATTAAGGATGAGACCATCAATGACTTGTAGGTCCCAACTCTCAGGCATCTTGGATCTCATCTTCAGTGTGTTTGGCATTCTACTATTATTTTGGATGCCTGAAACACAAGCTTCAAAATGCAGCAGAAATCAGAACATCAGTTGCACTCTGAATCCTCAGCATTTCTGCATATCAGTCATCAGGATCCCAAGTCAGGCTTCCAAAAATACTGAATACCTCTGCAAACACTTTTACATAAATGAACTATCAGCAAAAAGAAACTCTGTGGAGCTGCTGTGGGCAATTTTCAAACACTTTTAACTGTGTAACCATTCTGTCCCTGCAATTCTCATCATCATTTGCTACTACCTTCTAGCTTCTGCAAAAAGTGGAGGAGTCCTGGCTGCAATTTCTTTCACTGCAAACTCTGAATCTCTTGTACTAAATGGGGCAGCAGTTTCCCCAAAGCAATTGTGCAACTGAGGACCACTACTCCATGCATATACATAGAGGCCAATTTGCATACACAGTGCAGCTGAAGAGCAAACTACGAATCACTTGGGTTTGCAGCTCCAACAGGGTTTTAACTCTTTGCAGAGTTATTGGCGGTGGTTTTTTTGGTAGCATTTCAGATAGTAGAAAGAATAAAAAAAAAGTGCAAGACTGCTGTCATGATTTAATGCACTGATACTCCAGAGCAATTTGATGCCCCACATAATGCAGGTGACCTTGATCATAATCTCCACAATAAGAAAGCAGAATTCATGGTCTTGCCTTTGCGTTAGATGTGTCCAAACCAAACTTCAGGATTCTACAGTCCTCAGAATAAAACTATCACTTCAAGTCAGTTCATTTCATCTATAAACATCAAGTAAATTTTGCTCTGTATCTAAACAGATAGCTTATTCTTGAGATAACAAAAATTTTGTTTTTTCACTACTTTCTTTTCCTTGACAAATATGAGTTATCCTGAAATAAAGTTGTATTTGTAGTAGTGATACAGAGTCAATAGAAGCAGCTCCACACGTGGAATCCAATCCAAAATCCAAGACCTGCAACAATTTCTTAATTTATTTTTGTCTAATCTTGTATAAATGAGCTGAACTATTCCATCATACAAATTCCGATATTACACTAGAGACAGGTTGGCTTTTTACAACTACGTAAGTGGCAATCATGAAGTGTATTTCTACTAGCTGTTGTAATTATTGCATCAAACTAAGATTTATCATGTAATGATATAATATCAAAACTTGAAGAACATATGAGGACATTTTTGTTCCTGTAAAATAGTTTATCATATCCATTGCAGACATAGATGCACAGAAGAAATAATAAATAAGGAGTAAAAATTGAAAGGACTAGAGAATTAGGAATGCTTTAATAAATTTGCAGTGCACTGGAAGGATACTTCAATTGTTGGCTAACATAGAAGCAGAGAGTAATCATAAGCATATCTTCATCAACACTGAACTATGTGTAAGGACAATAAAACTATATATAATCTTTTGTTCAACATCTTTGATGGAGAGCTATCATTTAGAAATAATACATAATAGCTCTATAATGTATAATATATAATTATGTAAATAATTAGTATAATCTTGAGATGAGATGAGGGCTATTAGTGGCAGTGGATACTTTGAACCTTGCACATTTAGTCAAAAAGACCAATGACATCCAATCAAAGTTCTTTAAAATGAATTGCAACAAACAATGGCAGCACAGCTGCTATTAGAATTATAATTGAGTTTAGGAGGGAAGCAGCAGCTGAATGCAAGGCAGATAATTAAGGAGCAAGCTTTTGTTAACACTATCAGTAGGGTCATGATTCTGCAGATTGTGAACTTATTATGGCTGAGCAAACTAGTCTCTTTTTATAACAGAGGTGTATTTCTTCTTTTTATACCAACAGAGTATATTCTGGCTACTAGATAACTGATGACTTACTTATTTAAAGCTAGCCATTTAGAGAATGATAATCATTTATAGAATCTAAGATTACCATGGAAACGTTATTCTTAAGCACTGAGGATTATGGGAACAATTGGTTATACAATTGGATGGGTAAATAACAAGTCTCTGAGAATGACAAAGAGTGTAGCTACAAAATTACATGAAGTAATTTCTCTCTTTCAGGCTAATACACATTTTATGTTAACCCAGCTCTGAAAGGGAAGCAATTTACCTTCCGTGGGTAAACAGTGAAAAGAAAACATTTAAAAACATTTATGGTATGCGGATGAAAAATATGTAAAACCAAGTTTTTGAGGTCCTAACACCTAACCCATGTGTTATGGAATTACACAACCCAAGACTGGGAATAAGAAGTGATCTAAAATTTATATTTCCTATTGTATGTTGGAAATCTTGGAACAAATGTTACCCGAGTAGAAAATACAAAGAAACAAAAATCATCAAAGTATTCAAAGCCACTCCGAGCTTGCAACTTGGAACCACAATCAGGCAATGCAAGACGCTTGACCATTCATAGCCAAGAGTCAGGGTTCAAGACATGGAAAGAAGGTCATTAAAATGTCAACAAAAACATTAGCAATAACAAGAACTGTTAGCAATATTACTCTTATAGTATCATCTTGTCATAATTACTGGTAGTCTTTCAACAAACTGAAGAGTAGTTCTACCAAAGATGTTATCATCACTACTCTCGTAGCAACCCCTTCAACTCATGAGGCACAGACTTGGGATCTTTGCTTTAAGACAATCCTGCTGACAATACAGGTCATTTTTCTGGCAAATCTAAATTTGTTAGGCACAAATGAGTAATCCTTCTTTGGAATTTCATTGACCTCAATGTGTAAATAAAGCAAGCAGAATGTGTCTGACTGGCAGCAAGCCATTACTGTGCTATGTGCAATAAAAACACTAATATGTCAAAAGGATTTTAAAAATATGACTTGATATTTTAACCTGCTGAAAATTCTATTTTTGACCCTGCAACCTCCTGAAATAACAGAACAAAAAAGTTTTTAGAAATATTTTAACATTACTAAATACTTGCCCATGGCAAAGTCATTTGCAGGCTTCTTGTTCTTGTTTCTGGACCTTCTAAGATCTTATTTCACCTGACTGTAGAAAGAGCAAACAAAAGCTTGTCGTGATTTGAAACTAGTTTTGTCTCTGCTTCCTTATGAAATCCACTCCCTACTTCAAGATACATGTTTGATTTGATGATTATTACAATGGGACTCAAATGTGCTTCAGTAAAACACAGAAATGGTAACATTTCTGCCCAGTTCCTTTTAAGGGAATCTGGAAAAGAACAGGTACAAGCTATGAATAAAAACATGTTCTCCTGCTCATAAGCTAAGCATGTTATGATTTCTTTACTAGCGTATTAGCTCTCACCATATGTCAGCAGAAATCTGAAGCACCTTTTAAATTTTATAAAAGGTTCTGTTGATAATTTACTAAAGCTTTCCTTAATCCTCTCTCCACATTTGTAGTGGGAGTAAATGCCCAGATGTGTATCTAGAAATGTAAGACACAGAGCCAAATAGAGGTGAAACAAACTTGCAGGTTTTCTAAAGTGTATTATAATGGTGACTAGACAAGCCAATATCTGACGGCAGAATCTCAGTGTACCCTGACTTTCACTCTATTTGCAAAGGAAATTTAAGAGGAAAATTTGACTACTATCACATCTGCCTTAGATATATGCAGCAGATTTGGCATCCTGCGTAATTAAGAACCCTGACTTGAAGTGGCCAATGAATAGTTTCAAGATCACTATGGGTAAGGACCATTTTCCTGAAAGGATTCTAAAATCAAAATGGAGTCCAGAACTTTCCTGTTGAAGGTAAATTCTGGACTACTCTTTTGAAATGGATAGTTTCTCTACTTTATCTTTCAAAATATTACTGATTAAAAGATGCCTGAATTTGAAATTTTAGAAATTCCATATCTAAGAAGTACAAAGAATTGTGGAAAAAACAAATGGGCTAACATTTATTTTATGAACAGTTCAAAGAATTGGTGTAATCGAGATGTGAATGAGGTAATGGCACATAAAATGTAAAGTTAACATTTTTCTGAGGATCATTAATAATATGTATTTTCTACACCTTGTTCCTGGAAAATCTGGAAGCTTTCTTCAAGATGATCAAATTTCATGAAGGCACCAGCGCTGGAAACCTGTCCCCTGTAAAGCACGACCTGTTTTCCTAATCAACTTCAGTGGTAACCACTTCATAGTTTGCCACTTCAAGGGCTTGGTGTCTAACACAAAATCAACATTATCTCCTTTTAGCAAGAATTATTTTTTACTAAATTAAAATTAAAGACTGTTGCTGTGATTGTATATGTTGTTATGATCACCACTGAAGACAGTGGTGCAAAGCAGAGAACTAGCTAGAGTTGCACCATTTTCCAACCTCATCAGATACTGCTCTAGTGCAAGGCTGTTATATTTGAACCCTTGAACATCAAGGCCCTCCAAGAGAAGTATACTGTTCATCAGTCAATGAACTCAGCAAGTTTTGAACATCTTTAGCATTTCTTTTCTTTCCAACTGGATATGGCTTTTACATTTCTTCAGTTGTAATAATGATTTCAAATATTTTTCACAAATTTCACTGTTGGGATGTCTACCAGAAGCAATAAACTGCTCAAACCAAACCCTCTCCACTCCTGTCACAGTTTCCTAGTTGCTTCTCCTTAATACCATCATAAAACAGCAGAGCTTTCAAACAGTCATCTCCAAACTTTTCCCACTGAAATACCTCCTACTTTTACATGATAGCCCGATTCAAAGTGCAAATGTTTCCTGTTTACACTGAGTACAGTTATGATAACAGAAATTCAGCATTTCAGTAAGAAAGTAGCGTTCAAAATAATAAACAGGAGTGGTTTCTTTCCCCTACACAAAAGAGAAAAATAATCTGTCTTGCTAACCAAATAAACTTATAAAATTTAATCAGACACAGTAGAAGCATGTGCAGCAGCAAGTGGACTTCTTGGTATAGGCAGAGGTGTCTGGAAACAGAATCAGCTCATCAACAGGTTCTACTTAACATCTCACTACCTTCCTCAGCTGGGGTGATGTCCCATCGAAGGATACATGAATAGCAGTTGTGTTATTAACAATTTTAAAAAAAAAATTGCTCTCTTCAATGAAGAATAGAGGTTTAGTTCTCCCATTGTTGCAGGGACACTAAGAAGCAACAAAAGACAGTTACAACAGTAGAAAATTCTGGAAATTTAGTTTCATTTTTGTCTTTTGTTTTCCATTCTCTTTTTTTGAGAATCCCTAGGGGCCATGATTGAAAGGTCTGCCATAGTGTGGATAACTTATATATGGAGGATACCTGCTTCTTTCTTGCACAACTGCCATGGATGTCCTGATAGACATGAGCTATCTATTGGCATCCTAACAGTAACTGGTCAGGGCACCAGCAGCATCTCACTTGAACAGATAGCAGTGAAAAAATAATTTGGCCTTCATGATTTCATTACCATGAAAGCATGATTTCCAGTAAGGCAGGAGGGATTAAAACCAAGCCTGATTTCATTTGCTTTTGTAGAAATAAAAAACATATTTTCTGGTAATCAGAAGTTGCTTCAAAATAACTGACATAGGATTAAACACGGAAGGTTTCTTAATGCAATCTGACAGGATGATTTTTTTCAGCTGAAACCCAAGTTTACTCCTCGCTTTACTCCTAAACTGCAGTTAGCACCACTGAACTGATCGACAGGTCATATCTGCAATTTTCTTTTAATGAGAGCTCTCTTTCCATAGTCATGTCGTTGCTCCTTCACAAAGTGGTTAAGAGCAAAACCTGGAAGCTGAACCTCCCTGATCATCATATCACATTGCCACTAAGCCTTCAATGGCTGCAGTGGTCTGCAAAGTACACTCAGAGGAGAACGACTTCTGTGTGGAAGGCTTATGGTGCACAAATCAAACCTACCAGGTTAATGAGATATAGTACAGCACAATATTTGTCACTTAAATTTAACTTTATTATTTTAGAACACCTTATGAATATTAACCAAACAACCTCTTTAGTATCCCACAAGGTGGGATAACACCTACTGTTAGCAATATTATGTTGTGGTATGTGATCTTTAGCTCCACATATAATACATAATTGAATAAGATTTACTAATGACCTTGAATTCTATTCAGATTTTCCTTCTACTTGCAGCTGCATGGAGCTGAAGCCTAGAAACTCAAATATATTTAGGCATGCAACTTCCTTTGACAGCAATGCTGGTGAGGCAGATGACCTCTGAGAATCTGAAGTGAAATACTTTCATGACATGCATTAAAGGACAAGCATTGTGTTTCCCTTTTTCTTCTTCTCTGTCTTCTTTCCCAATGGGAAAATTATGTGGCAGTTTTCAAAATTATTTTTCATTTATTTACTTTATGTCTGCTGTACTTCACATGTTTGATATTGAGGCAAGGTTAATGACATGCAGCTTGCATTTGGAATTGAAAGTGGAAATGTTTAAGGTTGTTCCTAGATCCTGTGGGTATATGGTAGATATTGCCAGAATATACAAGAGATTAAATGATGCTTATCAAAAATCAATGTATACTAATTTTCCCTATCTGTGCAAATTTGCTGGATTCACAACAGTGGAAGTAATGTCTGCATTTCATATATACTAGCTACCCAGACTCAAGGTTAAATCCTAAATTACTTCTTGAGGCAAAACTCTCAGGTAGTTGATTAATGTTTTGGCTGTAGTAACGCATTAGGTTTCACCTTATGCAATGATTATATATGAGCCATCACTGGTCTCGTATGGAACCAAGGATGCTTGATTGATTCATTTAATGTTTTTAAGATGCTTCTATTTAAAAATACTTCTGAAAACTGTAGCTGTAATTAAAGGTGGGACAATGGTTGCCTTTTCCTATAGAGAAGCATAAGAAGAAATGGATCAGTGAAAAGCAACTTCAAATGCATTTGCCACGTTTTGTGAGAGATCTGTAAACTGTGTGCTAAAAGGAGATATGAGAGAAAAAAATGTTAACACAAGTAGAACATCTGATTAGGCCACAGGGGACCCACAGTCAGAATCTGTTTCTATGCATGATTTCTTTGTGACTGTTGGTAAATCCCTAATTTCTCTATGCCTTCATTGTCTGGTAGTAAAATAGGCATAAAATCTCATCTTTCTTCAAGGAACTATAGTTAAATTCAACAGTGTTTGTGAGGCATTCACAAACTACTAGTATGAAGGGGTGGGAAAAAGATATTTTCCTTGACATTTCTTCCCCACTCATGACCAAGAACTAGGCTACATCATCCAGGCAATTTGTTTATGACTGGAGGCTCTCAGAAGGCTTGATTTACAATGTGAGCATGGCTGAGTACAGTGCATATCTCAGATGTGAAGCATATTGACCAAGGAAGTCATTGCAATTGAAGAAAGAATTAACTGCTCTGTTGGAGGGTTTCATAAACTCGTTTGTTATTACAGTTGCTCTGCAGAGCCCCAGCTGTCCAGCACAATCTCCTTCTGACGGTATGCCCTACTGGGAGCTCAAAAGCTCTTCCACTGAATGTTGAGTCTTTTTGGGCTTGGGGTATTTTTAGGGGGGGGTTGGGGTTTTTTTTTCCTATATGATAGTGTGCTTAAAACAACATGTTGGGAGCTGCTTTCCCTTTATTTACCATGGTGGGTTAATCTCATCTAGGGAGGTATAGAAACCCAATCATGAGTGCTACAGTATATAAGCTAATTGCTAGGATAAAACCAAATGAATAATTACTTAACTTCAGAATGAGGCCTGGGGGAATTTTTCTTTAATAAAGGTTTAATTCACCAGTGATAATGAATGCAATCTCACATACTCCTGAACAACACCATTAGCATAATGACTAAGATACAAAAACTATAATTAGAACAAAACAGAAATGTTAATTACAGCCACAAAGGTACCAAAGAAAAAGGGAGTTTTCCTTTACCTGTCAAATGGGTTCCTGCCAGTGCAGCTTTAGTAATCCCTGTGTATGGGTCACCAGTGCTGTTCGAGTGACTGATACGCAGAAATTAAGAAACTGAGACTTCCTTTGCCTTTTGATTCCAAAGGCGACTGCGAATCACACAGAAGACTTAAACAGTTAATGGTACAGGTGAGGGCAGTAAAGACTGTACCTCTAATCATACAGCTTAAAAACTAAGCTCCCAGGTATCTGTATCCCACACTTCAATTCCTTTTCACACAAAGGCAGCCCCATCATGTCGACTCAGGAATATTAGATCTCTTCCAAGTTTATTTACTACCCCCAGGCATAGTTGCTGTGCACAGCACCAGGTATCTGGACAAGGAAACGTGGGAGCCTCCTGGCTAGGCAGCTGCTGAGAAGTTTACTGATAACAAGGAGCTTCATTTCCTGCACTAACAACAACAATAACCCAAGCTTTTTGTACATAAAAATTTGCACAAACTCTTATATCTTGTGTAAATGAAACCTGTGAGATGCCCTCATGGAAGAGCACTCTTTTGTGCAGTTTCTGGTGTGCATTTTCTCTAATCTCATGCTACTCACATATTAAATTTGCAGAACCAAGAACTCAAAAGTTTTAAAATACAAGAATCAATGTTGCATTTTTCCCCCTTACAGGACTTAGTATATAAAATGGATACTAACTGAATGGGGAGCTATTCGGTTTTGCTTTTTATCTTTATCCTTCTATGTTTGATTCCAGACCTTATTTAGCACACATCATCAAAACCCTGCACTGATTAAAAAATTACCAATTTCTTCATATGCTTTTTTGTAGTTTTCTCAGCTTTTTTTTTTTTTTCCCAACACCTCTAAGAAATCATATCATTGAGGCACAGAGAGATGAAGGCCACTTTGCTAAATGTTCACTAGATTGGGTGCCTTCTTTGATACAATTAAGTTGTAATTCATGCAGCAATGTACACATTTAAAATACAACCCCTATTAATTTGCACTTTACACATGACCTTTTCTGTCCATAAACAGAAAAGATCTGTAAAAAAATGTATGTAAATTCTGACTGAAGAAATCTGTTGATGATCCCATTAGAACATGGTGGTGAAGGCAGGAGGGGAACTCAGTCCTTCACAGTGGCATTTGGCCACCTGAACCATGAGACTACCCCTCCACCACAGCAGTTCTGCATCTTGCATGTGACAGTCTCTGCAACAAATGAACAGACAATCAAAAAAGATGAGGAAGAAGAAAGAAAAACAATAATAATATGACAAATCATATACATTTTTGTTACTGCATTTTCTAAGTTCCTTGCATGTTGGAGAACTTGGAAGCAGACCCTGGTGGGAAAGACACTTCTACTGTTCACCTAACACCATTGCCATTAAAGATAATGAAGGCTAACTTAAATGTTTATACCTGAACTCAATCACAGTTCTAGAGGGAATAAACCTGCCTTATGATGAATGCAGTCAGTGGCTGTTTGGTGAGCATGGGCTGACATGGAGCTATGAATATGATGCTTTCACTGAGAGGTTCAGGAGAGGGTTTAGTAGAAGTACTCACTGTTCAGTAACAGGAAAGTGATCAAAGCACTGATGCTAAAGAGTTGGCTAAACCACCTCAGGGGGAGGAGGCTCAAAGTCCTTCTGTTTGAATAGATCTCTCACCACCTGGCTGTACAGGATGTGGTACCTTTCCTGCTTAAGCTGGACAATCTTAGCAAAAAAGGTATTCAAGTTTCATTAGATGAAACTGGGAGGAAAAAAAAAATCCCACAACCATAATATGACTTTTTAATGCAGTGAACAGGATGCTCTTGCAAGTGGCAAGAAAACTGGATTATGTTTCTGTTCATTTACTTGATATGATGATACTTTATATTTAGCATGAAATGCATGGTAACAGTAGATACAGTATAGACCAGAAATCAAATGTCTCTTCTTCCTAGTCCCTTTCTCTCCTAACTGTGACACTAGACTTCTGCTGATCCTAGGTCTGGTTTTCTAGTCTAGTGATACATGAAGTTCTCCCTGCCTAGCAGAACATATTCTACAGGTTATACAACTCAACCCACCCATCCAATTATGATATTAATCCAAGATGCTAAAAATGCAGATTTGAATCTTTCCAGGTTAGGCTAAACATTGGAACTTGAAATACCATGTTCCAGAAGAAAAAAGAAAAACAAACAAACAAAAAACCAAACTCAGAGAAACAAAAAACAGTCTCCCAGAAAAACAAATCAAAACAACAACAAACACACACACAAACACCATAACCCCAAACCAAAACAAAGTATACTGAGTTGCTAAAAGGAAAAACTTATTGACTATGCAGTCAGTCAAGGAGGGGAGAGTCTGCCCAGGAAGGTTGTGCAGTTTCTATCCCTGCAGGTTTTTGGGATCATACTGGATTAAATACAGAGCAATCTTCTGTGACCTCATAGTTCAGCCTTCATTCAGCAGGAGGTAGAACCAGAGACCAGAGATCTCCCGAGGTTCCTTCGAACCTGAATTATTCTATTCTCTCCCAGGAAAAGTGGTTGGTGGTCTTCCTCATTAGTTACTCTGTGGAAAAATAAACAGCTAAAGCCCTGCCTTATGAGTAACTGAGAATTACCTGCTGCAGACTAAGAATGCTTACCAGAGTCCTTCACTCTTCTCCATCTGTCTCATTCTTTCACTGTGTCTAGAGAAGATATTTACAGGCAATTTCCATGCATAGTTCTTGCAACAGACTTTTGTTTCCTTCTTTTATCTCAGTAATTATATTTTTGATGATGTTAGCCTCACTAAACAATGAGAATATTTCTGTCTAAGATGAGTTTCACATTTCAGAAAATACTAGTTTTTTAAGTTTGGACAGAAATTACCTATTAAGCTAAGCTGTCCATTCCATCAGAATCCTGTGCTACTTCAACAGATTTAAAATCACTCTGTTTAAACTATGATGCACAAACAATCTCACATGAATTTATCTTTCATGCAAAGTAAGGTTTTCTAGAAAAAAAATACTGCAAAACTAACAAAAAAGAACAAAGGAACAGCTGTAAGTCAAGAGTTCTTATGCCAACATACTGTTCAGCTGGGTTCCACATTCATTTCCATCCCCCACATCATGCTGATTACAAACTTAGATGCAGTTCTAATGTTTTCATTTAATTCATTTTTTCCATATTTTAAATTCATTGTATTTAGCGAACATTCAGTTTGAAACATGCAATATCAAAAGAAACCCCCACAGGTGCAGGGAATTTGAATAATCAGGTCCACATGATCCCTGAACTTCAATCCACTGAAGCCTCCCTGGGACCATTTTAAATGTGCAAAGGAAACAAATGTCCAAATTACTCTAAACAATCTTGAGATAACAGATGAAATAAGGCAGATGATTAAAATATTGATACTTCTATTACAGTAATGCCCGAAGTCCCCCACAGAGATACCAGCTCTGTTGTGCCAGGCATTGTACAAGCACACAGGACGGTGTTCTGCCTAGAGGAGTTTACAGTCCTTTATTTCCCATCAACATCCATGTTATAACATCAGGTCAGGAACAGTCAAAACAGAAACATGAAGCAACTATTCAGGTTGCCCAGTAAGGGTGGAGCAGAGCTGTGCATAATTCCCAAGCCTTCATAGTTCTGTTTTTGTGCCCTGCTTCCCAGACCTGACTGTAAACTAATCTGTTTGTATGTTCTTCTCCCATCCATGGCAGCTGAGCCCTGGCTGGCAGCAGCACATTTTCCAGTTTTGTAGGTGTTTCAATTTTCCACAAACTATTGCCATGTGTCAGAATTACTTGCGGTACTGGATTCTCTACAGTGCTTCCTAATTTTGTAATAGTTCTTTTAATTTCTTTTTTTGCAAAACCACAAGTTTTCAAATTCACAGTTTGACCTACTATTATCTTACAATGTCCTCTAAGGCACTCCCACATCCCAAAGATTAGGATAAAATGGGGATATACAAAATGAACAATGTGATGCACAATCTATTAATAAATTCGTCTTTTATGCTCAGATTGCACAATTATTGAGATACAGCCAGTGACTGAAAATAGCCCAAAGAGCTGAAGGACAGCTTTCTCCCAAAAACTGGCATAGTCTGAAAAAGAAGTGTCATAAAGGAAAATATGTGATCTAATTGAAATCCCAAATTCTTTGGTATGTTGTAGGAAATACATGCTGATGCACTGTTGAAGATACAGCAGTGGTACATCAATAGCTGACCACCTGCAAGCACCCATGCCTACATTACAAACCTGACATCTTGGGAGTGGAATATTCAAGCAGTTTCACTTGACAGTTTTATCAATGGGCTTTAAGGTGCTCATAGTTTCATATCTTTTATAACTGTACAGTCAAATCTGATTATCTTGTATAACAGTGATTTTTATGTTATCTGTTTACCTTCTAACTGAAAATTTCTCTTACTCAGCTGGGTGGAAAAGAGATAGACTTTGTCAGATGATGATAATAAATATGATCTTGATGACTTCAAGGGATGAAGTCCTTTAAAGCAATAATTGCTTTATTGAGGTGAAGAAATATTATGCAACCCAATCTTTTGCTATCAGGTAAAGGCTTTACAAGCTAAACTACCAAGTAAAGGCTTATTCAAACCAAATTTGAACTAGAAGTCATCTGCATAATGCACACATCCTTACCTACATCTGGATCATAGGCAAAAAATAGCAGAGATGCAGAAAAATACTTGATGATACACCATGTTCCTTATAAATAAGAAGAGTTTCTTTAGATATGGCTCATCATCATCATGGCTAGACTTCGCAAATGAAGATTTGGGTGGGTTTTACCCACGCTTGCTGCAAGCGCGCTGATGGCTGATAAGGTCAATGCGAGATAGGCAAGTCCGGTTGCAAAAGGCACAGCAGAAAGTCTCCATAGGTGGGACTGTCAAGGCACGGTTCTTTCTGCATTGTCTTTTCTCCTCCAGGCTGACTCTGCGTGCGGTTTCAAAGGAGACAGCAGCGTTATAGATTGTGTGTCTCCATGACTCCTGACTGGAGGCCAGAGTGGACCACTGATGGTGGTCACTATGGCCAAGGCTGAAGTGTTGTTTCAGGCAGTCCTTGTATCTCCTCTTTGGGCCTCCTCTCTTGCGGCAGCTGGTGGCAAGTTCACTGTAGAGCACATTCTTAGGGAGGCGGTGATCCTCCATCCTGGAGACGTGCCCTGCCCAGCGCAGCTGCGTTCTCAGCAGCATGGCCTCGATACTGGTGACCTCTGCCCGTTCCAGAACGGACACATTAGTCACGTAATCAGACCAGTGGATGTTTAGGATTGTATGGAGGCAGCACTGGTGGAAGCGTTTGAGGAGTCGCAGGCGGTGGTGGTAGATGACCCAAGATTCAGACCCATAGAGGAGAGTAGACAGGACAATGGCTCTGTAGACACTGATCTTTGTGCTTTTCTTCAGGTGTTTATTGCGCCAGACTTTTATGGAGTTTTCCGAAAGCTCTGTATGCCTTTGCTAACCTGTTGTCAATCTCTTTGTCAATCTTACCATCTGAGGAAATGATGTTTCCCAGATAAGTGAACTGCTGGACTGACTTAAGCTCTGATTCGCCTATGGTGATGTGGGGGGGATGGAAAACTTCCTGAGGTGCAGGTTGATAGAGAACTTCTGTCTCCTTCAGGCTGAGTTCCAGCCCAACAAGCTCAGCAGCCTCTGCAAAGCAGGATGTTAAGAGCTGTTTCTGTGTGAGCAATGAGGGCAGCATCGTCAGCAAAAAGTAGCTCGCGGACAAAGTCGTTTAGGGTCTTAGTGTGGGCCTTCAGCCTCCTTAGGTTGAAGAGGCTTCCATCAGTACGATACCAGATGTAGATGCTGTTTTCTTCATCCAGATCTGCCATGGCCCTTTGGAGCATCATGGTGAAGAAGACTGTGAATAGAGATATGGCTAAACCACTACTATTTGGTATATTGTTGCAATATATCCAGGGACTGAATACAGCACACACCCAGTCTGCCTGTAATGCAGCTAATAACTCTCTCTTTTTTGCTGGTTAAGTAAGAACCCAAACAACTAATTTTCTTTCTCTCTACCTGTGAGCCAGGATGTATGTATTGTTTTCCAACCGCGTCAAGCCATTGCCAGGTGTATTGACTCAATATACAAAAAAATATCATCACATAGTACATTTTGTTGCAATTTCCTCTTAGGTTTTTTTTCAACACTTTCTGCTTGGAGATCCAGCAGGGAGAGTTCAGATGTTTGGACCTGAAGTATTTCATAAAAAGCAATAGAAAATCATGATTCCTCTCCATATTTATTTTATTACACAAGACATTCTCCTTGACTTAGTACTATGCTCTTTTGAAATCAGGCAGGCTCCTCAACAAGGATTTAGAAGCCTAAATTTAGGCTCTCAAATCTGAATTGTATTTGTCTGCAAGGTACCCAAGCTCATATTCGCCCCTAGTATCAGGAAAAGTGTTTTTTTTCTGGCTTCACTGTTCCTATCAGAAAATAAGTTTACTCAGTTTTGATAAAGTACTTTACCACCTGTCAACACAAATTTTTGGTTGTGATGTTTTTATAATGAAGCATCACCACCTTCCACTAATTTCCAAGTGAGCTCGAACTTCTCTCAGAACAACCAAAAGCTTTACAATTAGCTGTGGTTGGTTTGTTTCTTTTCAGCGATGTATCTTGCATCGCTACTGATTGCTGGGCTTTGGAAAGAGACTGAACATGTATTTATTGACTAATCAAAAATACAGTAAAAGTAGAAAGACACAGCAATATTTAAAATCTAGCTGATTACCCTTTGGTGGCAGATGACTAACAGCTTACCTCAGCAAAGCAAAAATTGCTGCCAAAGGTTTCTTCATAGAAATAATCCTTATTTATTATCCAAGTTCACAGCTGTATACACTGCAGGCAGTAACTAAGAACACTTAAAAAGCATGATGCTAAAAAATCAAACCCCAAGCTTATATGACCATGATGCTTGTTAAAGGTCCAATTCTTCCTCATTAAAACCACCAGGAAGGGTTCTGTCAGTGGTTTTAGTGGTAAAGAAAGTAATGTCATGGAAAATATTCAAAGTCATAAAGTTGCATTCTACTCATTAGCTGTAAATATGTGATTTTCTCTGACGTGAACAGCGAAAGTGCTAAACAGCTCAAAATAGTCTTAGGTTAGTCAATAATATCCTTTTGAAATAATAGGACAACAATAGAAGCTATTTTCTGCCCTCTGTGCACACATGGAGCCCCAGCTGTCCGAACTCCAGTATTTCTTTTAGAAAAAAACCCGATTATACACAGCTGTTTTAATAGTTCTTTTGGGGCTAAATCAGCAATCTTTACACAGAACAGTATTTTTAAAAGACTTATTAAAAACTCACTTATTATTAATAAACACTATTCACTTTGGTAAAAATGTATGGAATAAGACCACATGAAAAGAGTAATTTAACCACTTGGCATTGTTTACTTGAAGGGAAGAACAGGGGGAAATAGTCTACTATTCCTCTCTTGCTGTGCACCCCATTTTCCCCTCTCATGGCTTTTAATTGTTCTTCCATACAGTTTGCAGGAGCCAAATACAAAATCAAGCAAGTCTAGGTGACAAAATACCAGCCAGTGATTTGAAACAGACTGAAGTAGAATCAACTGGACTCTGTCCCTTTCTTCTTGTATCGCTACTACAGAAAATAATTGCCTTTAGACAAAAATTCCTGATCTCACTTTTCCTGACACTGGGTGTCTGTAGTCCTGTCAGGACTGCAAAGAGGACTCTGAGGATTCGCCTGCCAGAGTCAGCAAGACATAGAAGAACAGAAAGCTCAGGAGTCTGAGTCTGACATGAATGGGAAAAAAGTTGACAGACTGAGCATGGAAAAAAAATTTATAATAAGAAAAATGTCCTGGACACCTCTGTAGTTCTCTGAGGTTAAACTTGGTGAGCACCTAAGAGCTTCCATGCCATAAGGTCTGCCAAAAAGGGAGGCAACTGAGGACACACCTGATGAACATCAGTTTTCACAGAGATCACACAGAGACTCCTAAATAATTAGCAGGCCAACATATATCATGCAGTATTACCAGCTCAGCTTCCAGAAACATGATGAGATTTGCATTAAGTTTGGACTAATCAGCTATGTCGCCCAGCAAGGCTTATAAGTCCAGGTTTCATATGTATGCTGACATAGAGGTATTGTCCTAATTGAAGAGCAAACTCTGCACTGCCACAGACTAAACTCCATCATGCGACTAAAGCAGCCCCTGAACTAACACACACACAAGACACTCAAGTTTTTACAAGTCGAAACTGTTGTTATAACCCCTATTGAAAAAAAGTACATCAATCAGAGCTGGTCATGAATGAGAGGTGATGGGTGCACCAGAAATGCACCCTACATGGATTACAAGAGGAATCAGCAGTTCATGAGGCATTTGTTTCTAGGCAAGCCAACCTGGAAGACATTGCCCACAAGCTCTCTGTATAACCAGAATTAGGTGTGCAATTGATGTGCCCTGTGCTTACACACACATCACTCCAATAATTCAGAAAATTTAGATATAACCATATCTGGAAGTAAGTCTCTAGAAAAGTACCATTTGGCATCATGGCAAAGAACTAACGAGGATCCCTTAGGCAGCTGGAGCCCCACAAATTGATTTTTTTTTCATTCCATCTACTAAATCTTTTTTACAACTGTACTGTTCTCCTGTCCTGATTCTTCACATTTGTTCTATTTCCAATAAATTTTCCTGCTCAGGTTCTCTCTTAGCGTATTTTTTCTGCTCTTTTCAATATCCTTCCCAACTATGTTTAGAATGGTCAAAATGCCGTTCAGTCCCACAACTCAATATGTTGCAGAAGCAGCTGCAAAACACTGTTCAGATGGTCATGGCCAGTTTTCAAACCTTCTGGTCATGCCTCTGATGAATCACAAACCTCCTTATTTTCTCGCACAGGTCATCAATGATGAACCCTAGCAAGCGTTTACAGTTGCCTGTACAACAGCAGTATACTTCAAAAAGTGTGGATATGTCAGGAATTTTTAATCCTTCCAATTAATCTCCTAGTTATTGCAGTTGCATTTTTTGTTTTGTGTTCTTCATCTGGCGTACATGCTTTGTTTGTGTATGCAGTTTTACTGTGGCTAAATCACAGAATCACGGAATGGCCTGGGCTGGAAGGGAACTTATAGATCATCCAGTTCTATCCCTCCTGCCATGGACAGGGACACCTTCCACAAGACCGGGTCACTCAGAGCCCTGTCCAACCTGGCCTTGAACATTTCTAGGGATAAGGCATCCACAACTTCTCTGGGCAACCTGTTCCAGTGCCTCACCACCCTCACAGGAAAGAATTTTTTCCTAATGTCTCTTCTAAACTTACTCTTTCAGATTAAGGCAATTTCCCCTTGTCCTGTAACTACTTGCCGTTGTAAATAAACTCTCCATCTTTCTTGTAGGCTCCATTCAGGTAGTGGAAGGCCACAATTATATGTGACAGGTCAGGTAAAGAATACTTTTTATATTACAGTACTAATATAGGAAAAAAAACCTAGAAATTCCTAAAGGAGAGAACATGCCTAATAATTGTTGAATTAATTCTGAGTTTGATTCTTTTTAAAATAAAATTCTGGAGTACAAAATGTCTAGGTTGTAACTGTGTTGCTTAAGAAGCATATGCATTTCATGTATGTATGTTTTCTTTAAAGATAAGTATGAGCAATAGGACTGTGAGAGTAAATTTGTATTTGCCTATTCTGTTATTATAAATTATGTGCTTTTTCCAAATAAAAGCACTGGAATAATTAAACTAATTTTCAAAAATTATTCTAGTATATTCAATTACAGATTTTAATTATTTTGGAGAAATAATTCACAGTGTTAATGAAAGAGACAGTAGTTAGAATCATGGCAGAGTATGGGTTTCATGTCTCTGCATTCCATAAGCCTTATTAGAAATGTAAATCAAATATTTGATGAATACTAAGAGTCTATTGGGACATTAAAATGAATATTACCATTGTGACTCTGAGAATCAGGTTGAAGTATAACAGAAGTCAGTTAAGGTAAGTGGATTTTGATGCCAAAGGGAACATTAGCTGTTTTATAGAGGCCTCTAGAGCATTATCCAGTATTAAATATGAAAATTAGATGTTTAAATAACACTCAGGTTGCGACAAACCAACAAAAGACACCAGAATTTCAAAGTTTCAGCTGTTACTTCATATAAATCTCATCTCCCATGTCAACAAAAATTAACTGAGAACAGCAGGATGGTGGGGAACATGTAGATGGCATATGGGAGTAAACTCTTAGTCTCCCATGTTACCTTCTAATCATTCAGTATTACAATTAATGAGAATTTTGCCACAGCTTTTGAAGACAGAAATGTCTAAGGCTGACCCTTATATCTTAGAATATGGCCTCTATCTTAAAGTATGATTTTGTATTTAATGTTCTGTAAAACTGTCCAAGTCTCACCATATTCTCCAGAAGGGTATTTTGATAGCCTGAAAAGTTAAACAGCTTTCAGTAATTGAGCCAGTTCTACACATTTATACTTCATATAGTATTTTGAAAATTGTGCAAGATGAATTTTTTTTTTCTAGAAGATACATGCTTTAGAGAAGGGTTAGATGAAAAACATAGATGAACTACATCTCCTGAGGCAACTAAGACTGTGTTAGGGAAACAACTGTTACCCATTTTATTCCATCTAAGGTTTTCTACAAAGCATCATGCTCCATTACTTTTTGTGAACATTTAAGACGCTATCTACCACAATTTTATGTTAAGGGATGGAGGAGTTACACCAGCTAGGAAAAAAAGGTGTAAAAATTCTGTGTGCTCTATTAAATCCTAGGTGAGGTATACAAACAAACACTATAGGTAGTCTTGTGGTGAAGAGATAACCATATGCCTTCAAACTTTTATAGGCTACGGTGAAGTCTGAGGATAAATTCATAACATGTTTGTATTTGACAGAACCAAGGTTATGAAGAGTGATCCCTTAAAGAAGTTTCTACATTTGAAAGTGACTCTGTGCAGAATTTTTCACTATTTGAATGAAGTTTCACACAGGTGATAGTCCTTGTGAAATTTTAATTATATATGAGATGAACTCAGAAGAATAAAAGAATTTCATACTGTTCCAAATTGAATTTTTGCACATCCTGTGCCACAAAGTCAATTTAAATATTAGGATTCATACTGAGACAATTTTGGGTGGTTATCTCCATTTTCTACATTCCTCCCTTTCTCTGTCATTTCTATAATTATATCTGGGGCCAGTACATTTCATGATCTATTATTTAAGGTATCACTGACAATATATTTAATAACATAAAATGTACATGTAGATTTCCCCTGCACGATGTGTTGCTCACAGTACTCCATATTCAAGGGAAAGGAAGAGTCAGTTGTAATAAGCACTTTCTCCCCCAGTTGGGGAAAAAAGCAGTCCTGAAACCATCAGTAAAACAGAATATTGTCAAAATACTTTCTCATAATAGATTGTCAATTTTCCCTTTGGCCTAGAAATATTCATGAAAATGATAAATCTGAAAATATAAGATTTTCCCAGGAACTTTTCTGCAATTGTTTCTACAGAATTTAACAGAGTGGACCATTTGTGAGGCTGTGGAATGCACATGCTCCTTTGTTTTTTCCCCTAGAATAAAGACATTAATAAAAAATGTAATTTTAAGTTACTAGGTCTTTACCTAGACCCTTTCTGCTACACTCAAACAGCCTTTCAGTACCGGAAAAACAAAATAGCAAAAGCAGCTTTAGGAACCATATCATTCTGCTAGAATAAAACTTTCAACTTAATTTTTACAGGGATTCAATCACGAGTGGTTTCAAAACAGGGATATAAGTGACTTAAGATGTTATTAAATTACTTTCACACAAATATCTAAGTCTGTGTGACAGCATTACACCAATACTTAAATGAAAGTTACTGTTATGTCTCTGAACCTATGACTAAGACAAATTAATTGGAGTGATGAGCTTAATTCAAACCAGTTTTTCTATTGATGTCATTGGCCTTTGGATTAAAACCTACAAGTAAGGGCCTGTCTGTATATTTAGAAGAGTGTAAAATTTCAAAGGAAATAACTATTTGTGACTTAAACATTTAATCTGGAATGTTTTCTAACAAAAGAGCCACAGATATGTTAACCATCATAGTATTAAGCCATTATTGCATGCTCTTGGTTAAGAAACTAGGATATTTAGATATTGGAAATACCTTTCTTTCATTTAATAGAAAATGTTTATTAATATGCAAATGCAGAAACCCACCATTTTTTATAACTTTTTAAGTGGTAAAAACACATTAACTGGACTTTTTAGCCTAAAATGTTGACTTTCATTAAGAAAACACAGTCTGTTGATTGGTATCCTACAGTATTCAGTCATCTGCCACACAGAGTTTTATTAGATGCTGTCTTGAACTACAGCAGAGAGACATCTTGGTTCTTATCCTCCACATCTGTTCTAGAGACTTTGTTTCCAGAAGTTGGATGGTTATCACGAAGGCATCCAATGCCAGGGGTACAATTTCAAACAATGGATTCAACAGAAATTACCACAAGTATTCAGCTTTCAGCACAACTTCAAGAAATTGGAATAATAATTCATGAACCAGAGGAGAAAACTGCAATCATGACGGTCATGATGATAGATGTCCCCAGTGCAGAAACACATCTTCTTGCTGGGTGACAGACAATGCACTCACTAAAACTCAATTTCAGATAGAACAGCAGAATTGAGACCAATGTAATCCCAGCAAAACAAATAACAGAAACCCAAAAAGTTACTTATCATCAAAACTGACAACCGAGCCTGTTTCCTTTAGGAGAAACAGGGACACTGATAGCCAAATTGGTACAAGGACTGGTAATTCTCTCAGAGAATTCAGTAGGTTAAAGACGTGTTTGTTTTGATCAAGTAAACATAACAATTGATACCCAGAAAAATATTTAATCCTTCTACTGAATAAAACACCAAAGATAATTTAGAGGAAAAAGAAATAATTACTCACTAGATTGAGTAATATTACTTCATATAGAGTTAAAACAACAGAATGCAGAAAGATCATAATCCAAAAGGAATCAAAACTCTTGATAAGTCCTGATATACAGAATGCCTAAATAGTAGGATTCACATAACTATAGAGCACTTAAATTAGATTTTTTTTTTGTAGCTGTGTCATTTTCAAACAGGTGTGAAGGGGCAGAATCCTAGCCTATAAAACATTGTTCTGGACATGATCTTAACAAACGGTTTATATGGAAATCAATCGTTGATATCAAAAATGGTTGATTTGATGATATTGCACAATATAAATTTACTATAGAAGTTTTGGGGATCTTTTGCTTTCAGTTTGAAGGGTGGATGAGAGACTTTATAGAGGGCTATTGTTCAAAAAGAGGAAGCATATCCATATAAATCAAATGGTTGATCAATTTTATGCCATTTACTTTAGAGAGCTTTAAATGCACCGATGGATTCCAGCAAAATACGACAGGACATTTAAAATAACAAAATGCTGTTACTCAAATAACTGAGACAGCAGCATAAAGCAAAGACTACCTGAAAATGTAAGAAAATATTACAAACAAACTGTCATGCAGATGACAGCATACAACAATCCTGTTATTTTTAATATAAAGTTGTGTAGATAAATTTTACTATTACATTTGTTCCCTTTTACAACAGGGGTTGGTTTTTTTTCCCACCGCTTTCAACTCTAAACGAGTTCTGTATAATAACAAAGTTTAATCAGGAAAGCAATTTTAATGGATCAAAGCCCCTGTGCTCCTGCTTTTGTAATCATGACAAAAAGTTGAATATTGTTATTTCTGACAGATTGGAATTTGCCTAAAATGTGTCAAATAATCAAAACCTAATAGGATAAAAAAACCAAAGCAATATTATGGGTTTATGGTTCTATGAAAGAAATTACGTAGAGTCTCTACTTTGACAATTCTTTTTCTTTGGAAAAAACAAGTCTGATTTTGGTTTTAAAGATTTTTTATCTTGCTCAATCTCCTCCACATATTCAGTAATGACAGCAAGAATTCAAGGTCACTTTTTTGTGAGTAGTAGCCGTCTAAAAGGCAAGAATAAGTTGAGTACATGTGTGTTAGGTCAGTGCCTGGAGGAAAGAACTAAGTATGAATGAGTGTGTACATACACATAGGAAAGATGGCCAAAAAAATAAGCTGCTCCTCCTGGTTCTTAGCATGGGCATAAGAACCATTTTTAAGTCAAATTTCAATAATTCAGGCCAAATTTCTGGCATCAATTCCATATACAGTTAAAGACAAAAAAATTTAAACTCTTCTTTATTTCTCAGTTTAAGAAATGAGAACAATACATACTTATTTACAAAACAGCAGTATTTGAAGTATTATAGCACTTTCAAAGTGTGAATGAAAGTTGCCAAAAAAAGTTATTTGAAACTAACATGATCCATAGACTAATACATAAACTGGATGTTAGACTGATTCTGCCTTCACAGTTATCAAATAAGATGTTTGAACTCTATGTTCATTGCCCTGTCAAGAGATCATGAAGTATGGGAGAAGTGGTTATTCACATATCCTGCTGTGTAACAAGTTATTTCTTTCACTGGATATAGATTTTGGCTTTTTTCAAGAAATACTATGCAAGTCTTCTACTTTGTATATTCTGTATATACTATAAATATATACATACCCATGTAGCTGTATAGATGCATTGTACTGTGCATAGACTGAATTACATTATAAGTATTACAACATTTATTTTAAAAGGGGTGATAGTTGAATCAATTTACATGGTCCATCTCCTCACAGACAGGAAGTTTTTCAAACTTTTAAAACCTAATATACATCTTTCCTACTGTAATGATATATCTTTTCATGCATTATTGAAGAATAAACCTTCTCAAATCATGTAAAAGACTTATTTCTAGCAATAAATGGTGAACATTTAATTTCTCTCCCACATACTGTTATTCTATGCTAGAATTTGTGATTCTCTTAACAGCTACCTAATATTTGAGCTCATCTTTTCTGCTGACTCATTCTTTCTTATTCGGGATCAAAATACCCTACTTAAAGGGTAGATAAACACTTCCATGTCAAAAATGAGATGAAATATAAAGTGAAGTCTCAGAGAAGGCTGTCCCAAGTCTGGTTCTATTCAATATTTTCATTAATGACTACTAAGATATGGAATAGATGGAATAGAGAAGTCACTTAGAAAGCTTGTAGGTGACACCATGCTGGAAGCAGTTACAAGCACTTTACAGGAGCACAGTCAAACTCGAAATTATCTTGATAAATTGGAGAAATGGCCCAAAGTCAATAAGATTAAATTCAATAAAGACAAGTGCAAAGTAGTAAACTTGGAAAGAAATAATTAAATGCTCAAAAATGGGGAAGAATGTGTAGGTAGCAGTAAAGACTTGTGCTCTAGAGAACAACAATCAGAATGGCAGTCATCAACACAACCGCAACAGGAGCAAATGTCACCCTGAGATGTTTTAGCTGCCATTCAAGTATATGAGGTGATGAACTTGCTCTATCATCACTGGAGTGCCTTCAAGAGCAGTTCATCCAATTAAGGAAGTAAAGTTAAAATCTACACGAGAAAATTTTAAAAAGCCAATGTCATTAAGACACAAGTGAATCTGATGAGTTCTCTTCATGGAAGTGACTTACTTTTTTTTACTTCATGTGGGTACTAACACATCAGCAGTCAGAGATTTCAACAGGTGAATATGATCTAGCTTCTGCACAGAGAAAACCTGAGGCCAGAGACAAATGAGGACAAGTTGGAGACAAATCAATGGATGTACACTGCTACAATACCTTCCTGTTTGTCCATAATAATGAAACAGAGACTACTTACTTGTACCAGTTTGTGATTTGGAAAATCTCCTAGACAAAAAGATCACTAATGTAAAATAGACAAAGTGGCATTATGGTTTGTTGTTAACCATTTCAGTGTGGCCCATGTACTAATTTACTTACTCTTTTAAAAAGCTTTTAAAATGTATGTGTTATTGTGTGAAGGGAATGAATTGCACTTGTTAATATTGCATGAAATATGTCAGCAAACAGAGACACTAATACTTATATAAAAATACAAATTCCCTGTAGTGACAACAATGAAAACACAAACCGTCTGGTGGAAAGTGATGTGGTATGATAAATCATAGGATCATAGGACTGTGGAATGGTTTGTGTTGGAAGGGTCCTTTAAATGTCATCCAGTCCAACTACCTTCCAACGAGCAAGGACGTCTTCAAGTAGATCATGGCTTAGTGCCCTCTCCAACCAGACCTTCAACATTTCCAGGGATCAGATATTTACCACCTCTCTGGACAACATGCACCTGTGTTTTACCACCCTCAAAAAGACTTCTTCCTTTTGTCTAATCTAAATTGACCCTCTTTCATCTTAAAACCCTTACTCATTGTCCTATCACAACAGGACCCATAAAAAAATTCTGTCCCCATCTTTTTCATAGCTCTCCTTCAAGTGCTGAAAGATTGCAATAAGAAATTTCCTTCTGGGTCTGTGACCAGCCAAATTGCTAAGACAGAGGATGGGAAATCTGATCAAACCCCTCTATCTCAGTGGTCCTAAATGGTGTCATTAGACACAGGAGGAAAAGAACATGCTAAGCTTCAGTCAAGAAGTTATACCCCACAGAACTGAGAAAAGCTCATGCAATGAAAAATGCTGGTCCAAGGAAGGTCTTTTCTCCCTTATAAGCAGTCAGATGGTCATAGAATCACAATACTCTTCATTTCACCTCTGGCCATGTGCTGATGGATAAGTAGCAGAAGCCTGTTGTGCTTCCCACTCATAACTTGCCACTGGATTCTCTGTGATAGAAGATGGGTGTAGAGAAGGTCCATCATTTAAATTTTAAAATTCCCCAACTTTCTTTAAAGTGGATTTGACAATGCATCATTATTTGTACAATCTATTAGTATTAGTACAGTGCTCAGCAGCCCTAGGCACAAAACAAGACCCTCAGTGCCAGATTCTGACACAGTTGGAACAAAGAGCCGGTCCAGAATTTTATAGTTTAGATATAAGAGGAAGAGACAGGAGAGGAGATAAAAATAAGACAGCATCAGTCTGGATGACAGGCAGCAGTGTCAGCACACTACTAGTTCGGCTGTTGTCAACTATTCTGTAGATGTGGCAAAGGAGAATTTTGAGAAGAAAATTTACTTCTCAGATACTTGCATTGTTGTTCCAAAGTAGATTTTTAGAAAAATTCTAAATGTGATATAAAACATGAACAGAACTGTAAAAACTCTCTTCATCAACTAAGTGGGACATCTGTTCTGTTTAGGTCTCAACTTTATTATCAAAACATCTTAATAATAATCTTGGACTATTATTAATGTCACAAAGAAATAATATTTTAACTATATTAAAACAAGATTGTTTTCTGGCCTAGGATACTTTGAGTTTTGTGGGGAGCCCAAATTGCATTTTCTGTTTCTATCTGCCACCCACAGGAGGAGCACAGTGATCATACATTAAGAGCAAAATAGCCAAGCAAATTCAGTTCTTAAATACAAATTTTACCTTCCATTAAAAAGGAAACAACAAAAAGAGAAACACAGGTTTCTGTTTGTATATAGGTGGAAGTTTAGAACAAACATTGATTAGATAGCTTTTGTATCCAGCAGGGAACCTTGCACGCTTGTTGACAAACACTCCAGATGTTGTGGGAGTTCTTTAACCTTTTAAACTCATATTAATCTGTAATTCTTTTGGGAGAGAATCAGCAGTCAAGGAGAAGGGTATACTCTATGTATTTTGTTTCCTTTTGCTGCAGTTGATAGTGAATGACCCACAGTCTTAGAGACCTGAAGGAATAATTAGATAGATTTGCATTTAGCCTTGATCCAGCAGCCATTATGCAAAGCTTTACAATAGCTCTATTAAGATATTTTGTTAGTGCACCTATTCATTATCACCAGTTCTTACATAGAGTTCTCACACAGTGAAATTTAAATTTCTGGATGTTATGTTTGGCTTAAATGGTCATCAGGATAACTTTTGTCTGCCTCAGGTCTCATTATTGCATAGTTGTGGAGAACACTATTAAACAACAGTACAAGAAAAGAAACTCCAGAGTATTCTGCTCTGACAGATGCATGGGAGCTATTACACCTTTGTTCCTACTATCATGTTCACAGCTTCCTGTTGCTTGTCCTTTAAGATTTTGTTTAATGAAAAAATAAACAGTTTCAGGAGGCAATTTCCCATCAGAGATGCAGGAAGCACAGTTTTCTTCAGAATGTGCACTGTCCTTAGCACAGAAGGGTCCTGCTCTATAAATAAGGCTTTTCTGGCATGGCTGCGACAGAAATTGCTGTTAGGTGTTGTTTATTTAACAACTCATGCATAGTTACAAGTGTGAACCACAATAAAGAAGAATTGAGAGAGAAAATAACTGGAAGGTGCATTGGTGGAAGATTCAGTCAGAAAGTGCTGTTTCTGAGCTGAACCTCCAAAACCACAAGAGCTTTTCAAAAGTCCCAGTAACAGGCACCAGTTACCTTGGAACAGCCCAGTGGGACTGAAAACTCAGGAAGCTGCAGCATGAGTCAGCTCTGAACTACAGGCTGTGACAAGGGCAGTGTGGGACTGCTCTAGTCTCCTCTGTTAGCTTCATGCAACGATGCCTATCGGGGGGACCTTCTGCATCTCCCCTGTCTGTCTGCAGCTTGAAAGCAAATTGGCACTGACTTATCAAGGATACATTGCTCCAACATGCCTCTGAGAGTTCATTGTTTTGCACTCTCATTTGTTGATTCAAATAAAGCCAGACCAGTCTGCAAACTAAGAGCTCCTCTATAAATCTTACCTTCCACTCATACAAATGAAAATTTAAATATATGAAACACATGGACACTCTTGTGCTTAAATGAAGAGATGGTTTACTACCTCCCTGCAAATGCAGAACAATCAGCAATGAGGCAAGGCAGATATAAATTGAGATGGATTTCAGGCAAGGATTCAAATTCACGTAGAACATGTGATATTTCATATTATTAGACTAAACACCATGTATTTTTTATAAATACAGGACTAGTTATCAACATCACAAATACAGAGATGGAAAAGTATGGATTTTAGCAAAGGCAACAAGAAGAGCCAGTTGCAGAGAAAATCCTTACTGTGTTTAAATTTTACTTGAAAATACTCCAATTATCAGGACGCTACAACTATGAACAACTTGCCTAAACAACATATAAACAGAATTAGCTCACAATTATTTACCTGATCCAGTCTCAACCAGCATTAATAGTAGTAATTTCAGTGACTGCAGAATGCACTAAATAACAAGATATTATGGCTGGACTCTTCAGAAAATATGGAAGGAAAATCACTAGCAGTCTAAACACCTAACCCACCTGCATAGTTCCTCTGAACTCAAGATAAATGTTTACCTGAATAGAACATGCAGCACTTTGAGTCAAACAGAGGAGAAAGAAAAAAAAAAAGAAAAAAAAAAGTATATTTAAACATAGATGACAAAACTACTTTCCAAAAAATATTTAAATAAATATTTTTCATAACAATTAGCTGTAATTTCAGTGGATACTTCAAAGCATATGGCAAAAATCGATCAGTTCATTAGCTTTACTTTTCCTATTTCATTCAAATGAAGTACAGCAGTGCTGCACTGAGGCATTCTCCTGGCTGCATAGTGCATGGCATTCTGATTTTCAATAGCAGAAGGAAGGAGGAGCACAAATTGGTTTGAAATATGGTAAAATAGCATCATTACTTCTGTATGAAATCTAAAAATCACCGCTCTATGACCTTAATTTTAATTGGCTTTTTCATGAAGCCAGCAGCTAAACCTCACCACTGAGAGAAAGCCATTCAATTATTTCTAGTCAATTCCTAACTCCTCAGTGAGCAATGTGTTAGCTGGCTACACAGACACTGATTTTTCCTCATGCTGTGGAGAACAAGGTATGTACAGAGACATCTAAAGAATCACCTGTGGTTAAGTTCATTTGACCTAAAGGAAGCTCCCTTGGTTCCTCTGAAGTCAAGGAGCAGATTTCAAATGGAAATCACACACACTTTTTTCTGTATAAGCCTCCGTTCAGCACTCATGAGCCCACTCTAAAACAATTGTTGTTTTAATTCCTGATAGTGTCATTACTGTAATCTTATTTGGTCAAATTATTGTACTAGATTTGCTTCTACAAACACAGAAACTCAAAACAGTGTGTCTAGTAAACTTTCATATATTCATTTTTTTTTTCCTATCTCATCTGATATATCTAATGAGCATTTCACTGGTATTTCATAACAGACAGTCTTCTTTGTTATTTTGACAGTGAGATCTTTTTTTATTTAAAGTTGAATATAACATTTTGCTACAGATATTCTTATTTTATTCTGATAATTTTGCTATCTTCAGTGTCTAACCTTTACATCAAATAAGCAGGTCTTATAAAAATCAGATTTGTAGTTATGAATTGTACTGATGTAATTAAAACTCAAAAGAGAACATGTAAAATTCTAAGTCTTCAGGTTTTTTCTGCCTGAATTGTTATTAGCCAAAGACAGTACTCATTCATTACTGAAAATGGAAAAACAACAGGACATTTAACATCTGGGCAGTTATTTTCACAGACCCTGTTTTTCCACCAATGTTTAGATTCAATTCAAAAACAAACAAACAAAAAACACAAAAAACACAAAAAAAAAAAAAAAAAACAAAACCAAAAACAAAAACAGTAAGAGAAAAATGAGACGGAAAATTTTTCAAGAGACGTGAACTTTTTTATTTTTGACGTGCTCAGCCTAAATGGCCACAATGCCAGGGTCCCTGTTTTAACCTTCCATGGCTCAGTCACAGGGCCATGCAGGATGCAATGTTCACCCAAATGAGTTCAGTGTAGTGACTATCAGTAGAACTCTCCACCGTCTGCCTGAAAATATAAACCTCTCCTTCCTCCATATCTTTCCATTCCTGAATAGGCTGTGGAGTGCCTTGCACTGACACAGAAGATGGCTTCATCAAATCAGTATTCAGCAATTGCAAACATTCAACCAGTTGCTGTGTCTCTCCCAAGCAATTTAGAAAGGTTTTACTCTGTTAATAACTCTTTCTTCGGAAATAATGACATCTATATTATGGTATTGAGAAAGAGAGGGCACTTTGCAGATAAGTGGAATTTATTCAAAATGCTTCCATATTAGAAACCATTTTATGGTTGCCCTTTAGACACAGACACATCTCCACGTTTTAGCAATTACTCATCATTTACATGTTAACAATTTAGGAGAGTTTTAAAATCAAAATGCATAAGAAGCCTACACACTGCCTCAAATGGCCAGACAAGTCTTGATAGCACTTCATAGCTAAGAGACTCTAAATAAATTGAATAATGAGCAGGGAAGCATGAACCTTCCCTAGTGTGTCTGTGAACACAGTGAAAAGTAGCAATAGTCTCCCAAACCTAGGATATAAGACAGAAATCTGTCTCCCAGTCACCAAATCTCCTGTTACCATAGTGATGAGAACTGAGCAAATGACTAAAAATACCTGGTCTTATTCACACTGTCTTAGGAATGTGACCTAAATGACATGTAATACATGATTTGCCATGAGAAACTGATTTCATTTACTGGGACCGAACACCAGAAAGCAGATAATGTGCAAGTACAATGTGTGGTCAGACAGTCCAAGAGACGACCTTCTCAGAGATGCAGCTAGGAAAGAAAGCTGCCTGGAAGAAGACATGCAAAGAATTGTGATAAAAAGAAACCACATGTGGGACATTAACAAGTCAAAAGTACCAATGAGATGTGGGTTTCCCTTACTAAGTAAAGTCGGCCTTTAGAAACAGTCTTTAGAACTGCTGATATATGAAATGAACCATAACCTCCAAAGAAGTTTACTGTTCAAAAGAATCCCCCAGTTGTGAATGACTTTCAAACTTAGGACAACCCATGATTAGACCAGCTTCATTCACAGCACCTACATGTGCCACTCCAAATCAAAAGTGAGCTATAAAAGTGTGCCACAGGAGAAACTGCAAGTGGTATCTCCCACCTTATCTTGTGAGGTTCCTAAAGAGGTTTCCTCCATGTCTCACACAGGAGCTGCTGCTTCTGCTCTGCACTAAGAGCCGGTCATTGCAGGCTTTTCCACCACTTTCCCTGGGAAAAGCAAAAGCCAGGAGGAAGGTGGGACTCTGGATTTATTTGACAGGCTTGATTGGTTACAATTTTATTTCTATTTTTAAAGGGCAATGATGTCCTGTGATTTACAGTAAGGGTACCTTGAATTCTTGCCTTGTGACATGTTGTATTTACAGCCATCTAAGAATGTTTTCATCTGTCAATGTTTCTAAAAGTTTTCAGCACTATTTAAGGTTGTTGGAAGGTAAGCACCGCTGACTTTATTAGCCTGAGGACATCTGCAAGTGCAGACCTGACCCAAAATTGCTCTACACCCTCTTAAGTATATGTAATAATAATATGGAATTATATTCCAGCATTTTTAGACAGAGTGCAATTGTAGTAAAATGTACTTTACCTCAAATATAGTGTTAAAATACTCCATGTTCAAAAAGATCATCAGCATCAGGTAAGGTTTGTCCTGACTATGTGTAGTGGTTTGTTGGTAGGCATTCCCTAGAAACTGGGGGCAAAACTTAGAAAGTATTGCATCCCATTCCCTCTTGTAATCAGGTGTAGCAAAGACAGAGAGGGAGGGTCCTCTGCCCCTTTTCTCTCTTCTCCCATGTCAGGTGAGCACAGAGATGGCAGCTTTTGGTGTTTATCTGTCAGAGTTAAGGCTGAGCTGAGGGCTGCTGTCTGTGTGGGCACAGGAGGAGAGGAATTTGCTTCTCCTAAGAGAAGCTGGTGAGATTTTATTGTGTTAGTTGCTTTACTGAGGTAACTCCTGGGGTTTGATTGTGTGGGTCTCTTTCATTTTTACCCTTTTTGTCATTTTTCCCTTTCCCCTTTTTTCCCTTTTGGGGTTGGTTGGGATTGCTTGGGGTCCTTGTGCATATGTACATAGTGTTTAATTGTATATACATGAAATATCTTTAAATATTTTTTTTTCTTTGCTACAATTTTCCTTTTTGCTCCTTTTTTTCCCCCTTTTCAGAAGGGGGGTTGAAGGAGCTGACCAACTCACAGCTGTGTTTGGTGGAGAGCCAAGCCAAACTTACATATTTTGTTTATAAGAATAGTGGTTTCTTATTCATGCAAGGATGAAAAAAAACCAAACAAGGAGAAAGCTCAAATCCTGCAGAACCCACAGCTGAAATGTTTTACCATTGTAAAGCAATTATAAAAAGCCACTTACCTGAACTAACCAGGTGGAAGACACCAGTTGTGTTTCATTAGGAGATATCCTAGTATCTCAAAAATTCAGACAAATCATGTCTGCCCATTGTTTTTGTCAAATAGTCTCTGGGAAAACATAAACCCAAAAAGAGAAGTTTTTGTCAGATATACCCTTACAATAAGGTATTGGACACTGAAGGTTTTTTCAGCAATATTGTCTTCAAAAATATTTCCCCCTTTTTAGCAATATTTTCTTCAAAACCAAGTTAGTATGCTTGACACACTTCGTATGAAAATGTAGGTTTTCTCAGAGGTTACATGGGGTCATTTGCTGCTGACTTATTCTTGCACTGAAGAGAAAGTCATGCATCATCCATGCCAAATGAGAAGGAGAACAACTATGCTAACAGTCAATGATTTTCTTGAGAAATTTAATATATTAAATAATATAGCTTCAATCAAGGAAAGTAACTTAGAGATATGTATTGTTTGATTTATTTTGTGCTGCTCAGGAAAGGAAAAGTTCCAAATAAATAAAAAAATCTTCACAGTCTCCTATACTTTCACATCCACTGAACTGTTCAGGTACTATACCTAACTCATAGCTTTGTACAGATTTGGTGCAATTATGCAAATCTTTCTCCCTGAGAGACAGAAGTTACTAGTCTAGCTCATAGTCTGGCTACTAACAAAGCCATCAGATTTCTTGTAAGGGCTAACACCAGTAGATCATATTGCACTCTGTGTTGAGCATGAACACCTATAACAAGTCTCTTTCTGTCTTTGAAGCAGAGAAAATTAATTTTACCTTAACATTTCAGAAAAACAGCACCTGCCTTGTGAGACAGTATTTGTTCTCTATCTCTGAAGGCCATAAAGAAAAAAAAAAGGACAAAAATAAAAAATAAAAATAAACAAACAAACAAACAAACAAAAAAAAACCAAGATGCTACATTGGGATGCAATATCTTATTTAACGGGTGGTACATTTTCGTTTCTCTAAAATGGCTACCAAAAGGAGAGGGAGTCTGTGCATTTCTAACCCTTAGGTTGAAAATGGTCACCTATGTCCAGCTTGCAGTATTGTGTTCTGAAGCATTGTTGAAAATTCATACCAATTCTCTTTTTCTCAGCTTTTTCCCATGAGCAAAGCTATTTTCTAGTGTACCCAGTCAACTAATCTTAAACATATTCTGTGATAAGATGTCCCGTTCTTATTCTAGAAGAGGAATTTGGAGGGCAATGAATTAGACAAAATGGAACTTCAGATTAAACTTCGCAGTCTAAACTGCTTTTTATTTTTCCTTAATATCTTCATACTATCCCCAGGGTGGTAAGAACTATATGAGCTAAAACCTCAACAAAAATGCAGAAGGGAGTGAACAAAGCATCTGGAGCTAAAGACAGGCAGTTTGGGTATTAATCAACTATTTCCTTTTCTTTCAACACTTCTCTGCTTATATCTCTGTGCCTGCTTCATACTGTCATTTATGCTCACCTGCTCCTTGCTGTGCATGTCCACGAATTTCCTACCATACAGCTGAACAACAGCATATACCTTCTCTACCACGCTTGCCTGACTTTACAGTAAGCTATCCAACTGATGAGAAAACAGGGGAAACAAATGTAGGTATAAAAATTAGTTACATGAATTAAAAGCATGCAATAAAACCTGCAGGGGCATCTTCTTTAAAGAGGCTTTACAGACATACAAGTTCTTATTTCATTATGGGAAGATGTGTAGGTGCTATTCATTTTCCGCACAATCCCCCCAAAATACAATAGGGCAATAATACTAGGAGGGGGGGAAATCTTGGCTAGAATAATGAAAAGGATAAACTGTTAAGAAAATTGTGATGACACTTAGTTTTGCATCTTTTCACCTAATACATCATTACAAATCCTCCTTTCTGAAAGTTTGTGACACTGCCCATCATTTCATGGTTAACAAAGTTGCGCACTAAGAACCGCAACACAATGACATAATCACAAACTGCAGCATACAAAAGATAAAATAGTTAATAAGAAAAGGTATTTAAATAACCTCATCTTGTTACTGATGTATTAATTTAATTTATTTGCTTTTTGTTTATTTAGAAAATAAAAATGAAAATATTAGTATGTAGAAATATTATTTCAATAAATTGAATTTATTCACATAAACTATCAAGTGACCAAGAGAATCTCTTTATTCAAGCTAAACCCTTGAGTTCTATAGAGCTAGAATGACATCTAAGAAATGCAGCTGTGCATATGGAGACATTAAATCATCCTTGCAAAAAAATGACTTCAAAATAATTGGGTTGCAGACATGGAAAATTAATTTAGATTAGACAGAGTACTGAAATGAAAATAAAATATAATTCTATTAAAAAATGGGATGACTTACATTTCTTTACTTGTCTATCCACTCCTCTAATTCAAAATACCAAAGTGGTGGAGAGATCCAAAACACCAACTCGATACCCAATGCAGGTGTAGTAGTACCTTCCAACTGCTGGTGAGGATGGTTCATGACTTGTAGACTGTAATTACAGATATGTTTCATTTTCACTGCTGTAAGAAATAATTGAAGGGTGACTAAAGTAACAGATGAGAAGGTGGAAGCAAGAGGTGTGCATTGTAAGAGAAAATCTTAAAAGAAAGCAAGAACAAATTCCATTCATGTACACTCATACAGACAGATGAACAGGTACAACACTTATTCCAAAGTACTGGTAAGTTTGATCCATTCCAAGAGTAATTGGATAAAACTGTCTTGGGATAAACACATTTTATCCCAAGTTACAGAACTCGATCAGGAACCGTATGAAATGCTATTGCACATAATCAGAGCCCAGGGGGAAAGACAAGGTTCTGTATCTCAGAAGGGGAAAATTGGAACAATGGAGCTTGACAAGTTGAGGAAGTCTGTGTTCAGTATTCCATTTTTTATTAAAAGTATGTTGTGGGAAGAAAAAGATGTATTAGTTTTCTACAGACCCAGATACATATCACACAATTTTGTCTCACCTCATCATTAATTACATCAGCAGCAAAAACTTCCTCTCCTCCAGTATATAAAACAAAATAATATTTTTTAAAGTTGATTACCAAATAATATGACCTGATTTTGATTACCTTATTTTAGGATTTTGGTAAACTAATAAAATAGATTATTTAATAGATTACTTAGTTCCTACTTGACCCACTTCTTTGAATTAGGCAGAAGTTTTCTTACGGTATGCAGTCTTAGGAGACTCATCATCAAATGAATGATAACTGAAATTGTGTAGCCTCCATAAACACTCAATCTGTAATGTGCAAAAGCTCTTTTAACTTGGTATAAACTTTGTGATAGAAGATAAAACTGCATATTACAGCACTCTGGTATGTAATTTTTCAGGGACTGGCATTTCATTTAGCAATACTAGAGGCTGTACATGAAAAACAGTAATTATCCCACAGAATTTGGGGGGG
>VXAU01005845.1:354527-402053 GCA_013399695.1 Formicarius rufipectus | reverse complement strand
AGGGGTTTTAACCATTGAAATCTAAAACAACGTGGGAGAAGAAAAGTGAAATAAACTTTTTGTGAGTTACAGCCTATTTCACTACCTGAAAAACTGCAAGCCCCAGCATTAACAGTGCAATATGCATGTACACCTTGTGTCACACAGGGCATTCTCTTCTGAAAACTGATAGAGGCTTTCTTGAGATCAAGTGGTGGAAATGGCTACCAGCACAGCATTTGTTACCACTGACTTCTCCCTGCCCTTGGAGGGACAGGACAGCCATGGCTGTCACACCAGCTGAGCATGGAGTTCGTTCATTAGCTAAATAATAATAAAGAATCCTTACACTAGTAAACTACAAGTGCTGAATGGATTCAACAAGCAAGATTTTTAATCTTTACCTTCTTGGATGTCCTATGTTCAAACCACCTTCTCAGGTATCTTAGAATGCAAATGAGAGCTTTAAATGCTTCTCTAGAGCTAGGATGCTTTCTACTATCTTGAGAAGCTTCAAAGCTCCAGGTGAATGACATTTTTCTTCCAAGTTTGTCACTGGAAATTAATGTAGAGCAGATTTGTTTTTCAGCTTGGTGGACAAATAGTTGAACTATAAATAAAAATTCTAGAAGACAAATTGTAATGTGCACCTAAAATAATTACAGAATCACATAGACTCCTTTTATTTACATGAATAGCTTGAAAAGATTGAAAAGGAACTGTTGGTCATTTACTATCTACAATTACAGAATTAGAATCCAAATCTGCTTGCCAACTGTTCTGCTGCAGCTGCGTAGATCTTCACAGGGCCTGTGGCTTTGTAAACTGTAAGGCTGAAGTTATTTTCAAAATTGTTAACATTTGGAATCCTTATTCAACTGTACGGGGTTTGTTGTTTTTATTTTGACAAAATGGAGAACACAAAAGGTCATATTTTTGTGTGCAAATACTCTGTAATTTGGGTAAGACTAAAAAAATAAGTTACCTGCCAGCTCTTACAATTCAACTGGTAATACCAGCTATAGCTCACAGACAGTGAAAGCTTTAAGTGTATCTTCCATGTAAATGCAAACTGCCATGGATTTTATTAATGTGTATTCATCAAAGTTGCCAGGAAATTTCAACACTCACACACAAGACCAGAGAAATGTATTGAAACCAATCCTCTTCATAAGAACAGAGCAGGAAAAGCTGTATTGGAGATTTTCCTGTCAAAACAAGATGGCACAAATACCAGAAAAGCCAAGATATTCAATATTGCTACAGCAAAATTACTCAAAGTAATTTTAAAACCCTGAAAGCTCTTGATTTAATCTTGATACAGAAAGAGTAGAAAGGAATTCTCTGAAGTTTCATCTCTACTAAACCATAGTTGAGGTTTTTTCATCAACCACATTTAGAATTTTCTTTTCTCCTGATGGTACAATTGTGAATAGAAATAGTCATTTTATAGTTAAGGTCATAAGTAGCTCTGTGCTGTATAGCCAGTTTTAATTTTACTTAACACATCCAGATTGTGCCAAGACTAAACCAATCTGCTTGAAATATCACTGAATTGAGAGAAAAATGGTTTTTGATGCCTGGTCTTCATTACGTAAGGTGCTGGTCAGATGAAATGCTTGAGAAATGGACATCTGAGTTTTTATCAAAATACCGTCTTTGGTTTTGAGGTTATAATATATTGATTTAAAAAAAAAGAAACAAAACAAACAAACAAACAAACAAACTTGGATGATGAATTTCAAACTGATTAGTTTCTGGTATTCTATGGCACTTCCCCCGTCTAGCCAACAGCCTGCAGGATTTCTCATCAGACCATCTTCTTATAATTAAAAAATATCATTTGCACTTATTCATCACTCCACTCTATGCCACAAAGACAAATCTGTTCAATCAATCTTGATCTCTCTACAGGCTAAAAAATCTTCCAGGTATTTCATATAACCTCACAATATGGGACCACAATTTCACCATTCACTTATAATCTGATGCGCCCTCTAACCTTTCTCACTGAACGAGGACCTGAACCCTCTACCAGCTTAATTCAGCTCTGCATCAGCACAGACTGTGCATATACTATTTTCCCCTGAGATTCTATCAGAGAAGAACAGTATTTTAATTTGTTTGTAGGGTTTCAAGGAAATTGCAGTTTCATAAGTTGCACAGGGAATACCCTAAGTGGATACTCATCACCACAACTCTTTCTAGACAAGTCTAGAGAGATCCAGGTGATGTATATCTAGTCTGAGACACAAGAATGTGCCAAGCATAAGGATATCCAAGGGCTACATCTCTAGACTGCTCAAATCCACTGTCTCCAAAAATTCAGGAACAACATTACATCAGGTGGACAGAAAAAGAACTACCTGACTGATAATCCACAAGGCTATATAGAGTAGATGCAGTATTTCTACAGATTAGTTTTATCCAAATTTTAAGAAAAAGGTTATCAGAGGTGATTATCTATATTAGGAGGCCAGGTCCCATTGTATTACCTTATAGGAAGAAAAGTTTGAAATGTTTCCCTAATAGTGTTTTCAGATCTACTCAAACTACACAAAGTTTGACTTTTCCAATAAGATTCTCAAATCACTATGTAAGCTGAGGTAGAGGTAGACTACTCAGGGAAGGAGGGACACTTGGATGGAAGGAGAGAAAGCCTCCCTAAAATCAACACATTTAATTACACTTTTTTAATGAAAATGAAATCAGAACAGTTCTGATTTTGCAACCATTACATTCTTTTGTAGATCCACCATAAAAAAAAAAATTATGTGAAAGATGTGGACAAGTGGCTGTTTGAAAGATCAAGTATACAATCAACTCCTCACTTAGGTACAGCAGCTGTTGGCACTACAGATGTCTTTGTAAAATCAAATTCATGATGCAGATCTGATGGGAATGCATTGAATGGCTCTTCCTACTGAATTATACATGGGGTAATTTTTTTTTTATAATATCACAATTTAATTTCATACAATTTACATATTCTGATTAATAGTGCTGTGCAAAGATATATTTAATATGCTCTGGCACTGCTGTATAAATAATGTCTTATATCAGTATTTTGTGCTGTTCTTAAAGATTAATTAATTTTATGGTTGTGTTCAGTTGCATAGCTCTTTCTCTTACATGCCACAAAATATGTATTCAAAACTACCTCCTGCTTAATGCAATTTCTCTCAGTTACACTATCTCTAAAGATAACTTTTACATGAAAATTTGGGTTTTTTTAAGTAGAAGAATATAGCTAAACAGAAAAAAGTGGGGTTTATTTAGTAAGTGTTTGGAATACACTAGAACAGAACAAATACCAAGTATGATGTTTGAAAAGGAATTTCTATCAGTTTATCTGCATTGATATATTTCCCATCATTTAAAAATTTCAGTTCAGATAATGCTACTAATTAGTTTTGGCTGATATTGGAGTATTTTGTATGCCCCATTTATAAAAGCTGTTTGCCCATCTGTTAATAGGTTGGAAGTGATTAAAGGACACTTATTTTGGCTGTTGCAAAGGCCAAATCATTTTAAAGCTGCAAATATGTGACAAAATCAGCTAAAGGTTTGCCAAGTTCAGGACCTGATTTTCTTAAAGTGTTGTGGTGTCTGCTTCCTTTCCCTCCTGCCTAAAGTATCTATGAGTTTTCAGTATATAAAAACAAAAATTGAGCCTACCATGACGGGCCACACCTTCTATCTATTTGTTTAAACAGAGGTTTTAATGAACTTGCAATGTTTTTCAGATCGCTAGCTAAAAAGCATTTCTGCTGTTTGTCTATTTTCTTTGAAGCATTGCTTCTGAGAGCTTCACCTAAAATGTCGCTTACAAACACACTAAGTATCACTGTATTTTATTACCTGTGCCCTCTCTTCTGGTCTACCATTTCATTGATGTGCACAAAAGAGCAGGAAAACAAAAGAGGTTAAAGAATTTGGATGACAAGGACATTCGTGGACAGTGAGCAGGGAATCAACAGTAAACCAAAACCCCTAATGGCAAGAAAATTATGTGTGCCATTATTAAGATAATTACAGACCTCAGTTCCATCTGGGGAAGAGTATTTCAGTCATAAGTTTAACTTAAATGAAGATAAGAATTAGCCTTGTGCAGAGAGCTGGAATAGTTCCTGTACACCATTTACACTCTATGTCCTACCTGAAGGCAGAGCTCAAATTAAAATTATACTCTGCTTTTTACTACATATATTTAACTTAATGCTTTACAGTATCAGGACAGAATCCAAGCTGACCCTTACTCCAAATCAAAAGTAGCAGTGGAGTTCTGAAAAGAGCATTCAAGCAGATATTCTAACCCTGGTTTGTCTTCAGACCCCTGAATATTTTTTTTTCTTGACTGGATTTGAACTGTAATACCAAAGGGAAGAGACCAATAACTAACGCTAGACTTTTTCACTTCATCTGCAAATTTAATTTTGTAAATGAGCAACATAAAGTGCCACCAACATACATTAAAGGCATACCACCTGCTTTGAACTGCTCTAATGGAAAATCTGTCAGGCACTTTCTTTAATGATTATATGCCTTAAAAATTCAACAAATGAAAGGATTATCACTGAAATCATATTAATCTGCAAAGGATTAACAGCCTACTGTTGAAAGACTTCATGAACTGCAATAGGAGAGGATCTGATATAAAAATTGCAAAGAGCTTTTCACATAAATAGTGCAGAAAGACTATAGTGATTGAAGCAGCAAAAGTGAAAATGGACTGAAATGAAGAATGGTGATGTGAATCAACCACATCAGCAGTGAAAATAAAACCAAATCATAAAAAACATACTGTAGCATCCTTACCACCTGTATACATACTCTCTTTTGCAAGTTGCTGTGACCAGCTGCACTCTCATTATAATGTGTACTTCTAATGAGATTTAGAAACATTATTTGAAATGTCTCATTTGAATAATGAAATAGAATTTTATTGAACAGTCTGAACTAATGAAACACTGGGAATGAAGTCTTGACTTCCTATGGACACAGTTCATTCAAGGGTTAGAAAAACCCCCCAGAGTTTGCAAAACACTTCAGCTTCAACAGTACACAATTTAGCTTTCAGAATTTCAAGACACAAAAAGATTTTTTTATTTCTGTTATATCTTCCCTGCCTGCAGGTCATTAATGAAACCATGTTATTTAATGGCCAACAGAGTTCATTTCATTAAACCTCATTCAGCAGTTATCCATATTCATGAAGACATTTAAGGATGTGTTTGATTTTAGCGTTAGTAGGATTTAAATATATGTTTAAAGTTAGGCACACACTTAAAAAGCTATACTGAATTTGGATGGAGGCAACTGCATGCTTACCTGAGCTAAAGTTAAAATTAAGCGTATGCTTAAGTGTTTTGCTGAATACAGATGGAGTGCTGAACTGAAGCCCAATGATTAATCATAAGTGTCAGTATGTTCTCAATCCAGAAATTATCACTTTACAAATAAAATCTGAAGATATGCATATACATAATCAATGTATGGCTGAGTAGAATTTTGATGACCAGCTAATTACAATTCATGCAGACAGAAATTAATAAGGTGATGAAACACTGCTTAAACTCAAAGATACATCTCAAATTATTCACTCAGGATGTACATAGAAGATAAAAATGCGGCAGTAAAACAAAATGGAGGCATAAAGACAAGTCATAAGGACAGGCACAGAACAGCTTTTGCCTCCAGTTGAAGGGACCATTCTCAGCCTCAGCAGGCCCGGTTTCATTGGTCTCAGGGCCTGATACTAAAATTTGCCTAAATCCCTAAAGCTGTAGTGATGGTAATGGAATGTTAATATACACATCACACAAAGAGAGCTCACTCATCACCCAGAGGAAGTCAGAACTGAAATTTGGTGACTCAGTGACATTGAGAATCTATGGATTCTACTTGGAAATAGTGAAAATGTATGACTAAGACCTGTTTATGCTTTCTAATTCCTTTGCCAGTTTTCAATACTGATTTCCAAAAGCAAAACATTGCAAAATAATGTGAAAATAAATACATCAGTGTCACCTGCACCTCACATTCCTCCTTTCTGACTTAGCACTTAATGTAGTGCTTTTCATTGACTTGGGATTCTACCGTAATCTAGAAAGTCAGAAGAAACACCTAGTGAATTACATATGTAAAATCTAAGTTAGCTCATAACAGCCATATATTTCAAGAACTCTACATATACTTTTAAAAGGTTCCAAATTTAGACAGGACAGAGAGCTTTATTGAGAAAAACTAAAAAAGTTTGAAGAAATAAATCCAACCTGTAAAGTAACTGCAAATTTTAAGGATGAACAGAGCAATGCTTTGCTTTAAGGTTGGATGCACGAGTTCAAAAAGGGAAAATATTGCTTTCCACTTTCCATCTCCTCAATGACTACTCACTGTCTTGCAACTGAATAATTCTAACAGTGTTTTCATTTAATGAATTATGAAAACACAAAACCCTCAAACATTTCCTATCTTTTTATAGATTAGAGTGTTTGGCTTCTACTGTGATGTATTTTTGATCTGGCTACATCTTAAAAATGGCATATCAACTGTTAAAAAAAAAAAAAAAAAAAAAAAAGAGGAAAAAAGCCAAAAACAATCCAGCACACAGCTGAAGCAGGCCCTTGTCATTTTAATTCCTGTGTTCCTGAAACACAGCAATAAACAAAGCATGTTAAAGAACAGACATCTGATATCACATCAAAATACCAACCATCCTAACATGCTCTTCCTAACCATGGCCAGCAAAGGAGTATAGGCAGGCATAAGAAACACAGCCCTTTCCAGGGTGATTCATCTCCATTATAGACTTCTGATTATCAGCTGTTTAGTGCCTGAGCTATAGGCAGCATCTCTGCCCTTATTTTAAATAGCCACTGAGCAACCAATGAGACATCAAATTGTCTAACCTCTTTTTGATCCCTTTTCTATTTCCAGACTTTGCAATACCTGTGGCTGCCAGATCCACAATTCAATTATACATTAAATGAAAAAGATTTTTGCACTTTTGTTCTGAATTGGCTACCTAATGATTTCATCAAAGCCCTCTAGTTCTTGAGCTAGAAAAACAATATACATTATTCTCTATTATCCTTTCCCTTCCTTCCAAGATTTTATTCCTAATCCATTACCTCTGCTACCTAGATTCTATCATACTGAATCAATTGATGATAAAATGGTATATGATATTCATTATCATTAAACATTTCCCCACCTGATGATTCCCAGCTGGTTTAAGACAGAAACTATCCCAACACCTCTGGCAATTCCATACAGTACCTTCTAGATTACTTTTCTTTTTAGGACAGTATGACTGGCACATGGTATTTAAGACATGAGTGTACTATGAATGTAGCAAGCATTCTATCCTGGTCAGCAGCCGGCTACGTTCATATTCTTAGTAAGTTCCAATTAGATTATCAGCACTACAGCTGCTCTCAGGAGTCTCCCTATCAGTGAAGGACCTGATGCACTCAATTGCCTTAAGGAAAGACTTGCCTGACTAATTTGCTCCTATCCATTTTATGAAAAAGTGAATCCTATTGGTTGCTTGCTTCCACCTATTTCTTGATACTTCATGCTTCCAATCCTGTTCCCTAGTCTCATTTACTCAAACCAGTCACATATTCAACTGAACAACAGCCTTGCCTTGTATCTACCACATTAGACCAAACTGTCCTTTGTGGACTTACAGATATTTCAGCCCAGCTCCCATCCACAAATTCTTCTTCTGACCTGATGCACTTGGCTCCTGACTGTAGCTTTTCTCCACACTGTTACCTGGCTCGAGGTACATTCACATGGTGATGTTTTCTGTTCAGACCTAAGTTCTTTTTGGTTTTGCTTCCCGACCTCTTATGGTGCTCTCTGCTCCTTTCGGTTAGCAATTTCATACAACTAAACACAACGATTCCAAGTTTCTGCCTGTATGAAAATGCCAAATTCAGAGCTCATTCTGGTGTACATGTGTAGAGTGATTCTATCCACCAAACATTTTCATTACTTGTCCAATTACTAGAATGTTTTTATGAACAAAGAACTTACAAAATTTTGTACAAAAAATCAGACATGGTTAGACTAATGTAGACAATGCATTAAGTAGAACTAAACCACCCTTTCAAGCATTTTATTTATCAAGTTTACTCATTGAGTCTGAATTCAAATCACTAATTATCATATTTCAATCAAAGAATTCAGGTTTTAAAGGTTGCAAGTCAGTGTCCTGACATGTACTGCAGATTTCCCTCAGTGAGGTATGAGTTAATCACCTGTTTAAAAAACCCAAAACATTCCTCCTACAAAGCTGACAATGTAATTCAAACAATTGCCATTGTAAATAGAAGATCTGGCCCTCCACAACCTTGTATATTTCAGGATCATCAGCCACGGGAGCAATTAACTGTTTTCTGGAGAGAGTGTTAAAATGTATGCAGATGCTCAGGAATAGTCCTAATTAGTACCTCATTTTATAGCTGTATTGTTCTTTGGTCATTTATTGAATAAGTTTTGTGTTACTACTGAGTGGTCTTGTCCAGTTTCATTGGCTTTTATACTATAGCTATATTTTGGTCTTCACTTCTGCTTGTGATTGAGGGATTGAAGGGCCCTGGGGTTGCTTCTCCCAGAACTACAGCGGCTAAAGAGTATAATTTTTTCATTCATCTATTTGTAAACCCTGTCAGCCATGTGAAGTACATGCTTAAAGGCAATCTACATTTTAGTTCATGTGCTCTAAAGACAAGAAAATGTCAAATAAAGTAACCGACTGTAATTTCATATGAAGGTGAGATTATGTTTCTTGAACAATTGAGATGGGCCTAGTTATTTTAATGCAGTCTGGATGTTAACACCAACTTTCTGAGAAAAGAAATGTGAGAAAAGAGGGGACATAGAGGTGCAGTAGGCATACAATCTGCATAAAACTTCAGGAATCATTCTCCAAAAAATTATTTTCTGGGCAAAGATCCAACAGTACAGTAAGCAGCGTTTGACCATCTCTATAGTTAAATGTGTAAATTCAGGGCAAGATGGACACATGAAGTAATTCAGAGTTATTGAACATCTTGATAATTCACATGAAATTTCCCAATTTCTATGAAAACACTGTCTGAGGCACTCATGGATCATATGTGTGCATCAGTTTGTGATTCTGAATACGAGCTGACAATAAAAACAAAAATCCTTCTATATGCAAGTGATCGGGATGTGCCATGACCAGAACTCAGAATATCTTTGATATTCATGGATCAACTTTCAAACACATACATGTATTGTTCATTTTTAAAATGAACATTTTGAGAAGATAAACCTTTGATCCTCAGATTGCCACCTAAAAGACTTAATACAGCTGAGTAAAAGCTGGTTTTCACCTTATGTTCTTAAGCATTAGGTATTCTTTCTTAAGTAAACTGTACCTTACTTTCTTAAGTAAGTTGACCACACAGCTTGCAGTATTTTCCCTTGTAAAAATAAGGAAAATCATATCATCAACCTCTGAAAAGTGGGACTTGAGAAATACACACAAAGGTTCTTTACAATGTGCACTCACGAGGTTATTTGATACTCCGCTGTAACAAAGGAGTCAAATGGCTTTATCTTCTCAGAATCTTCCATGTAAAACAGTGCAGTGAAGCATGTGTTTAATTTGGACTGAGCTGTTCCTACTTCACACTATGATGATCCACTTGCCAATTGAGTTCAGTCTCCTGCCTACTGCTTGCAAATGGAATTTAATTGGCTGTTACTGCAATCTGTACTCTGATAAGGTTGCTGAGGGGAAAAAAAAAAAAAAAAAAAAGCAACAAACCCATCTAACTGAAGACCTCATATAGTAGATTTCTTCCACAATCCTCTATTTGTTGCTGGTCCACCACCACCCCAGTGTCTAGTTTCCAGTTTTTACCTAGGGCCATCCTGAAGTTCACAATTCTTTTCCTTCACTTCCCAAACTATCTTTCAAGTCTCTAGCATGAGATCCAATAGGCTGGATATGCTTTCATGTGAGGCTACCTCCCCCTGATGATTTCAAAGCTTAATTCTGCCTGAGACAAGGGTGGCCTACAATAAAGACCTTGCTTCCACTTCACAAGCCACCTGTTATCTTCTTCACCAACCTGCCAACTCCTCTACTGTTTCCCAGTCCTGCTGCTCGCCAGCCCACTGCGCCATCTGCACAGCAGGAATTCAGAGATAAACTTACAAAGTGTTAGAAGTCTCAGCTTTGTCTCTGAGCTGGTGCTGCTTTGTGAGTAGAATAATTATTCTGGAATAAAAGTATCTTTCATTTAAGAATAATGTCTGCATGGAAGGCTACTCCAGAATCAGGGGTAACAAACTGATTTATTCCATTGTAGCTCTGTTAGTCCGCTTCCTCTTTCGTACAAGGGCCCAAAATCTATTTGTGACTACCTTACATTTTCTTACTAGGACATGATCTCTATCGATATAATAATCACATTAACCTACAAAAAGAAAGGAAAATTACTCAAAGTATAATTTTAAAATGTCCAGCCATTTTGGAAAGTGACATTTAAAACACTTCTGAAATTGCAAAGGAGCTGAAATGCAGGAATATGATTATTCAAAAGACTATCCTGTCCTAAAGGTAATTAGAAACAAAACAAACAAAAAACTAAAGCAAACAAACAAAAAAAAAGACAAACCACAGATCACTGCAGCCCGGAAACTGGACTGAGTGTCATATGAAAGACTGGAAGAGATGACTAGCTTGCAACCAGAGATAAAAATTCCACTCATCTATTAAAGTTATTTGTACCATGCTACAGGAACTCAAGACCTTAGTATTTGCCCCAGTGTCCCATAATGCTGGACACTGCTTGCATACATAAAGTATAGAACAATTACTATCTCAGGTAATTCACAATTGCACTGAAGATCAAGAGACAACAGAGGAACACTGATTAAATAATACAAGGACACAGTGAACTCATTTGACATGACATGAAGTTGTCACAGTACATCAGGAGCTTAATGTTGTTACTTTAGAGCAGACAGTGCAGTAAAAATTAATCTAAAGAATGAGCATGAAGTGCATTAAAGAGGTTGTTTTGGACTATCAACAAAGAGTTTCTCCCAAGCCTACAAGGTAGCACAGAAAAAAAGCACCTGTAGTTGCGTTTAACTGGAACACTGAAACTGGCATCATTCATCAATGGGGAGAATAGAAGCTGATCATTCTATTGTGAATCAGAGATGAGAAGAGTGGAAAAGATGTTTCATATTTTGTTCAGTTCAGATTATTATGGTATTCTGTCTAAACTGGTGAATTTGAACTAGGGAAACATTTTGCGTGATAAACCTTTTTATCAGCCTTGAATCACAATGCAGAAATGGGTAATTCACAACTAACTTTGAAAGAGCTTTCGATTTAAATAATGATCTCCTGTTTCAGGTCAAGTGCAAAACCCTACTAAAGTGCAAATCACAAGCAAACAAAGCTATCCCAGCTCTTAAAACACTACAGCTACGTTCTAGCTCATCCCAAAGAAAATAAATCAATAATTCAAAGTAATGGCATTCTGGCAATGTAATACCTTGCCTATAACCTATTCTTCCTCATAGGTCTTTTGGGGAAAGATTTTACTAAGCATATCTTAATGTTTAATGAGCCGGTCTCACTTTTTTGTTTCTGTTAATTTTACAGACAATACATGCGAAGTCATTCTGAAACAACAATACCCCTTGTGTGTAGATGTAAGCAAAGCTACAGGCACTTTTAAAGCACACTCACTGTTTTATCCAGATTCACAAGCTACAGGGATCTCTGCTGCCTTTTCTCATGAAAGAAAATGCAATCAGCCATGGAAATACTCGGCAAGGTGATTTTCTTTCACATCAAACATGCAGTAACAAAGATGTCTTTGTACATGACGTGCCTTCTGCTTCTTCTTTGCCACTTCTTGTCTGCATTTTGATCCAGGTGAGGTTTTCTTCTTGGTAGTTCGACACTGCAGCTGGTTTTAGTGAAATAAAAATGCCATGCAGCAAACACATAAGTTTACACAGAAACTTACCTATCAGGAACATGGGTATTGTAGATAGCTGAACTGATGCTGAAAATAACTTTTAAAAGTACACTGGATTCAGTTGTGAAAACAATGGAAATACTTTGGTCATACACGCCCATCATCAAATCCTCTTTCAAGCAGGTATTTAACTATACAAACATAAAACACCTACATGTCTTTGGATAATGTGTCCATTACAGGCTCATTTGTAACTTCCCATGGAATTTCAAGACTTTGAAGTTCAGTTTTGGCTTGCTGCAGAACAAAATCAAGAGATTCTACACAGTGGTTAAGGCCAGAAACTCCTATTGAATAAAATGCCCTGAATGGATAAGCAAAGTGATTTCAATCTCATTTTCTCAACAGCCTACAGAACATGACTTCATGAGAGAGTTAGAATTTCTGTTTTCCTCCTTTAGTCCCCTCAGCAGACACTACTCTAGGCCTGAGAAATTCCTCTTGACAAAAATGCCATTGAAACACGTTTCTGACAGGAAAGCATTTCACCTGCAGAGCTTCAGGATTTGCCTAAAGTCAGTGTATAATTTTTATTCATTCACACCCTGTAGAGGAAGTGCTTGCAAGTATAAACTTACTAAAAACACTTTTCAAAAAGCACTAGACAGTAAAGTCAGCTCCTGTCCCAGTGCAGGTGTTCACAGGAGATACTCTGACACCCTAAATTCCATAAACTCACCCTGGGATGCAGTTTCTCATCAATGTCTGTTCATGACACTTAGCTCTTCCTTTTGCTCTTTCCATGGGAGCAGCATTCCATGCTTACCTCATTCTTAGCAGCACCAAACCTAACAATCAGGAAAGTCTTTATTCAATGAAATATAAGGTCAGGAATTTTGATGCCAGATTAAAAATAGCACACTTCAAAGAAATAAAAAATGGAGTTTTAGTTTATATTTAATGGCCAAGTGTCTCTCTAGTCAAGAAGTAACCTGTTTTGCCTAGATGCCCCAACACCCTTCCATTCTGTCGAAGCTGAAAATTTGCTGCATTCAGCACTACTTCTTATTGTGAACATTATTCTTGATTTAAAGAGGGACAAGACCACTAAGTCCATCCCATCCCACCTGATTTCTAATTTTTTCTTATTTTTCCCACAATATTTTTAAAATAGGAATGCAGTCCATGGATTTTTCACTCTTCCTCAGGGAGGTTTCTATGGAAAGGTTTGCACATCATCAGCTAGCAGGAGTTGCCTCATCTGTCATTTCATACATCTACAGGATTCTTCAGTTTACATCTTATTTGGAGCTTAAATGACCCTAACATAAATTCCTAAGACATTCCAAATATTCAAATACACTTAGGGCTGAATGTTAGACTTTACTCTTAGTCACCATCAGCCTGAGTTTGTGACAGAGACTAAATATGGCACCCTTAGGCCTACCATTAATATTGATCTTAGGAATGCACTGGTACAATGTATTATCTCTAGATAGTGTTTTCCAAAGCATACAGAGAATGATTATCGAACTGTATCTATCTGAAAGTGACACACTTAAAAAAAAACTATCATTATAAGATGCATTTTAGGTATAACATCTACCTTTGAAGAGGTGTCAGAATTTCAACTGGCACTATCCAGAATCTTGTCCAGCTCAAGCTATCATTCTCTCTTCTCTTATGTTCTGCTTTATTTACAGTGAGATATTTCTTTTAAAGAACAAAAAAAAATTTTAATTTTTTTTTTTCTTGCAAATCTTTCAGTCTTCACAAGTGTTTTTGGACAGACTGAAATATGCCATCAGTTATTTTATTAAATAGTAAGATTTAAGCAGAAAAATTGAATTAAATTTGGCTAATGAAATGAAAATCTGAATCACACCAGTTTTTCCCATTACATAATAAAATGCCTTACTGAAGTAGTTCAGTGGTCCTTCTTGTCCAAGACTCTTTCTCCAAAAACAGCACTAAGCACTTCTGAGAAAATTTTAATTGCAAACTGTTAAAGAACACTCCAGTCAACAGAGCTCCTTCTCTTCTCTAGATTTGCTGGTCTTCAGTCACAGAGTTTATTGTCACTAGGTGTGAAAGATAAAGGAGCCACATACTGATCACAAGCAAGCATCTTAATGCAAAGACATTCAGAGTTCACAACATACTGGGCTCTCTGCTTCAATTGTGTGTTCCCACAGCTTGGCAATATGCTGTTCTCCTTGGAGAACTTAGTAAATACCAGCAATATCCAAAATAGATCACTGGGTTTATATCCCTTTGCAAATTCCAGGGACCCGTGAGTCAGAATCCAGTTTAAGAAATAAGTAAATAATTTGATATATTTTTTTATACTTTTTCAAGTTTTCTGACACTGGACTCTATCAGGTCCCAAATTAACTTCCCCTTTGAATTCCCACTGCGTTCCATTTTTATGTCAGACATTTTTACCTAGCCCTTCCCCATTAAAAAATATTTCTGTAAAGTCAGCCAGCTGTGCTTTTAACCTTTTTAAAGGCAAAGGCTGTTGCAGGAATCATACATCTATGTTGTCTGATAAATCACTGAAGCAAAACAGGGTTTAAACCAAGCACTCTTTACCAGTTACCATTTAACTCCAAAAATGAATGTGTGGAAGGAAAAGGAAGAAGTTGGTGAAAGTTGACAGCTAATTAGTGCTCTTTTAAAATAGAACATCCATTTTAATCTACAATATTTACAAGCAATTATTACCTAGAATAGAGAATTGGCAGTTTATATGTTTGTTTACTAACTTTGTGTTAGGCAATTAATTCAAAGCATTTCAACTTTATGTATAAAGTCAGTCTACAGGTGTTTTAAAATAGTGAACAGGAAAAATAGTAGCCAGGATCTAGAAATATAAAGCAGTCAGAGAATGAGGTTGAAGTTTGGATCCACTCTGATGCCTTTTATACTGCCAGGAGAGCTTAAATGAGATTGCATTTCATCTGAGCACCAAAGTAGGACAATGCTCTCCCTGTCTGCATTGCAACTCTCATATTTATTTTAAATAAAGCTGCATAAAAAGAAATAAGTATTTTCTGAATGTCTTCAGTGGCTGAGGTTGTAAGGGAATTATTATAATTTTGTTCAATTTTATACAAGTGTATGTGACTGTCTATGTGTGTGTATGTATGGTAAGAGACTACGTACATATATAAGAATTAAAACTACAAATGAAGTGCAGCAGCAAAGTATTTAAATATTCCAGAATGAAAATAGAATGTTACAATATCTTTGTAGTTCTCAGGCAATAGAAGATAAAGGAACACTCAATATTTCATTAGAAACTCATAACATTTAAAGACATAATATCATGATAATAAATCCCTTTGTTATGAACTATTTTAATTTTAAACTTCATCTGATAAACATTTTCCTTGACAAATTATTTGTTTGGGATGAACTTTAAAAGCACACAAAAACTTAGGTGTTTGTGTAACGGAATTTTGATCAACCTAAGACCTTAACCCCCACATGGATCCACACAACAATGATGGGTTTTCCTAATATACCCAGTGCTTAGACTGTATTTTGACATGCCAACCTCTTACTGAAAACAGAGGTTTTATCCTCACTTTTTGGTCTATTTTGTGAATGCATCAATTTTACTTGCCTTTTTTGACATGTAGAATGCAAATTTTCCTAGGCAGGAACTACCTGTACCCACATGTAGCTACAGCAGCTACCTATGCAAAAATTACTAGTTCTACTCCCCAGCTCTTTAATCTCCAAGCTTCACTCTTTGTCAGTTCTAATCCAGTTTTCACCCTATCCTAGCTGCTTTGGACTGCTGCAATTTTACTCTAGGTTACCTATGTAACTCGGTTTAACTAACACATTATGACAGTGCTCATCTTATTTCCCCTTGCAGATATATACTTAGCTACGTCAGGGCTTGTTAAGAGTTTTCAAATGCAGGAATTCTGTTTTTGTAATCTAAACAGTATAGAAATTCCCAGTCCCCTTCTTTTATTTGTACTGGTTCAAAACTTTCACTTCATTTTTATTGATTTACAGGTTGCTGCAGACAAAGCATTTGTAACACTGAAGTTTGTTTTCTTTATCCTAACCTCTTTTTTTCTCAGAAAAAGGAGGCCTGTTATTCTTCCTAATAGTGCAGTTACTGCTGGTAGCACACCTGCAACACTGAGCAGCCCCTGTAAGATATAATGATTCATAGTGTAGAAACTGCTATTGAATCAGCACTAATTGTACTTTTGGTGTCAGGTTCAAGAGCAAGAACAAAACCAATCCCCATTAACCAACAAAAGTGGAACTGGTAACTGCCAGACACAAGATGTTTTCTAGAATTCATTTATTGTGCAGCACAGCTACGTTTTAAAAACATGGTTAATTAAAATAAAGATTTTTTTTTCATTAAAGTATTTCATATTATTATGAAAGTATGTCATTAACATATTATATAAACACCCTTCTATGTTTTAAACAAAGATACGTATTTAGCCAATAGTTTAGTGTCTTTGGAAAAAACATCAATTTGTTTACTAGAAACGTACCAGACAGACTGTGAATAGAGAAGAATAAGGCTTCATAAAGTGCACCCATAAAGGTTTGCTTTTCAGGGTTGATATTACAAGTAATTAGTTTGACATTTAATAAATGACATTTCTAAGAACTGCTAAAGCTGATTTAACAAGCAAACAGAACAACTTTTTTTCTTTTTTTGTCTATGGAAGGTAATAGCACTGTTGCACATTTTATGTAAAGTGATTTTACCAGTTCATGTTGAAAACATCTACATGCATGAAACACTCAACATAAAAGAGCTCTTTGCTAACTGGACTTTCTATTACAGTGCTTTCTGCTTAGCACAAACTCTGATAATGTTTCCAGTGGAAAAGCTGGTGTGTACTGTGACCGAGCAGGCCCATACTAGAGCTATAACAAATTTACCTTCAGTTAAAGCTGTGTGTTTCTTCCAAGCATATTTCAAATCATAAACAATCCAGACAGTATTTTTCATTTTTATCAAAAAAAAAAAAAAAAGGAAAAAAGGAAACAAAAAAAATCAAACAAAGGAAAAGAAAAGCAGATCTGTTGAAATTATATGTCCTTCAAGTTTTGCTAGACTTGAGAGTTTAATTTTGTATTGGCAAGAAACTGCTTGGAAAAATCAAGAATGCATGTGTTAGCCTGGCTATCCAACCCAGAGGACAGGTTTGTTTACATGCAACACATTTCAAGGGCAGTCAGAAAACCACAGTAGTTCAAGAAATACATCTGAAATTTGGTCTCATTTCCTGCTTGTATTAAGAAGGAAATTAAGTGTTTATGTCATGATGGTTTCCTCAGCTTTATTTTATGCATTACAAATCTTGAAACCTCTTCCAAGTGTCTGCAATATCAGTCTCATTCAGCCAGTTCAGCTGCTGGGTTCGCACACCCACACCTCACCAGGGAAGAGAATGGAGTCTTCAGCCCAAATGGCAGAAATCTAGTTATAAATAGGCTTCCCATATAGGAGGTTTTTTAATTTTTTTTCTTGTGACAGATTTTATTTCACTGGCTAAACATGGTTGGGGCAGATCTACGAAGCTTTTCTGCTTAAAGAGAAATGTGAGCAAAACCACTGACCCTTTGTTGTTTTTCATACTGCTGGAGTTCAGTGATGACGTGATCTACTAACAAAGCACTAGCCCTGTCCTGAAAGAGTATTACTATGTACACAGAAGTTTGTTTGTCATCTGGGGTACATAACATATAAAAGCAAAATGTGAACTGCTAGCATGAATGAAACTGTATCAAATGTTCTACCATCTATATTCTTAAGGTTTTGGAACAAAAGAAAACATATTCCATTTCCTCTTTCATTATTTCCTTTATTAATTCCTTTTATAACTGAAAAGAAAAAGACAGTGAGCTCTATAAACAGTAATAAAAATTAAAGGGTAAAACTTTTTTTTTTTTTGCAAAAACAAAATAAATTCTTAAAAGAGTGATGATTTTCAAATACTTTTCAAAAAAAGAGAAAAGCTTAATAACCTCAACAGTCCATAGTTTTCAGCAGTCTTGAAAGAGCAGAAAAATAAACTCAAAAATAGAGTTTTCCATTGCAGTGTACAAGTAGTGCTTGCAAATAATGAAAATATTCTTCCACAAAAGGTCTCACCTTCACCTAGGCAATATTGGATTTACAAACTAAACAGAGGTTCAACTAGCACACACCTGAACACCTTGGGGGTCCCACACTGTCACTGCACTGGCACAGGAACATGACCCTAAAATTTCCAGTTCAGAAAAGACACTGTGTCTTCACTGACAGTCCTGGATGTCTCTCCTGCTACACCTTGCAGGTCTCTTGCTGGCTCCTCTACTCTCTACATCTGATCCCACAGTTAATCTTCTCCCTTCAGCTCCCTACATAGCTGACCCCCATCTAACTGATCCAGCTCATTTCCAGCCTCCCAGCCATACCCTGTTTCATGGCCTTTCTTTATTTCAATCATATAAACCTTTTCATTAAAGAACTCACTTTCTGCCCACAAGGCATTTCCATGGGTTTTTTTTATTGTAGTGAGAATGCAAACAACAGGGAAAAGACTTTTGTACACACGAGTGAATTATGCTCCCTCAGAAAATGCCCTTTGAACTGCAGTTTCTCTCTCTTCTTCCCCAGCTCTTATCAACATGGGTTATTTTTCAAATGTGCATTCACAGCAGCTCTTCATTGAAGTGAATGGTACTGCTTTTGGACCTTGGTATTTGTGCGGTAATTACTATTGTTCACTTCTGTGTTTAATAGGCAAGTGAGATGACTACTAAAAATACAGCAGCCCCCATAAAGATTGCCTGCAAATCCCCTCGGCAATACACACAAAGCTGTGGTCCCAAACAAACCCTGTTCCATTCAGTGAAGCTTTTTTTGTTCAACTGTAATGCAAAAATACGAGATGAAGAAGAAACAATACTGTGTCAGAAGAAACAGAGGAAAGAATAAAGATTGTAGTTCAAACAACTGTGGTCTTGGTAGGGAAAGTGAAACTTTTATCACTGCTGCAAACTGTTCTCTCATTTTTTCAATTGCTTCAAAATCAAGATAACTCTAATTTGCTATAAACAGCTTTTGATTTTATAAACAAAGCATTAAAGGACCTAAGCAATATGTAGTGTGAATGTCTTTCATAAAGGTCAAATTGTTTTCCTGTCTTATAGAGTGAAATCTCTTCATCCTTTTTTTATTTTATGATTCAAGCTGTATTTGAAAATGCACCATTTACTTGCAGTGCTACAAATCTTTCTTCTCCTTTCTTTCCTGCAAATCATATTTCCAACTAATGCTGTCCTTTTTGAAATGAAATGGTTTACATGGTTTTCATGAAAAAGCCCCATCAGTTCTATATCTTCATGTTACTAATTAAGTATGGGGTTTTTTTTTCTGATAGATGTATGACCGTGCACTGTGATGAACTAAGCAAGAAAAATAAATAGTTCCAGAGTTTCCTGTTGTAGAAAGGAATTTAACCATCATAAAATGTAGCCCTCACAAATTATGCTGATTTTTTTTTAAATGATACTTGTGATAATGTTAACTACCAATAGCCCAACCATTTTACAAGAACGTATTTGAAAAAGCTGGAATCTAAGAAGGATAACATCTCTTCATCTGACACTATTTTTTTTTTTTACTTGAAAGAAAAAATAGCCATTTCTCTTATAAAATAAGAAAAATAAGTAAATGTGCCTGAAGCAGACAGGAATAATTTGATTGTTTCTTAAAAAAATAAAAATAAAAAAAAAATCGTATTGAGGGTCCAAATTGAATCCCAGCCTTGATTTTTTCCATTCTGCCCAGGTGTGACTGACTACAGGTCACCTAAAATGGTTACAGAAAAGGGAATTAGAGCTAGACTTATGCTTCTGCTGAAGCTCAGCAGCTAGCCAGAGTCCCTTTACAGAGCAAAAAGGGAGGAAGATGTTTCCACACCAAGTGAACTCAAGAGAGTGATTCTGCAAGCCCTGTATTTAGTAGCGAGCCTGAGCAACCTGTGAAGACCTCCAGTTTTTGGCAGTACTTCAGCTCTGAATATCAGATTTTCAAAGCAGTTCAGCTCTCCTAGATAAAGCAGTACCATCCAGCACCTGGTGTTTCAGTTTCTGGCCTTTATTGCACCAAACCCTTAATTCAGAAAACATTCTTATTGACATCATCTGTTAAGCCAGGGCAGGAAAACTGACTTTCATTGTAAAAACTGATTTTCATCAAGGCAGTCAGAGTGCTATTATTTCATATAGGACCTAGCTGTAGAAACTATAGGTTTGGTGCATGTTTATAGATATGTGGCTTATGGGATTCTCTTTTCTTTCCAGTAGATCTGTCACAGCCTAACTAACAAATATACATACAAACACTGACTTGGAAAAACTGAATCACGTCTTCTTGGCTAGAATGAGAACTAGATTATCTTACTGAGTCAGGTCAACCATAACAGTAGTCTTGCAAGTGTTTCCAGCATAGTATTATTTTTTCAAAGAAAAATTAGATGCTTTATATGAAGCACTTCACTCAACAGTGAGATACCTTCAACCCTACTTTTACATGAATAGGCAACATGAGTGTATTTACCAGCTCTTCCTATCAAAACTGGTCAGCAATTTTCCCTTACAATGATCTGTTTTCAGCTACTTAAAGAAACTGTAACTATTGAAGCTGAAGCTTTCTTTGCCGAGCATCTTTAAACAAAAAGCCAAACCCAACCAAAGAAAATAAAAATTCAAACAGACTACTAGGCAAAAACTTTTCTCCCTGTATTCTGCTAGAAAATCATTATTCCATATGACAGAAATAGAGGTGGGAAACAGAATAAAAAAGCTGAACTAAGTTCTTTGAACCAGTGTCTGATTGTGAGTCATCTATGTTCATGAATAAGGATGAACCAAGTCAATCCAAGGTTTCTGGCATTCCTTCCTTATCATCAAATATGTTTGATTTCTCACATATTTGTCATCAGCTCCTTTGGCTTGGATTGTTTTTGGCTGATAGAGGTAAGTCAGACCCTTGATCTAAGTCACATGTTCAGCTACATCGTTCATTGCAAGAGAAATATTCTGTATTCTATCACCTTTATATGAGGAATAACTTACAGCATAAAACCAAGACCAAAGAATGGCCTCTAAGTTTTGTTCAAAAGATTTTGCTCAGAGGAAGAGAAATGAAAAACAGGCTCCAGGTCAACCTGCAAAACACTTAGGCCTTTGCATCCCACAGTGGGCTACCACAAGTAAAGAACCAGGGCTTCTCCAGAGTATACCTTAAACTCATATGGTTCCTCTGCATCCTGTTACTTTTTCCAAAAAAAATGTGAGTAGAAGACAGCAAAAGAAGCACTTTACTCTTTTGCCCTTGGTCTCTCCTCACCTCAAAGGGCCACATAAATACTGTAAGAAACTGTGCTAATAAACACACTGAACATTAGTGAGAGCTATTCTTGTCTAAAAGGCAGCCTGCTAGTTATTTGCTATTGACAAATCCGTTCTGTACTATCAACAAAGTGTGTGTATCAACTTTGCCATATTTGTAATCAAAATGGATCAGTATATCTTAGGAATTATATTTATTTTTATGTATGCCTAGTGATAAGCACACAAATATTGCTGTCAACATGAAATAATTGCTCTTTGTCCACAGCCTTAAAGTTTTTGCCTCATATTTTTAATTGAGTGGATAATTTAGCTTTTTTATCAGAATATCGATCCTCTTCTACAAGAGGAATGAAAATATTCTCATTTAATATGCAGTTTAGAATCAAAGGAATATAACTGAATCTATACAGACATTTACAAAATTAGTCAGATTTTGTTCTCAGAAGATAATGAAAGAGCACTGGTTCTCTTACTTTACAAGACAGCTGGACTAATGTCATTTTCTAAAAGCATTTTAGAATTAATTCTGAAATTTTTAATCAAACAATTTCTTTTTCTTTACTGAAGACTTAGGTATTCAGTTGGTTGACAGTTGCTTGAATATGTTTTGAGGACTATTGGCAGTAATAATTGAATAAATTATTAGATAGATTATTTTCCTTGCACATTCCTAGCCATTTTCCCCACTATTTATCAGTTCCTTGCTCTTAATGATAAAATCCACTAAGCCTAAGGAAAGAATCCCTTTTACCTCAAAAAGAGGGGTAACCTTGCCACTTGTGGTCTATTTAGTATATTAATAAAAACAATACTTTTACATGTGCACTGACTTAGGATCTTTAAAATCATTAGATAGCAGATTTGAAAAACACTTCTTTGAAATCAACATTTTTGTAGATACTGTGAGGACATAATTACAAGCTTTTTTTAAATAAAACGTATAACAAACATCATCTCACAGCTCAGCTGATGCTCAGCTTCAACTTCCTCCACCTATAACATAGATGTATAAGCAGTACCAATAAAAGACTCGGTCGTTTTTACCCAAATAGGAGACTCACATGGACTAAAAACATCTATGCCCTTTGGAAATGACCGTCACTTTTTTTTTTTTTTTTTTTTTTTTTACGGTTGTCTCACATTTGTTTTGCTCCTCTGAGTGGCATCACAGCTCCCAGTGGCTCCACGGAGGTTTGTCCTCTTCATCGCTCGCAGCGATGTGCGTAGTGGGAGCGCTGGGAGTGGAACATCCAGCCTTGCTGGCCGGCAGACCTGGACCACATAGGAAGGGAAAGGAATCCTGTGCTGAAGGGACTGTAACAGATTGTTTCCCCACCGTAATGAACGAGAGATCAAAGCACAAACTGAAACTGAGTGTTGCCTGATCCGATCTGGGGGTGGACAACTATAGGCTGCCACTGAGGCAAGTTGTCATGCTGAAATATAATCCTAAAGAACACTCAAACACAGCTTTTCAGAGCCTTTCTTTGCCTTTTTAAACAATATTTACAAAAACACACTGTGGATATAGTCTAAACATTCCCGTTCATTGAGACAACAGTATCCTGTTGAGAGCAGCTTAAATCAGGTCTTTTCTGTCTGCTTGCATGAACATTTAGGTTTTGAAATGTTTAAAAGACCTAAACAGAAGGCACTGCAAGACAGAATACATGTTAACTCATCCTCAATACCTAATGGTTTCAGAATCCATTGGCTGTTCACAGCCTTACATTTCCTTACACAGAGATTATAGAGAGCAGAGAAAAGGGAAGATCAAAGCAGACAGATCAGTTTGCTGCCAGCAAAGGCCTATCCAGGGACTTTTAGTACAGTAGGTTAAGGAAATGTTTAGTGGCTATCATGACTCAGAGCCCAGTTAGGTCTGTGAAAGCCTTCATGGCAAACTCATTGTTATTATTGTTTCTGTTTACCAAGGAAAGATTGAGTCAGATAAGTGTCTTATTTTCACAAGAGTCAGATATTGTTATCTATTTCTCAGTGCCCTTTGACTGAAACAGGTGGAACTGAGTAAGTTCCTTAGGTTTCAGAAGCATTGTATCAAATTTTGCATTGGGAGCTTTTACTTAAAATCTCTTTTCAGTCACTCTTTAGTCAATATTCATGGAAGAAGAGGAGCTCAGACTCTTGGCTGTCCCTTATACTACAGTAGCTTAGGCCAGTGAAAAGTTAATACAAGCTAAATTCAGGATCCAAGAAGTAACTGCTGGCAAGGGAAGAGGCAGCTGAGGGTTACAAGATCCATCCAGAAAAATAGAGATGTCAAACAAAAAGGGCTGTAGCAGGATTCATCTGGCTGTTTGGCAGCAGAAACAAACCGAGACAGGAGGCAGGACAGAGGGATACATACCCAAGAGTCAGGATCAAGAACCAAGGGTGGAGCAGATAGAAACAGGTGGAAGATCTCAGGATCACAGACCAGAACCAGAGTGAAGTCTTTGAGGGGAAACCACACTGATGGGAAAACCATCAGCTAAGCTTTCAGCTCAGTACCTAAATCCATGGGGAACAGACTGTGGCCAGGCAAAGTCGACTGCTGTTTGAATTGCCCAGGAATCCAGCTAAGATTTAGGAGAGGTTTCTGGTGCATGCTGGAATTGCTGGGGACAAGAGGGCCCACAGTGGTGCTGTCAGTCAAACAAGATCTTGGTCTGTCATAGCTCCCAGGAAAGCACACATCTTGCACTTTGGATTTGAAAGACCTACCATAAAGGTTCCAAGTAAGCTAGCAAAACCTAGTCAGTAGGAGGGAATTAGGAGATAACTATGGAATGTTGCTGCTGAGATACATGGATTTACAAAAAAACAGCCTCAAATTTAAAACAAACAAACAAAACAAAAAAAAACATAAAGTTGTCTAGTATTCATGTTGTAAACCTTTTGAAGTTCTGCAGAACATTAGAAAAACTGCACTCAACATGAGGAATTATACAAAAATATCTCTCCCACCAAAAACTCAAGATAACTTCTCTTTCCTGATACTCACTATAAGCTAATCTTATTCTATCTAATATCTGTACCAGAACAGAATTTACTTCTCTTTACCCTTGTGTATGATCTGAAACCTAGGAATACGACATGGTCTAGAAGAAGAGCAGAGCAAGTCCAAGGATCTGCTTTATAAAAATAAAAACAAAGCAAAAATCTAAATTCAAAATATGTTTTTAAACTCTTATAAGTCAAAATTAACTATTTGAATAAACACTAGATTTTGGGTTGGGGACTCTTTAATGTTGAAGTCTTTAATTTCTTAATTAGCTGGTCTTAATGGGCCTAAAGTCATTACAATCTAAAAACCACTTTGTGATAATATAAAATAAATTGATGGCTTCATTCTAGTTATTCACAGACTGACTTCTGTCATTGTGACTGTAATCAGTTGCCACTCCTGTTGGTATTATGGGCATGGAAGTCAAAGGATATAAGTAAATGAAAATTTTCTGTGGTAGCACTGCAAGACATCAATGTGGCCATATTGGTAAAGAGCACGGGGCAAGTGGCATTGCCTACAGAGAAGCTGCAGCTGTTATGTGAATAATGGGTGTCAGTGAGATAAGGAGAATTACTTTTCTGAAGCTTCATTCTCTTTTGGATCATGGGAGCAGGCTGGTCTGGCTTTTGCTTCTTCATAGCCATGCCAATCTGTCTCCTCATCTGTTCACTTGCTGTTCTGTGGGGTAATTCTGTCAGTTCCAGATGTTTCATTTATTTTGCCATGAAAACAATGTGATGTGTAGCCATTGCACAAAGCAATTTTCAGAAATAAAAGTATATTCTGTCTGAAAAATCAATTACTGAGAACTACTCACTGTTCATCAGCACTAGTCTCATATTTGCTGAATATTAACTCAGTCATGGGGACTGTGCTTTTGGGTTCCATTCAATATATAAATACACTATCATAATACAAAGAAGTTTATCTAACATGCTTTAACCTAGCTCTTTGACTATGGTTAAATTTGCATAATGCTGGATACATAACACATTCTCATCCCAGGGAACCAGTCTGTCCTCATGGCCAGTTTCTAGAACTGCTGTGAAGTAACTAAGAGACACAAGAGGCTCTGTGGGATAAGCATAGCTTACTTTCAGCTCTGCTTTAGAAATAACACTACTGAGAAGTGCAACAGTCAACAGTATCACAAAGTGCTTTTGAAACTGGAGTCATTTTTATTCTACACCTGCTATGCAAACATGGTCACAAGGATCCAGATATTACCAAAAGTTAACAGGAAATCCATGGAAAGGAAATCATTGTCACAACTCAGGTATGTGGCTGAGGTTGGTTTTTAACTATGCCATCTTGTAAAAAAAAAAACAAAACATTTTTTTTTCTTATTTTATTGATTGAATAGCCAAAATCATGTTTATGAAGCTCTAGGATACAATAAGTACAAAAGGTTTCTAGGGTGTTATAAGATTTTATCAGTGTTAAAGGTATTAAACTTTTTGCTTACCCCAATATTTTGTCACAGCCACCAAGAGCAGCTATCCTGCAGAGGCATGGTACCAAATTCTCCTTATTACTAAGCTATGTACACTCCAAAAATCAAAATCCAAATCATATGACTTAACTTTAAATCTCTCATGGTCTTTTATAATGTGCTCTGGAAGTGGTCAGGAGGCTGATCTTAAGTTATTTGTGAATTCCAAGTGAGAGGGAAAGGTTATATGGGAAAATCAGGCTGAAAAAGGTTACACTGAAAGAAACATCAGGTGAATCCACAAGTATAGCGTCACCACTGGAACCTCACATGAATTCACATGAATTTTGGAAGACTAAATGAGCTTTCCTGGAATTCTTGAAGAACCTTAAAAGCCTTATGAAAGAGAAGGCAAAGCTGAAATACCAAATAGGTTTTTCCATCGATTTTGAGTTTAGGCTTCATGTTCATGTACTACTGATGATGGTGGAGCACTCTCAATTTTATTTTCAGCCAGGATACATATATACAACTTTAGTAGACGTGTATGTGCCCTTAAACCAACCAGGCAACACATTCATGTTATTACCTTCACTTAGAAAACATGCAAGAACATGTAAATGCACCCACAGGTGGTGGAGACTGTAACAGGCACTCACCAGGATTTTCAGTGAACAGAGCTTTATCTGAAAAAAAGTTGTCACAAAGGTGAAGATAAACTCAATGTAACAAAAACAAAAACAACAACAAAAAAATTCAGGATTATAAACCTCAATGCAAAATATAGTTGCAGGTAGTTGTCCTCCCCCAATGCTTTTTCTGCTTCATATTGGTCATCTTTGTTACTCCCTGCTTCCTCCTCTCATTATGATTCCAGCTCTCTTGTCTGTCTAGGTCCATGTGAGAAATGGGGGATAAAGAGGGGATCCGAACAGTGGAAATCCATCAAAATCATGAAATAAATATTTTAGTAAATGTATTAAGGTTTGTACTTTTTAGATGGATGGAAGCAGGGGCAAATGAAAGGTCTTTCATAAACTAAAATTTTCTCTTGCTTCGAGAATGTGTGGAAAGAAACAGCAAAGCCTTCTGATACAGCTAAAAAGTTTTCTCTGAGCAGCTATTTCGTTGCGTGCACGAAAGGCAAATATAATTACCCTGCTAACCAGAAAAAATTAGTCCTAAATCCACACACTTAGACTTCTACATTCTCCTACCAAAATTTTAATCTCAAATTGAAATTGAAAACATTCCACTAAGAATGCTCTTTCAAGTGCTAGAATTCAGGTGATAAAAGGAAGGTTTTGTCAACAGTTTCGAAGCATTCCTAGAAAGGTGTTTGAAATGGTAGTAAGGATGTTTGAGAAATTGTTAAAATTATCAACAGCATAAAAGCAACTTTGGGGGGAGATTAAGTTCACAAAGTATCATCCAAGACTGTAAATAAATATCCATGATGGGTTAGAGTGTGCTCCATTGCTCATCGTGGTGGGTGGGCATGTGTTCATACACATAGTCCCATCAGAGCACATGGGCTGCAGCATGAGAAGAGTTAGGAGAGTTAAGAGCTGTGCAGATTTCAAGGAAATGGTGCTACCACAAGGAAGGAATATGCCACAAAACAATTACACCCTGCTGAACAAAGTGAAAAGCTTATTTTTGGGAGTAGAACGGGGTCAGATCTTCAGCTGCTGTAAATTATCACCACCTTGGTTAGGTCGAAGCAACCAAAGTTTTTGCTCCTTTTTTCTAGGTATGGTAGCTTATTGCATAGCTGCCGGTTTATAAAGACAAATAACATACCCTAACAATTATATATGTGATTTTTTTATTAATATGTATTTTCATTCCAGTAGTGTTTTACTATATTTCAGTCATGTTTTACTTTAGGAATAGGGCCTGACCAGAGATCACAGAATGTAAATATGAGTTTAACCACTAAAATCAATGAGAAAAAGAAAATGTAGGTTTTTTCTACTTGTTAATAGACTAACAAGTTTATGCATATAAAAAGGAGGTGTAAATTCCTCTTCCTGTAAGAATGTAAGTCTTTAAAGTATGTCATTGCCAAGAGAGCTCATGCTGTCTTTTCCAGTGGCATCTTGTGAATAACATATATATGGAAGAAACAGCAATGAACTCCATAAAAACAAATGCAAACAAGCAATCAAGCAGAACTCCTAGTCCTAGATTTTCTAGAAATTTATAATTTCTCAAAGAATTTACAGTAAGGAATATTCAGTAAATACAACATATAACCTGTAAAAAGGCAGTCAACTTCTTATTTGGTTTTGAGAGAAAAAACTATTAATAGTCCAGTCAATAATCCCAAGTCTGACCTGAAAGTTGCGAAGTCCTCCTTTTTCTCATTCTCCAAAGCTCTACTCACAGAGTCGATCCCAGACAACTTATTATCCTCTCCATGAAAAAGGCAGGTGATCTGACAAAGGTTTAAAATATATTTACTCCTATATATATAAGCACATCCAGTTCAAGAGACACCAAGACATCAAGTTTTTCTACAAGAGCATGAGAAACTTCTCAGAAAAACAAAAAACATATGCACATACTGCAAACAGACATCTTCTCCAATGTCACTCTGCATTTAATTTGGGACTCCAAACCATGCAAGTTTGGACCACACACTCCACATAGTTCTGTTTTATATTCACTAGCACGAGGAAAACTAAACCACTTTGAAGCCCCAAAATTGCTTTAGAAAAGATCTTATTAGGAATGTACACATTCAGCAATTGTTTTAGGAGTACCAAAGATAGCAAAAACACTCAATAGCCTTCAAATATGAACACTATAAGCACCACTTCTTTCCCATTGCTTCAGAGGCTTTCTGTAAACAATAACATTATTCCCTCTGCATTTACTTCCCATTTACTTCCACAAATGAACATCTTCTGACTTTAACAATGTTTTACATCTTGTACTGTGTTGACACACACAGACAGATGAATTTGGAAGCTTTCTGTCCCTTTTACTACCCACATAATCATACCACAAGTACAATAGAGGTGAGGTAAAACTGAGGATGCTCATTCCTCCAAGCCCCATCATGCCCTTTCAGCACATTGCCAAACAAATCTTTATTTAAGCCTCTCTCTTGCAGTCACTCATACTTGTCAGAGAAGAAAAAAAGCTACTGGGAAGAAAACAAGTGAAGCCCCTTAATTTCAGTAAAATGAAGTGGCATGCAAGTGTAACATGTAATTTGAAAGTAAAACATATATTCCTCTTTTGCATTTAAAATGTGTACATGTTTATTTAACACAGGTAATTGTTCCGTTTCAGTGTCATCGGTAAATTCACACATTCCACAGGGGAAGTTAGACAGGCTGCATATTTTTGGTCTCCTTAATTCAGATAGTTCCTTAGGTTTTCAAACTCTTTTAAACAGAATTACCCTAAGCCCATTCTCATAAGAGTCATACGATTTTCAGTCTCTTTGTTCTTGTGATTATTAACATGCCATTAGCTCCTCAGTCAACAGAGAATTTTCCTAGGCAACTTTGAATTTCAAATGTGGAAATCATCTGAATACTTTTGTCTTCAGTATAAACCTTTCAAGATTTCTTTATGTATCATCAAGTACCTGGAAAGGCCTTATAGGATATCCAGAACTTCCCCAGCACTCTACTATCCCAAATACCAGGTACACATCTTTTATGAGAAGATTAAATATGAGCATTAATCCCTTGGCATTTCCAGCTGATGCTGTCTTTGCTCTTCACATGCAAGTTTGCAACATCTCTCTCATATTTTGGCACTTTCATTTCATACCTCACTCTTTTATTAGAATTTGAGCTCCAAAACATAGTTCATTTATTTGCTCTAATTGAAGCCACAAAATTTTGAGTATACTATATACAGATGTAGGGTAAGAAAGCAATCCAGAAATGTCTACTATCATTGCCTTATGTCTAGGGTAGCAAAACCAGCAGTGCTGCCAGATTGCTGACTCATGTCTGACAATTTGCACACTGCATCTTTTGTTCAAGGATCAGTCATTCTGATGTTGATACACAAGGAATAGTGTCAGGGGGTGACAAAAATAATCCACCAAGACTATTTGCAATGGTTCTTTCAGACATTTCTCTTATATAGCCTCTATAGAAACACATTTGCATAAGTACAAGCAAGAATGGTTACAGGTTTCCACTGCTAAATTCCTTTTCAGCCAGCTCCTAAGGAAGGGGTGTTTTCAGTCACGACTGGTCCCCGAGACCTCCTCTCTCTCTTTCTTATATTTTCCCAAGCCGCCCTTTTCTTCACCTCTGTTGCTTCTCTCCCTCTGCATCTATTCTCCTCCCCAGCCAGCCATCATGGGAGATGGCAAGCTGAAACAATAATAATAATAATAATAATCAATGCAAGAATATGCAAGGTTGTTCAAATCTAGAAGCATCATTGCCTCTAAATGAAAATAGAAAGTGAAAGGAAAGATTTGGTCATGACTTGCAGGTGAAATAAAACAAAAAGTAGCACATCAGTTACCTTGAATGTATGATGCAAGCTCCAAACAAACATGCAAGGCTCTGATAAAAGTAGGTCTGCAGTTCTGCTCACTGAAATATTCAATAATGGCAATGCTCTTGCTTCTTGCAAAGTGTAGGGACCCTGCTCTCTAAAAGTACAACCATTTCAACAGCCAGAAACATCGGCCAGGTCCAACGCTAAGGCAGAGCATGAAGTCATAAACAGGCACAGATGTTACTGTTTGAAAACATTAAAGAACTACTGAAGTTCCTGAGCACATCCCAAGTTGTGTTGATTTCAGCAGTAATGAGTCATAAGGGAAGAAGCGGCTACTAAAATTACATGCCTGGGACACTTTTCTCTGCCACTTACATTTAGAAAAAAACACAACAGCATCTTTAGAAAAATCTTAATGGGGAGGAGAGCACTCTGAAAATGAATAAATATGCTTGCTTGTATTTATGCAGTAAAACAAATACAATCCTGATGTGTTACACATTTTTGATGATTTCATGGAAGGCTCGGGAGATCTAATTTCACAAGTATCTAAAAAGGTTAGCGCTGAAGGTTACAGGAAGCTATGAAACTGATTATTTTAAGGAAAATTTCATTTAATGGAATTTGGGTATTTTTATAAACATAGCAAAGAAAGGGAGCCTATTCACATATTCTGTGCCAGTCCTGCTCTGATGAATAATTGCATTGAGTCTACTGAAATATTCAGTTAGGTGAGCGAACACACCCAGGACGTCTTATTTTTGTTCAGAAGTCCCTGAACCCTTTCTAACTTCCCTTTAGTAGCAGCTCAAGCCTACTCCACCATGTGGAAACAGGGATTTCATGATAAGCATGAAAATTTACCACAGTGTGCTAATATAGTTCTGCTCATACTATCCTTTCTGTAGCTGTCTTACACTTGTATTTCAGAAGAAAGGGTTCGCAAATTAAGATAATTTTAAGAGATGCAACCAAATAACTCTGCTCCCTTCGATAAGTATAATCCAAGGTTTCAGAAGGTTTTTCTTAGGTAAGAAAGGACAATTTCTGAGAGCATATTGGCCCATAATCTACTGGAGAGCCATAATTTTAGCTGAGGCAGAGTAGAGCTAATATTGTCCATTTTGCATTTTTACCAGTACAAGAATAAAGATACACAGAAAAAGAGGCAATTTAAGCTACTGCTGTATTTCTGACTCAAGGAATAGGGTACCAAAGCTGGAAGAAAGTATAAGTTCAAGAAAATAGACATTTCAGAGTTTTTTCAACTTTTTTTTTTTGTCGTTCAGCAATTCTGTTCTTCCCTTTTCTCTGTTTTTTTAGGGATTCTCTTTATAGAAACAACTTTGCCGTAGGCACTTTCTCTCCAGAAACACTCTAATTTTCTCTTATTTCTAGAGAGAACTGCTTAACCCTCCAGTATGACAGCAAGTATCAGGTATCTTTGTTGGGTGCAAACTCAGCTAATTAAATGAACCAGCGCAAGTTCCATGTCACCTTTTAGAAAGGGATCACTTACATATTCAACGACATATCACAGTATCAGTGTCCTCTACCTGCTTTTATGTGCTGTGCTTCAACTCTAGATAGGTAGATATCTAAATTCAGTTAAACACACTTTAGTTATCTACCTAGATGAATACTTTTGGAGGAGTTGGTTTGATTCAGAGTATTTGAAATGAGGTGCAATCCACCAAAGGAACATGGAGGGGGTGGGGGGAAGGAGGCAGTGCAGATTTGTCAGTGTTTGTTATTCATAAACCAAGTTACACATGCTTACAGATTGTGAAGGCTATGATGCAGCTCATCAACTGTATAAATCTACTAATGGACATAGAAAGGTACCAGTGTCAAGTCACATGAGAATGTGACCTCATGACAAAAAAGGCAGCAGTGAGTAAAGAGTAAAGTAGTGGATTTCCTGATGTTTAAAAACCTCCATGTGAAAGGAAAAACCTTTCACCTTCTTGTTCCACAGTGGTCTTGTAAATTTTGACAGGCTTCTCAGGGATTGTAGGGCTGAAGGTTTCAGAAAGTGGTCATCCAGGTAACTTGTACAACCTTTTTTCTAACCAAGGATATTGCTGTAAAAGCCTCATGGCTGGCCCTTCTAAAACCATCAGTGTCACAAGGATTGGTGTTATTTTCCAAAACGGATGAGTCTGAGTTGAGCCCCAAATGCAACAAGGTACAGAAAGTTGATTGGAAGAAATGAACCTGTTTCATTTCTGTCGATACAGTGAATATATGAATATTATTAAGGTGATTATAGTTTTTAATTATTTTTTTTGCACTGAATTATCTCCAAGCTCTTCATATCAAATAAAGTAACAGTGAAACAGCTACCTCAGAAATGCCACATGTCCACCAGTGGCATTATGAAAAGAAATTGCATCATCTGACATTTTATTCTTTTTATTTACACTTCAGAGAAATTGTTGATTTTGTTGAATGACAATCACTAGCTTGTTCTTAAAGAAAAAAATAAGAAAAAGGAAAATTAATAAATTGAGTTACAGTTTTCAGATCTTGAAGTTTCTTCTGATTACAAAATTTTTATTTATAGGCTAAGTGCCCAAATACTAAAGTCTTTGGCAAGAACCCATCCATCTTTTACCCAGAACTTTGAGGTTAGATTTTACACCTATTTAGCAGCTGGTCACTTAGCATTGGCCTATTTTATGCAAATAGTCTTCCATTTAAATAACAGTCATTTCCATTTATTAGAGTAATGCAATTTCCTAAGGACTGTCTAATAATACAGCTGGCCCATTATGATATGGATGAATGTCATCAAATAATTGTAATTATATTTTAAATAAATTACTGCTATTTAGTATTCTATCACACCTGCAGCACCATCAGTAGCTCACAGATATGAAGTACAGAGATCCTGTCTTATCTAGAGAACATATGGTGTAGGTCCCTTTTCTAACAAGGACTGCCATATTGGTACATTTTGTAATGCTCACGTAGGTAAAATTAGCAGAGCTTTAATGAAGAAAAGTTTAATTGACAATTATTTTACAGCCATTATCTATAGATAGTTCAGCAGAGGTGAATTACCGTAGTAATTGCTCAGTATTTTTTTTAAGAGTCCTTCTTCCATCTAAACTCTGAGCCAAGTTTTGCTGCAGGCTTTTATACCACAAAAGAGAGGTGCATTCACAAGGCCTCAATTAGTCTTATCAGTAGGAGGAAATGCCCTAAAGGTCTTTTTATAACTAAGCTCATCTGAGTCCTTCCTCAAGAGGTTTATCCTTAATTGGGATTTGTCATAGGCTCCATGAAGCTTGTGACTTCCTCTCCCACCAACCCTCTGTTCAAGATGTAGAGACAGAGACTGTTCATTCTCCTGTTGACTTCATCCCATTGAAAGGACCACAGTCTTTCCTTCATCCCTTCCTTGGTGCCCAGCTGAAAATCGTTTCATTGGTCAGAAAAAACGCTACTTAGTAACTTAGAAGTGCTGAGTGATATTTACACTTTCAGAGCTTTGTTAGCTTACTGATGTCAAATCCATAGAATTGTGTAAATCAGGAGAATTATGTGAGTTTTCAAGTATTTTAATAAAAATTGCCATAACACTACACTCTTTGTAGAAAGCAGCTAGCAGTTATTTGGCTGTATGTGCTAAATAAAGCAAGTAGTAATACTTTAAATAATTAAATACTATGACGGGTTTTGTTCTTCATAAGTCAAGAGAATCTTTTCTAAAAGCATTATCTGCATCCTGGGCTTCTCACATTCCAAACTTGTGTATGGATGCAACCCCAAATTCAAAGCATTTACAATCAAAGAAAAGTATTATGAAATAAGAGGGAAAAGGAAGAAAATGTATCTATCCTCAACTACCTTTTCCCTGAACATTACAAACTAATTACTCTTCTGAGACATTAAATTTGACACCAGCTTTAGAAGGGATGTGCAAAAGGGAGAACTTTCCTATGCAGCTTGTCTCGAGAAGGATATGATCTTCTCAGGCATAGGAGAGGCACAAACACAGCACTCATCAAATTTGTTTTCATTCAAGAGGCTTAGAAAGCACCGATGATGTAGTAGAGATAAAAGTATATAGGGCAAAAGTAGAGCTGTGAAGAAACTCATACATGATGAACAGAAACAATGAAATTTAGCAAGAAGGACTAGAAGGGTATAATAGGCAATAAGTATCATCTGGAGAGATATACAGTCTGGAAACAGTACAGCTGGAGCCAGGAATACTACCAAAATGGGTGATGAGAACCATGATCAGTAGTTACAGGAGAGGGATCATCAATATAAAATGGTAGAGGATGCAGGGCAGAGGGAAAGCCCTCTAGAGACGGATAGAAAGCCCCTGGCATTCACAATGCACTGAAAGAGATGCTGTAGGACTAAGCAGAGGGATGGGGCAGAAAATTAGAAGAATGTTTCACCAAAGTCTGTGAAGGATAGTATTTTGAAAAGAAAGATTGAGTTGAAAGTGTCAGTGGAATAAAGGAAGTAAAGGAAAGGCAAATTGTGGAAGATATTCCAAGCAATTCCAAGATTTGGCTAGCACAGAGGAGTTTCAGGAAAGTGTTGAGATGAAAGCTGACTAGAAGTGGCTCGAGATGTAGTTACAGAAATGAAGAAATACTTATGTTTGCAGAGCCAATGAATTTAGATTTCTAAAGAGATGGAGTAGTAGAAATTACTGAAGTGGCACTTGCCTGCAGCTTGAGGTACTGTGTGCAGATAGGTAATTATGTGGCCCATAGTATCTATAAATTATTTAATCTGATTGAATTGCTCTTTTTATAGTATATGTTTGTATGGAAAACAATGCCATCTGTTTAATTTCTAATCATCTACCTGTAGAAAAAATTATCTGTGAATGCATGTCACTTCATCTTGTAAATACCAATTACATCACACTTCTCTGTGCCATTTCTACGTTTACTCACAAAGTTGAGTTTGTTGATTGCATTGATTACAAATAAAAATTAATTATCACCAAGATGATGCCTGCACTACATAACTAATGTGCAATTTGATAAAGAACAATTTATCTCTTCTTCTTACAGCTGCTTATACATTTGAACTATTTGGTGATCACTTGCTCCATAAGGAAATGTTGCCCTTGAGTAAATAACTCCTTGCTCTGCCATCGTTAGCAGGAAGACAAGGCCCATTAACTCCAGTATAAAACAGAGCTAGCCAAACCCAAATATTTTTTAAGATCCTACCACTCAAGGAGCTGGAAAATCATGTTATTCCAATTTACAAAATGGAGAGGCACAACAGATCTAAAAAAAAATAAAATTGCACAGGCTGCTAAATCCAATTTGCACTTGATGCTGACCTTCTGTTAGAGACTGAAATGGTTAATGGCTAAAACATTTTTAAGATCACCAAAAGACTTTTTGTCAAACTGCAAAAAAATCAGCTGCTTATCCAGCAAAACCTACCCCTCCCTGAACATGCCTGCTGTGAAGGGACCTCCAGACAAGACAAGGGGGTGCCACTGTCCAGCTTTCCCAGGTGCAGAAGGGTATGCATACCTGGAGTTACAAACTGGATTTCCAGAAAAGGGAAGAGGTTGATAAGAGACAAATCCTGTCATATGGGATAGTCCTTCTTATCATGCCAGTGATAAGATCATGTCATGTGCTCTCTTTCATGATGATTCTGTTGTAAAAATCCCTCTGGGGTGCATCGAAGACTCGTGACATGTCCCATGATATCGTCCATTGAAAAACTCCTCACCCCAGGGGAGGTACAAGGTGTTCCTACCTGAGCTTGAAGTGCATAATAACTCATGAAATCTTTGCGTTTTGGGGGGGGCTTCCCCTAGTCCAAATGGATCAAGACCATCGCTTTGACAGGACTGTGACACCCCCTCAGAAACCATCAGATGTGGAAGCAACAACTACCAAGTTTCTTCTCTGGATCCAGTGGGTGGTGACTATACATGTCTTGGGACCCTTATCCTTTCTTTCTCTTTAATATTGCTGTATTACTATAGATGATAATGACCACAACCAAAGAAAACATCTATTTTCCTTTGAAACCAAAATGTTCTAAAATAAACCCTATATATATGTATTTACCAATAGCAATGACCCAGTGTTTTTTCACTCTAACCCACCCCAGGGGATTCATTAACATGAATGTGGGATGCTGTTCCCTTCTGGGGTGAGTCACAACGTCTTCTTCAGGTCAGACCATACTCTCACAGTTATACTGCACAGCTCAGCTGGCCAAGTTCCTGCCCTATCATCATCATAATCAACATGCTCATAGTTGTGAGCTGGTTTAACTCCCCAAGCCTGCATAACACAGCTCCAAGTGAACACCGACACAGAGCACACAGCTCTGGGCAGAGTGAGCGAGGGAGAAGGAACTGAAGCACCTCTGTCTTATATCAGCCTACTCTGTTTTGGAACGGCTTCAATAGGAACAGACCAACAAGGGGACAAAGATTGCCACCATCCCCATAACTGAAACACCTGATACCATTTTCGAGTTTCAAATTCCATTCTTCACAGTCCAGCAGGGACATTATAATGCACTAATCTTCTGCAAGCTTCGAACAAACTGCTGTTTTAAAATTTAAATAACATTTTGGAGCTTATACCCTGCTATTAGGGAAAAAAAAGAATTGTGAAATGTGGCTTTCTTATCTTCCTCAAAAGTTTAATTGATTTTATGGAAATGGAGGATTGTACCTTGAGCACTCTGGCTGCAAGCTTCAGAGTTTTTCTTGAGAGAAGAAAATTGGTTAATATAGTGTACTTATATGACTATAAAACATTTGGCTTAATTCCACATTCTGAGCTACCACATTCTTGCTGATTTCTTGGAGTGAGGGGTGGAGTATAAACTACAATGACTTAAATGGTATTTAAATTATTAAGGTTTGTTTTTTAAATGATGAATTTGTTATTATTCATAGCTCTTATCCTACATTCCTCCTCAGTTATATAAGAGTGTATAGGAATGCCTGTGTAATAACAGTGTTTTGAATATGGACTACCCAGTATTGAAGACTTAAGTCCTAAGTATCATTTTCAGTGTTCTGGAAGAAAACACAAAGTGATTGCTGGCAAAACTTGAAGAGCATGCAAAAACTGGTGGAGTGGAAAGTAATAAGCCAAACGTTCTATAGGATGACCTGTCTCGATTGGTTAGGTGGCTTCATTTGAACAAGATAAATTTTAATAAGGACAAATGCAAAGTCATTAATCTAGGCACAGGGAATACAGGCCATATTTATGGGTTGGGACACTGGGAAAAGTGATTCTGAAATTGTATGTGGATAAGGAACTGTCTCGGAATTCCCAGAGCAAAGCTGTGGCTAAATTAAAACTAATTTGATCCTTGGAAAAGTAAAGGGATATTGAAAATAAGTAAATGCTTTTCCTTATTTCCAAATTCAAAAGCAGATGTTGTCAATGCTGGAACACTTTTTAGTCTGGAATTTGAATTTTTTAAAACATATGAAAAAAAGTAAAATATTCAGAAGTCAATTAAAGCTTGAAAAATATCTCTTAAAGCCAGATAACATCAATATGCTTAGTTTAATCAAGAGAATGCTAGAAAACTACTAGTTCATGTAGAAAGAAACTAGACTAAACCAGCAGAAAGTATAGAAGGAAATAATCTTAAAGCCTCAGATGTTTAGAGGATCATGCATATGCTATGTATATAGAATTCATAGAGATAGATGGCAACTAAAAGCTGCTGAATAGTTAAATTCTGTAGATTTAGAAGGTGTTTTCCCTTGTTTTTTGTGAATATTAGTCAATATAAAGGGTGTTAACGCTCTTAAAATGAGAAATTGGCAGTGTTAGTTTCCCAGAGATCAGGAAAACAGCCAATGCCACAGTTAAGGACAAAATGTTGTCTTATCACCAACCATGTTCAGACCAGGCAGCAAAGAAATAAGTTTAGTCCCAATCTGAAAACACTGTGATGTTTTCATTTCCTTTCACCACTCCTTCATAAAGAAAGGACAAAGGAATCTGGAGTACTCAGCCAAAGACGGATTAAGATAAATTCAGATCTGGAAAGAGGATGAAGTAGTATATGGAGACATTAAATGGGGGAGTTCAGAAGATGAGAGTATGTGCTTTGTGGTCTGTTGGGTTGGTTTTTAAGCCACATCATTAGAAATAAAAAGTACTGAAAAAGTTAAAAGAATGATTCCTTTAGAACAACCTCACCAAATACAGACAATATCTCTAAAGAAATTAATAAGAATTTAATGGTTTGTTGGCTTGTAAACCATCTACTCTTCCTGTGTTGCTCCTAACAAAGATTCAGTAAACCTTATGTATCAACTATCAACTTCTCATTTCCTTATTTACAGTAAGAGGGAAAATCTTCCATAATATCAGAAGTTTTGTGCAACAAATCACATCCTGTATGTGCCTACTTGAAAAGATTTCAAATAGTGACTGGCTTTTTAATCAGACTGAGAGGTGTAGCAAAACCCAACACATAGAATTAGAAAGAAGTGCACTTGTTTACAACGAAGGTGCCGGTTGAAAGATAAAACTTGTGTGTTAGACTTTCCATAACCTGGAATCTTTAAATCAAGATATGATGCTTATCTAATACATATATTTCAGAAGTTACAGCATCATGCAAGAATTCCTCAGATGTGTTATGCAGGAAGCCAGTCTAGATTACTTTTCCAGCTTTGAATTCACTGAAACTGGGAAAAAAAGAAGGATTCCTAAATCTCACTGCAAAAAAGTATAAATTGCATCAGAGAGAAACAGAAGCACATACAGACAGAGCATGTACTAAATGAATCCTCATCTGCTGGAGAAGGGTAGGTGACCCAGCATTTTCTGGCTTTCTCGACAACACATTTTATAAGAGGAATGGGGGGAAGGAAGACTCAGAAGGGTAAGAGTGGCATCAGAAATTTAAATGAACATCCATATGTTTTCATATTTCTGCAGACTGCATCAAATAATTCCAAGGACACTCATAATTGAGCAAGAATAGAGCATTTCATTTCAAAGTACTGCACACACATTGATTAATCATCTAGAAATACTTTTCATTTGTTAGGTTTTCAGCACCGACTTCATTTTTAAAGGTTTAAATAATGTTTATTATAAGCCTGAAGTATTTTGTGTGATGTTTCCAATAAATTCCTTTTGTATCTCTAAAACAATCTCTGATAAAGAGAACAGTATGAAATATTATGTTGTAGTAATGTATTTTAGATTATGCTGATTTTATTTTAACAAATACATGGTAATATTTATTGCAATAAATAATAATAACAATGTAGATAATTTCTGCAGGGAAAGAAAATATATACAGGGAAGAAATCTATAATTATGTAAAAAATGAAATGTAGTATTTTTATGACACCAGGTTTCATGATAAATAACTGGTAGGAACCAAACTGGAGGGAAGTAAGGGAGTCAGGATAAAAATTATCAAATTATTCAGATGTATGGAACAACCCTTTTCTTCCCAAATATAGACTTATCATATCTGGAAATAAGGCTTTGGTCAACAGCATTGACACTGAATTTAAAGCTCCGGGGATTATTTTTATCTAAAATCATCTTAGAATTATAGCACAGGTGAAAATAATTTTTCAAAATGGGAATGTAGAAAGAACATTCCCCTTCAACCTTCACATTGTGGCAATTCCAGCCAAAATGAGCACAACTTTCTGTGACTGTAAATTCTACAGAGCCCTTACCTCTGTCTTTTCCCAAGGATGTTCAGAAATATAACCTGTTCACTCATCCTCCTATCTGAACAAAAAAGAAATTGTATTTTCTTAAGACATCAATTTTTACCTCTTTCATGATGATTTGTAAGATTGCAGTTTCCCTTTCCTTCTGTCAAACAGACGTCTGTATTCTCACTGCAGCTGACCTCGGAATGCACCACAGGAAGCAGAAAAGTTTGATACCATCACTGCAGGGTAACCTCTCGTTACAGAAACAATGACTACTCGAGCAGCAGGGGACTCTGTGAGAAACCTCTTAATTCTAAACACTGAAAAGAGGACTTCATCAAAATGATCCTGGAGTTTCTGATCTGCTTCTTGAAAATTACAACATTGAAGGAGCAGTGGTTAGTCCAAGGAGGATTTTATTAGGAGCAGATGCAGTAAGCATGGCCTTATTTCCCTTGGATGTTTCTGGGATATAAACCTGCAAATCTTAATAAATTCACCACACTGTTCTTTTACCTCTGAACTATTATTTTAATCCAGATTGGACTCAGTCTACCTGTGCTCCCTAGTACATTCCTGCCAGTTCTTAAATAACAATGAATAACTTAGCAGTTCTGTCATCAAAGGTATTGCTTCTCAAAATATGTTTGGAAGTTAGCTAATGGGAAGGACAGAACATGGAGGCTGAAAGCAAAAGGAGACTTTTGGGGAAGCTCTCATTTTGCTCCCTTTCTCCTTGCATTATTGTTCAAGGAAAATGGCATTTATTCACATACATGCAAAGATGCCTTAATTTCACAAATAAAACACTCAAACAGGAAAATCAAGAGCTTGTTATAATTACCTGTGAAAGGTATAGTCTATTGACAACAAAACAAGAAATGAACCACTACATTTACAGATATGGGTAATTATGAGGAAAACCAACATAACAGATAGGACACACTGTAATGGGTTGTGACAGGAGCGCCACTGTTTGAAATTTTGCAAGGATGGGATAGCTACCGTTTCAAAGGCAAAAAGCCTGGAATTTGGCCAACCACCTGAAAAGAGGATCAGGGAAGGGGGAGCCCCTGGCTATTCACAGGGCAAACAAACTCAATACTCAGAGTTTATTACTAAACTACTCTATCTTGCTTCCATCATCTATAGAATGGTGCCATGGACATCACCACAACCCCTGGAGCTGTTGCAAAGCATTCTATGACTGTTATAATGTTAACAATGACCCTGACCTCATGGTTTTCTGAATATACATAAAATCAATTTATTAACATTTACGAAAGGCTTTACTAATGTAGTACATTTAAACAGCTAATATTTTAAATAAAGAGGTTTCTCTTAACTGTTCCTCCAAGAAAAGAGTTCACAGTGTTTTGGTTTGCTGGAGGTGTTGTTTGCTTGATTTTTGTTTGTTTGTTTTCAGTGGAGAAGCAGAGATGAGAATGCTCTGTGACGATGCAGAAAAGTACAAAAATGACATCATAGCATTGCTACCTTCTGCAAAGTTGCAGATCAATCCCAAAATGGTATTAGCTCTAGCAGTCACTTGGGAAATAAAAATATCAGGTTGACTTAAAACTGCAAATGCTAAAGGCTAAGAAAAGAGACGAAACTATGGGGTCAGCTGCAAATATCTGAACCTCCTGGAGAAAGAAAAGCATCATGAAAACACTGCTGGCTGGTGAATACTAAATACTGTGCAGGTCAGCTGGATCAAATGATTCCTTTCCAAAAGTATAAAATGAATAGGTAAGATAAGTTCCTCCTTCATTGCTAAAAGCCTGTCTGCCTTTCCTCATTTATGGGATATGAATCACAGTAAGTGAAAAAATACATCTATAAAGAATTATAACTTCCAAAGGAATAACTGAAACTCTCTCCTTCCGTGTACAGCATTGAGGACAGAAGTAGAAACAGAGATCTGAGCACTGAGCTGTCAGCTGAAGGAACGTGCTACAGAATGCCCTCTCTTTTCTGCTCTCTGGTGGTTTGTGTTCAGCAGAGCTCTAGGCCTTCAAAATTCCGTCACTTTTTCTTTGGCTCTGTCGCAGGATTTAGGAATCTCTGGGTCCTTCCTGTTATTTCAACAGTGGAATGAATCTACTTTTCTGCTTAGCTTCCAAGTGCTGAGGCACAGTTATCTACAGTCATCAGTCCCCAACTCTCTCCAGGACAAACAACAGTTCAAAGCAAGTACCAGGCAGTAAAACATCGTATTTTGAGGGGAGAGGATGTCAGTCTAAAGATACATGTGTCTATAGAAAAGAAAATACAAGACTAAAACCAGCACTGCAGAAAAACATCACAACAGAAGAGGTACCACATCACAGATATATCTGAGGTAGAATGGTGTTAGCAACAAGATACACAGCTAGGAAACGTCCATCATGAGAGAAATACAATATCAAATATAATAGATACAGTTGACAAATGGAGGAAAAGGCAAAGCAAAGGTACTCTGAAGCAAAAATAAATCTATGAGAGATTTTAGTATCAGCTCTCAGACTCTGTAGTTTAATTTTTCAAAATAGAACTTCTGAAGCTTTTCTAAGAGTGTTTTGAGATGGTGAAAATCATTGTTATTGACAGATATGTGTGGTTGTTTTCATCTAAAAGTATATAGATGCTGCATATCTTCTTCCTTCTGCAAATTTAGCTCAACTCTTCATTATTTCTCCACTCCTAACAAAACAAAGCAAAACAAAAGAACAAAGAAATTAAAAGCAGTAACTACAAGAAAAGATATTTAAGATGTCAGCAATGGCACCTCTTTAGAGATCTTTTCTGGGAGAGTGGAATACTGAAGCAGAACAAAGTTCTCAAATTAGTTCTGGAAAGGAGAGAGAGAAACAATCAAAAATATTTCTTTCCCTGCCCATCTGTTCCAGTTTTAACCATTGCAAACTTTTAATTTAGAATTACTCAGAAACAATTTAACTTATGAAGATCTTTCAATGCAACCTTTAAAGTCAAATGTCATTGAAATTTGAAGAACTTGGAATTAATTCAATTATAATAAGATTTCTTTCCTCAGAACTTCTTTGCAGGTTCTGTGTTATACCTGAGGACCGACCCTGCTGTCCAATTCTCTATCACCACTGAGTTTTCCATTACCTAAAATAGGACTAAAATAGTACTTAGACAGCAAAAATATTAAAAATCATAATACCTCTACTAGTCATAGTTATTGATCTTCTGTACTGTCTTTCAAAACAGTGACATGGCTTTATATGCCAAAAAAGTACTGGCACCTTATGTAAAAAACTGTACATCTCTTTGCAAGGCAGCAGCACATTTTTCAGTCTGAGATCTCCAAATAAACAAAGAGGTACCTCTTAACTAATACTCCCTTTTACCAGTCCTTGTAAGTCTTCTCTCCATTTATTCTACATCTCATTTATTAAACCACCAAGTATGCTCCTTACTCTGATGGTGTAATACAGAAACTAGAGATAGATTCAAACTAAAGTCAATGAATTTGAAATCTGGAAAACAAAAATAAAAACAAAGAAACAAAACAAAATAAAGGAAAAAAAAGGGGGGGAGGTAGAGAGGGAAGGAGAAAACTCTTATTGAAATTCAAAGGCACTTCCAGAGACATTGATATTGGAGGTGCAATGTGAAAGTCTGGACCTCCTGGCAGTAGGTGTCCTTTCTCCCTTTTCTTCTTGTATTTGGCAAGGAAACATCACACGTAAAAGGATATGAAGCAGAGACTTAATATTCACAAGGGTCAGTGATGCAACCTTGGTGCACAGGAGATTGCACTGCATCTTCAAAGCACTGTAGCAATTTTTCAAACTAAAACCAGAAACCTACATCCCTAAAAAGTGGAAGGGTTACCTAAAGCTTCAGCTTTTAAATCATCAGCTGGCAAGAGAGCATATATATGCAGAATATTTAAAATTATTAACATTTCTGTGGCAAATACACTAATATATCATGTTAACCTGTTATTCCATCCTGGTTTTGTAACTTCAGCAGGTTATGGCCATGGTGGCTTACAATATCATCAGAGCACATCACTGAAATCAGAACCTCCCAGAATAAGTCCTGGGAGACTTAAGTCAGAAGTCAAGTAGAAGTTCCTAATCAGTAGATTTCTTTTAAAAGGCACTTGGATTAATAAAAGAACAATTACTTTCACTCTAAATCTTCTAAATTGTTATAATCTTGGATAAATAGAGTTCAATGAGATCACCTTATGCCAAATTGATTTTTCTATCCTACAGAGCACAGTGCTTCTCAGTTCAGAACTCAACAACACATGCAGTGAAGTTATCATGATCAAAACACTCCTTTCAGTACATGAAATGTGAAGACATGCACATTATATTGCTCTGCTATAAAAGTCTAATATAAACGTGGGTCACTTCTATATTCAGATTTCTAAAATGAATGTTTCATTCCTTACAATAATTTTTTCTTTTTCCTTTCCAGTGCAGGATTTTTCAAAACCTTGCTTTTGGAAATCACATATATTCTCATAAGACAGATAAAGGCATCCTATGTTGAATTGAAGTCGAGACCTACCAAATCTAATACATTTTTTGAATCAAATATATGATCTACTAAATCTTAATGGTATTATGTATATGGAAAGCTAAACTGATGAATCACAGGATAAATGAGCTAGCAAAGGCATGACAATATAATATTTATTTAAATGGTTCAGTGATTTGTTTCAGTTCATAGAACCTCATATATCAACTTTTGAAGAATTCTTTAAAAATGCAGAGATTTTAGAGAAAGGCAAAAAATACAGGTAAAAATAGACTGGAAATGGGCAGTCTCTGTGTGATGGTACTGAAGGCTGTTGTTTTGCTGGTAGGGTTGTAACATTAGGGCTTTCAAAGAAATGCAGCTATCACTGCATCACTACTAGTCAGACCTAGGCAATTACTAGGGATTTTACATTTCACAGGTTAAAAAAAGGGCAATATCTCCCCAAAAATTATGAAATATTTGGGAAAAAAAGATAAAAACACAAACCTTAATGAAAGGTTCAGTAAAGTAGATATATTCACTCAAGAAAGGAAGAATAATATATGTAATACACACATTTTTTATTTCAATCTCTGTTAATATTATTTAGACAAGGTTTTCAACAGGGTAAAAACCATTAATAAAGATTATTCCAAAAATTCTTACATTGAATTCTAACTAAAAATATCTCAAAAAACTTGACTGTCACTCTATTTCTAGAATATTTGTCCTGGAAGTTCCAGGAAAGACGTGAGAACCCATGTTCATTTTGACATCCAGTATTTTTCCAGGAAAACTGAAATCAGTGATTACACTGGGATGTTTGTTTTCTAAGCATCACTCTGTTTCCACCATTTTCAGTATTCAACTATTACCTGAAATATCTGCCAGAATAAGTGGTCCAGAATTCATTCCAATTTACAAGCCTGCTATATTTGGGGGGGGGTGGGGGGAGACTGTTAATTTAAAAGACAGACAAATCACAGAATGGGCAAGGTTGGGAGGGACCACAGTGGGTCATCTGGTCCAACCTCCCTGCTCAAGCAGGGTCATCCCAGAGCACCTGGTACAGGATTGTGTCCAGACAGTTCTTGAGTATCTCCAGTGAGAAAGACTCCACAATCTCTCTGGGAAGTCTGTTCCAGTGCTTGGTCCCACACACAATAAAGAAGTTCTCCCTCCTGTTCAGGTAGATCTTCCTGTGCATCAGTTTCTGCCACTACCTCTTGTCCTACCAGCCCTTGGCACCACTGAGAAGAGCCTGGATCCTTCCTCTTGGCACCCTCCCTTCAGATACTCACAGGTATGGATGAGGTCCCCACTCAGTTGTCTCTTTTCGAGGCTGAACAGGCCCAGCTCCCTCAGCCTGTTCTTGTATGAAAGATGGTCTGGTTCCCTCTTCATCTTTGTTGTCTTCCCTGGACCCACTCCAGGAGCTGCACGTCTCTTTTGTACGGAGGAGCCCAGAATCAGGCACAGCACTCCAGATGTGCCTCACTAGGGCTGAGTAGAGGGGCAGGATCACCTCCCTTGACATGTTGGCAATGCTCTTCCTAATGGCCTATAGGATACCTTTGGCCTTCTTGGCCCCAAGGGCTCTCAGTTGGTTCATCAACAGCTTGTTGTCCACAGGGACTCCAGGTCCCTCTCCACAGAGATGCTTTCCAGCCTGTCCTGGTGTGTGGGGTTGTTGTTCCTCAGGTGCACGACCCTGCGTTTGCCTTTGTTGAACTTCAGTTGATTCTTCTCTGCCCACCTCTCCAACCTACCAAGATCCTTTGATCATCTAGTCCAAGTGTTAAGCCAGGACCACCACGTTCATCACTAAACCAAATCCCCACGTGCCACATAACTGAGGCAATAAAAAGCAAAAACGGGGCATGAGACCAATATCATTTAAAACTTTTGAAAATGAGATAATAGAAAACCAATATACCATGAGACAACAGTCAAAGCTGAAGATGTTTCAATCTACTGATCAACTGAAATGCTCCAATAAAAGCTTCTATTTTGTAAGATCTTCTAGATGTATGTGTGACTCAAGGAACTTTTTTCTTTATTCTGATTTTTGTAGTTATTTGTGTGTATGTATATGTATGTATGTATATATGTATGTTTATTACATATACCTATTTTTATATATTTATGTAAAATATGAAATATATGTATGTATTACAAGATATGTATTCCCTAAATCCCTCCCTGCTTAGAGTTAATTTACTTTTACCTTTCTCACTCTGAGTCTGCAAAAACATGCTTACACATTTACCTGACTTAATGCCCTACTAACCATTTCTGAGTCTTCATAAGATATTATTCCTTTTCAACATCTTTTTTTTAATGGCTTCTACTCTCTTACTCTATGAGTTACTAATAATATTCACTGGTTTGTTTGATCTGACTTTGTTTTTTAATGTGATATTAATTTGAAATGTGATCTGGTTTCTGATAGCCAAGGAAAAATTCATATTTACTTTCTGAAGAAATTGAGTGCCTACCTCAAAAAATGCAGTATATAATACGCTTCGTGATCTCACTCCCAGTATAATGTTGGGATGTGTCAGTGTATCATCTGAAGAGCTTGTGTTTTTCATGGTCATCTGTGGGTAAAACTGTCATGGGTTTCTGTAGCTGAGTTTTAGTAGAAGGGGGGGCTTCCAGGGTGGTTTCTGTTAGAAGCTCCTAGAAGCTTCTCCTGTCCTGTTGAGCTAATTAAAAATCATAGTTACACCTCTGTGATACATATTCAAGAACTGGAGTGTTTGCGCAGTTGGAAATTCCAGCATTGAGATAACAACGCAGACAGACAGAGAGACCAAGGTCAGAAGAGCAGGAGGAGGCGAAGGGAAGAACCCCACGCTGGAGCAGGGGGGAGGGGAAGGACTGAAAGCTGTTTCCCTCCCCTTCTCCCTGAAGCCTGTGAAGATCTTTTGGGGTTTGGAGACCCCCCTTGCAGCCCCTGGAGGAGCAGGTGAAAGCCTGAAGGAGCTGTTGCCCTGTAGGAGACCCAGGATGGAGCAAGATCCTGGAAGAGACCAGCCGTGACTCCTGGAGAAGGAGACACACC
>VXAU01005845.1:299431-354381 GCA_013399695.1 Formicarius rufipectus | reverse complement strand
TGGAGGTTTGGGTGGACACTGGGTGAAAACCACCACAAAAAATTTTTAACATTCCATTGAAATTCCGGTTGTGAGTTTTAGAACCTAATTCTGTTATTTTCCAATGGATGTTAAGCTTCTTTATGCCCGTTAAAATTAGAACACTGGATACTTTTGAAATTTCTACTTCATGACCGTTCTTGTTATATTTACTGCCTCATAATTAAGCAATTAGATTTTTTTTCTACAGCATCATTACCATGCATTTGACATACTCAACTAATTTTTGGATACTGGAATACTTTAAATTTCTGAATTAGTATCTACATCTTCAAATGTAGAATCTTCCTGAGAAAAGTTAACGGCAAGAGCTGAGGTAGAGCAAACTGAGAATACAGTTCCTGTTCACTGCATGGTACAATTCACAATGCTCAGTGAACAATTTAGTGACACCTTTGCAAGAGTGACAAGACAGCAGTCTGTGTGCTACGAAGTTTTTACTTTCTTTTGTACTAGGTTGTGGGGTTGGAGTTTTTAAGGTGAAGTTGTAAAAAAAATTTGTATAGGAAACAGCAAACATAGCTCTAGAAAAATCTTATATTCATTGTAATTTATGCCATTAGATTACCTTTAGCATAGCTCATCATAGGAGCACCTTTCTATTTCTTTTAAAAAATCTATAATGCAGATAAATTAAAATATATTGTATGCAGTAATGTTTTAGCAGTAATGATTTAGCTGAGATGCTATGCTGTGTCTACAATGGAGTCCTTCTCTGACCTTGCCAGGTTTACAGAGTGTGCCAATAACAGAGCTGGGATTTGAAAACTGACTGATTAAAATTTTGCTCACTAGGATAAAACACTTGAAATGAATCATCTAATTTTCCAGCATGTCCTCGGGTTGCTGCAGGCACAATAAATTACATCCACATAATAGCAAACAACTATAAAAAATTAGAGTTAATACATTTCATATATATTGTAACACTACACTATATCCCATTTTTAAAACTCTCGATTACCTTAAATTTTGATGTTTTACTGAGAATGAAATACATGAGCAGGGTTTTTTTTTTAGGGGGAAATTTCAGAACCAAATACATAGAACACCACTGAAGTGTTTCTCCTGACTCAGTAGCCTCCCAAACAACACCTATCTGCACATTTCTGATTAACATCCAGTGCTGTGCCTGGTACCTCCCTAAAGAGCAGACGTGCGGACATGCTGGATGGCAGGGTATAACCTTGCACTCCAGTGGAATGAGCAGAATATAAAAAGAAAACAGCAAAAAGCAGTTGCAGTCTTAAACAATTAGCAGAGGTAGTAATGGAATGAGTGGCTGCCAAAGTCTTGCACATCAGGGCAAAAACACCATATAGCATGTGGCTGTTTGGCAGCCTTGCAGGGGGTTTCAGAGGACTAAGGTTCACCTAAGGAGGCAAATCTCTTGGGTTTTCTCTCCAGTGAAGAGATGTAGGCTCCGCCAGAGGGAGATTAAGAGCAGCCTCCTCCAATTTCCTCCTCTAACTCCACCCACTGTAGATACAGCCTGAGAAGATTAGCTGCCATGGGGTAAAAGCCTATTATTTGCAAAAACAGTTACACAGAACTCGGGTTTTCTAGCCAATGAAAGTTAACATCTATATTTTGTAACAATCTCTGACTTCTGTCAAGACACAGACGAAGGCACTCAGCTAGTTTGGTGGGCCACTGAACAACATAACCAGCAGAGGGGTCTATGTAATGATTCTTAAAATATTAATTAAAGCCTTCTACACCACTAAAAATGTTAATTTTTTAAATCTATTTTTACTGCACCTGTTACAGCAGTTCCCAAAAGTTTCAGAGCATATTGTGAATGCTTTGTAAAGACATCAAAAAGCCCCACAGTATCTCCTTACACTTGTCTTCCTTTCCTGTTCATCTGATGCCATAAGTAACTCCTGCAATTACTGAAAGGTACAGGAGTTACATTTTGCACTCTGTGCATTAATTGGATTTGAAAGCACTTGAACACATATATATGTCAGAATGCCAGCTATCAGGCAAATTGGGGAAATGCCAAACCTACAAGAAAACTGTAAAAAATGAAAGCATTGCAGCAGTTCTCAGCATGCTCAAAATGTATTAAAGGCTTTTGAACCGGATTTGAAAGCATATGGGCACTCTTAAAAGGAGCATCATAATTTTTTAACTCCTGAAAGGCAACCTACACTCTTCAGAATATCCTGCCATCCTGCTGCACTGGAAACCTGGCACATCCAAGGTGACAAAGGTTGCTGTGTATCACAGAACACCCCATTGTCAATACAGTAAATTGCTGTGGGGGCATGAATTTGAGTATATAAGTAATCATGCTGACAATGACCCAGACAAATTCTGAAATAAAAATAAGACTAAATCAGACAACTTTAAATCTTAAACATCAGTCTAACATGTATGCCCTAAAATACAACCACTCCTCAATCATTTTGTTTCTTCCTTCTACAAATGAGGTACAGACTAGAATTCCTTACATAAACATGGACAGAGGTTCACTGGACTACTACGTTTGCAGAGACTGGCTCAAATCAGTCTGCTTTTCAACATTTTTCAAGACAACAATATTAGAGTTTGGTAAAGGATACACTAGGATTTTTGAAGATAAGTACAACACAGACTTACAGGTTTTTTTTCTTTTTTTTTTTTTTCTTTTTTTAATGAGGGGCTATAGTCTAATGGTGCAAGCAATTTACAACCTCAAATGTCTTTTCTGGTAAATAAACATTCACAATAAAAAAATTAATTACAATTTAAAAAAATTATATCACACAGAGGGTCCTAAAAACAATGTGTATTCCAAAATACCTTCTAAAGTTTGATAACTGGTATTATATTCTTTTTCACATTGCAAATTGTATTTCCATAACAAGGAGTTATTATGCTCCCAAAACCAAAGCAAAATCATTAGCAAGTAAAACTGGCCTGCTGCTGGGCTTCAGCTGAAAATATTTCATTTTTCACACCAAAAATATTTGCCTTAATTTTTAAAAAATGACAGCCATTGTTATCACAGATAAACAACAATAAACAGCCATTTACCTCAGTCGTAATAAAGTACAAAAATATTACCTTTAAAAATGCTTTAAAAAAATCAAAACCCAACACGACATCATTGATTTTGCTATATATAAGCTTCAGTATTTTATGAATGATTGCATAGGTAACATATGAAAGGCGTCTTCAAAGAATAACCAAAGGTAGACCATAACCTCTCTGAACTCAATCTCCAATATTCATGTATGCTAATAAATGTATAGACCAATGAGGAAATGCTAGTACCTTTTAAAGGCTATTTCTTTATTCCTTAGCAGTCCTGAATTAGAGGCTTGCTCCAATATATGTTACAACTAAATAAAAGAATATGCAGTTTAAAAAGTAAGTCAAACCATGTGATCCTTTTTTTTAACTAAAAAAAATATATATTAACTGACTTTGGTAAGATGCTGAAAAATTCTGTGGAAAAAAATGTTTACTGTTCACATGGAGTGCGTTCACTTTAAGTTCTTGTTCAGAAAAGCATCCTTATTCAGGAAAGCACTTAAGCACATGCTTGACTTTAAACACATGCCTTGGGCCCAGTGAAGCACATGAGATTTATTCACATTCCAAATAATGATGGATATAAAACCAAAAGTTATTAACATTAATGTTTTTTGGATGCAGGCTTAGAATTTTTCAACTCTTACACATACACACAGTGACATGTACACACACATATACATACACCCACACACAGACACACACACAGAAAGATCTGTCTCCAAACTAAGCCAAAGCAGGCAAAACTAGAATTCAAAAGATCATTTTCTAAGAAACCAGAATTAAACTGAAAACAGAGATTTTAACATAGAGTGGCTACTTTGTCTAATTGACTCCTTAAATTCCAAGTTTATTTGCTCTGAAGTAAACATTTATGAAAGCCTGAGCATCTCCTGTCTGGAGGCTTCGTTCCAGACTCCCGTGCCCCAGGTTTTGATCTCACAGAAAAGAAATCATTCATCTCTAATAGAAACCCAGTTTACATAGGGTTGGTTTTTTGGGCATTTTTTTTGGTCATGCTTTGATTCCAGGAACAAAAATCAATTCCATTTCTAAAGAAATGAGTCTCCTGATAAGAGATTCATGTTGGCAAAAGCAGATTTTACATTCCAGATCACTTTATGGGCTTTTTCCCATGAGACAGAGATGAAAAATATGTAATCTAATCTTTACAATGAGATTATTAATTTTTCAATCCCTTATTGGGTTCATCATTGCTGATAAATAAAATGAGGGTTTCCTCTTATTTTATCTCTCAAATGAAGAAAAGATGCCTTTTCAGAAGCAATTGCTAAAAAGATGAAGCTTCATTGAAAATATGGTGCACATTAACATTCTTTTTTTTTGCTAGTACATTTAACATGCAGCTAAGCTCTTTAAAAGCCTAATAATAACTGAAGCTGTAAAACTTTCCCCCTAAAACACAGAACTTGAACAGAACTGTACTAGTAAGACTGACTACAAGCTTGAGGAGGCTTTTACTGTGGACTGAGGATAATGATCTGATTATCACTTGATGAAGATCTACAGGTGTGTGGAGAGAGTCAGCCAAACAGCCAGAAAAGCCAGGGGAACAAGCAAGAGAAATGCCTACCATCTGACTGTCAGATAGTCTCTGCTGTTTGGAAGTAAGAATTAGACACAGAAGACAAATTGCCATCTCTTTCATTTGTGTTGTGCTTGAGGAAACAGTTTGTTACATCTTCAGTAAACAAGTAAAGTGGCATCTAAGAAATACTGCTTAATACAACCAACTTCTCCCCATAACAGGAAAGGGAAAAAGCATGCCAAAATAACAAGGAAAGAAAAACAAAACTCCCCTTCTAAAAAACAAACCAAACAAAAAAAACCCCACACAATAAAAAAATACCAACCAACAATCAAACAAGCCACCAAATAAAAAAGGTCCCCACACAAAACCCCAAAGAATTTCTACTTGTTTAAAAAACTCACAGTTGAACAGAAGAACCTCCTTTAACCAAAGGCTTATAAAAATAACTGGAGAAAGTTCTGTGCCTTGATGCTCTGTAACAGACTGGTCTAGTGGTTTCCCGCACTATTGAATCAGAATATATATCCCCACACCACTTCAGCCTGTCATGGGGGGATGTGGAACATAGACAGGCAGAAAGTGAAGACAAGAATCAGCTCTGTTAGAGAACACCTACACAGTCTAGAGGTCTGGCTCAGCACATGTAGACTGACTGCATTTATGCCACGAGTATTCACTAGAGATTTTTCTTCTTACCTGTGGTGGAAGACCCCATCTCTGAGAAACACAGAATTCAGGATTCTGTCTAAAACACCTTTCTACACTGCTCTTCGTAAGAGAGAACAGGAGGGCACCAGTGGTGATCTAATAGCCTGAAAATGAAATGCATTGAAAATAATGCAACAAAGACTGTCTGATTTCCTTCCCACATTTCCACAAAATCAAGAGACGAACTAGTTCCACTAATCTCCCTCTGTCTGGAGTACACATGAAAAGCTGATCCTGCAATCTATACTAATTTCAGTAAGCTATCCAACAGGGTGACTTACATCTTCATCATCAAACAAACTTCAGTGAATCATTCCTGTCTTATTTGCAAAGCTGCTAACTTCCAAGGATGGCTTAAAAAAGATATAAGGAAAACATAGCTCAAAGCTGAAAAATGTAAGAAAAACACAGCTGAAAACAGAAACATTCTATACCATACATGCAAAAGATACAATGATGTCCAAGCTGGCAAATTCATATATCATATGAAAACAATAATTTCCAAGCTTGAATTCAGAAGCTGTGAAATTCTTAGTGCTTGAAAACAGCTTTGCTGCTCTAAGAACTGAGATGAAGGTGGTTTCTGGGGATATGAAAGATCTTTCTTCTTGTTTTAATAACTCTTGACACACAAGAGTTATAAAACTTGAAATTGCAATGGGTTGTTTTATTAAGATCAGCATTATAAAACCTTTTGGCAGAGAAAAGGGTTGGACTTGAGAAAGGTGCAAGAACTACAGTGAAAGAACATTTCAGATTGAAACTGAAAATCTGTCTACAGAGCTATATAAACATCCATATCAATGACTAGAATTTTGGAATCTGTAACAAAACGGTGTTGGAGTTTTAAGTAATATTTTAATGATTGATTGTTCTATTTCTATTAGGTATTGAATCTGATTTGCTGTTTGATTTGATGATTGCCTTGTTTTATTCTTTATGTTAGCTTAGCCTAAAGAACAGCAGTTTCATTTAAATACATTTTCTTTAATGTGTTCATATTATTCAATAGCACCAGTTGTTACCCCAACATTTAATTTTACTTATATAATTTTTTTAGCTCATGTATTTTTACAAGACTGGAGTTTGTCTTTTTTTTTTTTTTTCCCCATACAAATGTGTGATTCACTATTAGACAATCCAGGATTTTACCTAAATCTGTCACTTGCATCTCAAGAATTACTTACAAGGAACAGCAGAGAAGCTGGACATACAGCCCACAGCCAGCTTGGAGTCTTAAACAGAAAAACACTAAGACTCTTAAGTGCCCAAAGGAAGGTTTCCACCTAGAGAAGCAGCTATCACTTGACTCTTTACCAGAGGGGAAAAGAAATATATTCTTCACAAGGATAGTATTTTACAACCTGTCCAACTAAAAATCACACTATTCTCCTCTAGTTCAGGCTGTTGCTTTTTTCCCCCAGATTACCCTCTGGAGGATGACTACTACATGAATTCAAAATATTTCTTGAAATGTACATATATATGCTTCAAAAGGTTTCAGTCTTACTGAAATAAAATGTTTCCATGAATCTTTTCAATATGCTCAGAATGGAGATGTCTGGAAACCCTTTATTAAGCCTTTAGGTTTTTATTTTGATTCAGGATCAACAGACAGAAATCCTGAGTTTTGACCAGCTTAAAAATAGTTAAATATTGTTTCTTATCATTAAGCATTTCCATCACAACTTCATTTCTCTAGATATTCCAGGATGAAAGTACTGGGAACTGTATTAACACCATTTTACCTTTTGTCATCATAAATTGCCCACCTACTGACAAAAACCTCAGATTATCAAGATCAGTTTTGTTCCTCAAAGCAGATTATTCAAGATGTTTTGTGCTTAAAGTTTGAATTTCACCTCAAAACAGTAAGGTCAAAAGAAAGTATTTACAATGGCTCATAAGGTATCCCTAACCAACATCACTAAATTCTGCAGGGGTTTATAACATTTTATTTACATGGTTTTCATTTCAGATCCAATACTCTCAGCACACACCTCAGATATGAAGAGTGAATACTTACCCACATAGAGAACATTTCAAAAAAAAAAAAAAGCAACACCAATATATTTTACTTCTGATGACACCTTTACAAAGGAATATTTTCTGTGCTTTCCATGTCAATTTATGGAGATCTGATACTAATTATCCTTGACTAGTGACCTTGACCAAACTTTCACTAATATTGCCTCTCCACCCTCTCCCCTCACTTGGGAAACAACTGGTTGCTTTCGCCTTTTCAACTCTTTTAGCTGCATTCTTGTGAGAGGAAAGAACATGGAATATTGGAGCTCTGTTAGGGTGAAAAGTAGCGCATACTGTGCACGCCTTGAAAATTGGATGCCCAGTGCCTACTGGTTGAGTTGCTGTAAGAATAAGCAGGGAACTTGCACCCAGAATCTCTTAATTATATAGATAATTCCTCTGTTTGTTAGGCACAGCAGATTGCCAAGAAAGAGAGAAATAGAAAGTGCTCAGACTGCTGGGAAAGAAAATAATTCAGCAATAGCACTTTATTTAACTCAATGTCCCTAAAGTGCTTTAAATGAAGCCAGTCATTAAGGTCTTATAATTAAAGCCTTGCACAATTATAAAATAATTAGGGCCTGATCTTGTAAAGTTTTCTCTCTGGAGAACACACACATCAGATTTCCTGGGAGTACTTGTACACGAGGCACAGCCACTGCTGGGATTGATGTATCTGAACAAGCTTTGGCAAAACTTGCTTGAGTACTGGGCAGCTGTAACAGAGCAAAGCTTGGAAAACACTGCCAGCTTAAATACTTTTAAATCTCCTCAAACACATCTTCGTAGTCCACACTGCATTCTGTCACTGCAGCTACTCTGCTAGAAGAAGCCAGTGCAGACCATTTAAAACTGTAGTATTGTTCCATATTGCTCTGATGAGTATTTGCCATAGTAATAATTATAAGCCTTTAGTTTTCCTGACTGCCTATGAATGCCAGATATCTGTTCCCACACTACAAAAAAAAAACCAAAACAAAAGTATTTCAATAAGAAGAACCATGTCCAACTAATCCTTAGGGCTTTACTTACAAAAGCCAAATCAGAGTTAAGGAAGTGTAATTGAAATACCTTTGCTAGCGGCTTTTATGAGCTACTGTGCTGGGTTTGGCTGGAGTAGAGTTAATTTTCTGTGTTTTGGATTTTTGCTGAAAACACTGTGGATAAAATGTTTTCCTTACTGCTGAGCAGGGCTTACATAGAGCCAAGGGCTTTTCTGTCTCTCACCCCACCCCACCGGCAAGGAGGCTGCTGGGGGACAAAGTGTTGGGTGGAGACACAGCTGGAACAGCTGACCCCAAGTGACCCGAGGGATATCCCACACCATATGGTGTCATGCTCAGCACATAAAGCTAGTGGAAGAAGAGGGAAGGCAGGGTAGACTTCTGGATGATGACATTTGTCCTCCCAAGTCACTGCAACATGTGATGGGACCCTGCTCTCCCGGAGGCGGTTGAGCATTTGCCTGCTCATGGAAAGTGGTGAACAAATTCCCTTTTTTGCTTTGCTTGGGTGTGTGGCTTTTGCTTTTATTGAACTGTCTTTATCTAAATCCGTGAGTTTTATCACTATACTCTTCTGATTCGCTCTCTCTCATCCTGTTGCAGGGAGTGAGCAAGCACCTGCATGGTGTTTAGTTGCTGACTGGGTTCAAACTATGAGAGTCCATTTCATTGTCCAGCCTGGGGCTTGTAGGGTTTGAGATAATGACAGATTCCACTGGAACATGCAAAGTCAAATTTATGGTTGTTATTGCTGTTTAGCTAATAACGGCCAGGCTCCTGGGGCTTGCTTGTCTTGCTGTGTATTATAGTCTAGTGTTGCTTTTTGCTTTTGCTGCTTGCTGTCCTGCTGTGCTGCTTATCATCTTACTCTGCTCTGCCTGGGAAGAGTTTGATAACAGTGATGGCCACGCACCTGGGCTCGGAGACGGCCAGGACATCACTGCTGTTTCTGTGCTGCTGCAGGGGACAGGCTGGAGCTCCAGTGTGAACTCCAGTCTAAGGGACTGGGAGCCTTAGATTAGCCCATATGAGAGCAGAACACCCCAAAGCACCTGTGGTCATGAATACATCCACACCAGAGCAGGTACATCTCGAAGGGACTTTGGCCAGGGTTATGTCTGGGCTGCAGCAGGTGTGCTCCTGAAGGGATTGTGACCCAAGGATACATCCAGCCTGTGACCAATACACTTTTAAGTATTTGTGGCTGTACATGAGGTCATGCTGGAGCACCTCAAAGCATTTGGCCATGAATAATCCCATGACAGAGCAGACACAGCCCTGGAGAGACTGTGGCCATGGGTAAGACAATGCTGAAGTGGGTGTATCTCTAAAGGCATTGTGGCCCATGGATAAGGCCACACTGGAACAGGTGCATCTCCAAGTGACTGCGGCTGTAGATCCACCTGTGCCGCACCAGGTACAACCCTGAAGAGATTTTAGCTCACGGATAAGGCCTTACTTGGAGTAGGTACAACCCTAAGGGATGGAAGCCTGTGGATAAGTCTGAGCTGAATCAGTGGCAAGAGGAGGAGTTCATTGTAATGCTAAACCCTACGCTTTGGTCCGAAGGGACCAGGGTGGAGATTGTAATGGAAATACCTTTTAAACTTCTGAAAACCATATTTGAGTCGCATGTTATGGAAACCCCTGTAGCAGAAGTTGATAATAGTAAGACTTGGAGCAAGAGGAAGGGTTTGTTGCAATGTCAAACCCTATAACCTAGGCCAAAGGAACCAGAGGTGGAGCTTGAAATAGATTTATGTTTAAACTGCTGCAAGCCATGATTTGTGTTCCACGTTATAGGAATTACTATAGGCGGAACCACTGAAACAAGTGTAGGACAAGTGCTACAAGAAGTGCAAGTGCAGCAGTGATACAACCTGACCTGGCTTTGGTGGCCAGTAACTTTACACAATATAGCACCTCTCCTGTCTTGAGTGACCGCCATACTCACTTTTACACATATGATTCTCTCCCTAATCAAAAAACAAAAATCAAAATCAAACAGAGAATGACCAAATGGTTTCTTGGCTGAGGTTAAACCATGACATCTACAGTGAATGTTAAGACACAAAAGTAAAGTTTCTTTACTCAGTTTCTCTTGGATTCTAACAGACTTTCTTTGGGAAGAAAAATGAATTAAAAAATCAATGTCTATCTACATCTAGCTGGATGTCAGGTATCGTTTTAAAAGCTTCACTGGGCATTTAAAGAATAATCACACTTCAAACAATGTCCTTATTTTACACCACAGAAAGGGCTGCATGAAAATGTAATAACCGCCTGATAAATAAAACTCATGGTCCCCTGAAATGCTTTGGGAATAATCATTCTTGCATACAGATTTCACAAAATTATGTTAGACTTCAGTATTATAAGTCAAGACTAAAATGGTAGGAAATACGGTTTAACTTCTCAATATCCTTTCAGAAACTATTAAGGATGTCTTACATAATTTTAGTGACAAGGCTTTGAAGATGTATGATGATACATCAAGGAGATAACTATTGCTCTGAACCAGCCTGTGTACAGCATCCCCCCACACATCCCCCTCCCAGAAGGGACTAACTAGCCAGAGATTCAGGCAACTCAAAATATATGCCAACCAAAACTACTTTCCACTGCCAAAAGTTTTCCCCAAGAAGTGAATAAATTTTTCCATAACTGTGGAAATGACTGAATTAAGTTTGGTAATAAAATAGTCATAGCTACTTTTTATGTATGATTCAACATTTAATTTCTCTACTGAAAAATATGGGTTCCATTAATTACATAAAAGGGAAGCTCATATTTATTATTCAATGAAACTATTAACAGTCAAAAAAATCACAATATTTTAAAACACTAGGGAATATTTAATTCAATGTTTAAAGCATGAAATTTGCTTATTTTAACCTACTTTTCATTCTGAAAAATTATTTATATTATTACAGTTTAATCTTACAGAATTTTAGTTACTTATTAAATATATTGAGCACATTTTATATTGAATGTTGCTGATTATACAGTGGATGTTTTGTAATTCAAATGGCTGAGATTTAATTTTCATGCAGTTCTGTACATAGACAAATTCAACAACCACCAATCATAACACTACTAATGAGTTCAGAAACAGAATAATTTTTCATGTTCTCTTCCCAGCAAGACCTATTGAGGCAACCCCTTGTGTGTGATGCCCAGCATTTCACTGAGATTTCACTGAGATTCTCAAATCTCTGCTTTGTTTTCTAACTTTTTGGGGGTTACTACCTACACACAGAAATCTCTCTGTTACTCTGTTGTCCAAGTGGAATAAAGCTTTTACAGGAGGTGAATGCTATGCAAAAAGGCAGCTTTTCAGATAATGGAGAGTAACAGAGCAAAGGCCTGAAATTACGAAAACTCAATGCCTGAATTTGTCCCAGTGGATTAAGAGAAAGGAGAAATGAGATTAAATATTCTTGGTGAGATTCATTGCTGGGAAAAAGCCCTGAGCTTTCATGCCCCACTCTGCTTGGCATTGTAGATGTACATCATTTGATTTCTCCAGTAGATGCATGGATGTTCCAAATAAAACCTACAAGTAATATCTGCTTGAATCAGACTACTAAAATCCAACAATCCAACAGAAAACAACCTTGTCAGCTGTTGTTGACATTAGACTAGCACCTTCTTCTTCTGTGTGGGAAAGATAAGAGTGGAGGACAGGAGGTGTGTCCCTGTCTTCTGCACTGTTCTGAATTATGCAGTCACTGTGAAAGAGCTTGTTTAGGAGACAGTCTCGAAGTTGAGAGGTTCTGAGTGTCAGTAAGTTGACATAGGGTCTAAAGGAAATCTACCCCTTCTTTCCATCACACTATGAGTTTAAGTTTTGCTTCTAGAAAATCAGGACAAGCTGAGATCTATAGAACTGGACGTACAGAGTGATGGCCCTCAGTGAGAGAGGGGAATAAAGTGAGCTAAATTAAGCATTTCTCCCTCACAAGGTGACTTAAAAGGAAAGAGACGTGTTAAAGAAACTTTCCAAGATGTTAAGGGCAAGTAATTAGTTTTGCCTTTTCTTTATTTGGCTCTTTATACCATTGTGTTTACTTAAAAGTGCATCCTTCTGGGAAGATGATGAGCTAATATTGGCTGTAATTAAGCTGTGCTCCTCTGCCTGATGTAACACCACTGAAGTCAATAAGAAACTTAAGGGTCTCATTTCTGGACCCATTAGAGAGGTCCTGCAATGTAAACTTACTCATCTACATTTCCTCCATCCATTTTTTTAACTTAAGCTGAATATGAGGAGCTCATGTATTTTTTTTAGAATGACATTGTATGCTCTAAATGTTAAATAAACTGTATTACAAGGTTATGTCAGTTTATACAGAATAAAGTTTATGAGTTTTTATGTTTAAATTTTACTGTTTCAAATAAATTCTGCTCACAAAGCACACTTAAGTATAAAAACAGGCAGTATTTTAATTTATTAAAAAACTGCACAGTATCAAAATGGAAATATCAACAGCAGCACTCTTCTAATCTGGCTTTCTCCATAAAATATGGAACAGCTAAAGTATTCAAGCAATTCCTCAAATTTATGTGCTGAAAGCTATTCAAATATAAAATAAGCACTAACAAACGGGCAACCTTGTCAGTTGCAATGCTAATAAATCAAATTCACCAAGGTAAGTTAGCTACATTTTCAGTGCAAGTGGATATATCATAAGAGCCTGATAATGATACAACTACCAGAAAAATAAATGTGCATTCTCTGACCTTGACAATAATTCACTAACAGCTTGCCTCACAATTTTTCTAACATTGAGGCACTCTTCACAGGCCAAGTGTTTGTATTTCTGTGGATAGAGTTTCATCTGTGTCATCACTATTGTATTAGGGATTTTAGTGCAGTATTAATTATAGAAAATTATAAATTTCAGGATAATAGTCTTTGAAACTGCCATGGGGAATTTGGGGGACAGAGATCAGAAGAACAATAGGGCGTTTTGTTGTGTTGGTTCCTTTTTCCCTTTTTCTTTTGGAGCACTAATATAATGCCCTTCACAGCATTTCACACAGCTCTAAAGCAACCAAAGCTGGATTTCCTTTACTGTTTTGTTACTCCTTAAAACAGGTAATGGGTGGGATTGCTGCTGACCTTGCAAGGAAGGAATATCTTAATTACTGGTCCCTTAATAAATCATACCAACTTGGAAGAACAGTGACTTCAACAAGGGAAGGTCAAAAGAATGTATTTTATTTTAGGTTGGTGAAATGGTAGGATTTGCCCTTTATTTTTACTTTATATGTAAATTGCAGGCAGGAAGAAGAACTATTTAAGCTAGAGGGTGGCCATGGAAAAAAATCAGGCTCAAAACTAGAAAGAGAAGAATATAGATCTTGACGAGGAACCTAAACAGTTAGGAGATGGAATTTGATAACTTTGTGAAAAGAAGTACATGATACAGCTCTACAAGAGGCAAAAAACTGAACGTGGAGATTCTCACGTTGTTTCTAATGTGAGCTTCAAAGAGGGGATAAAGGAATAATGCAGTTGCTTCTCATTCTGTTTAAACCTAATAGGTGGTAAAGGAGGACTTTACTAATATAAGTATTTTGTCCCCTGGTGATTGTTCTCATTTTGGTAAGATGGTTTAAAACATGCACAGTCAGACTTCCCACAACAGAAAACAGCAACTGTCATTGCCACCACCATTTGTTCTGTACTTACTTATCTTTCCATGATCCTGTGCTGCCAAGAGTTATTCGTAGTCTGGAACCCTGTCACCAGCCAGAACTGATCCCAGGCTCTCCCTTCAGCACTACAAGATGACCCCAAAAGTGTGAAACATCAAGCCCTCATTATGACCCACCACATCACTTTGGGGACCTGAGCTCAGGCTCAAGGGACTGGAGGTGCAGACTTTGGAACGGTGGGTGCAGAGCAAGGTGCCGAGGGCTGGCTGTGGGGCTGCTGACGTGCTGCCTCGGCACAGAGCCAGGATGTACAGCTCATCTCCCCCTCCTGTCTCTCTCCACCCACAAAGCTCTGAGCACTTTTAAAGCTGTGAAAGACACCGATATGCTGTCAACCAAAAAAGCCTCTCAAGGGATAATGGGGTTCAATATCTAGACCAGCACCTCATCCAGATGTACCTTCTCTAGACGTACCTGTTATTAAAAAATGACATATAGCCATTTGTGAATTATATTGATTGCAGTTATTTTCAAAAATCTAGAAAAATTTTGGGAAATTTATTTCCATTGCTTTTTGAAGAAGAAAAATGTGCAGAAAAAAAACACCTGTTTTAACTTACAAAGCTATCTTCCTTTGGAAGTAAACTTTAAGGCCTGTTCTGACTGGAAAGATATCGACATATGCAACCGGTTTTGGGCATACATGATGTGATTACATAGAGGGCTTGACTCACTTTACTATGATTTTTTCCCCATTGTCTAGAAATCTAAAGCAATGGGAGAAAGAAGGAAGAAAGTGAACTTATCTAATTATAAGAATTTATTTTTTTTTAAACCATGTCAAGGAGCATTACTTTTCAAGGGAGGGTTAGATTTTTTTACTTTTCAGCAAACACATTTTTCTCTTGCAAAGTGCAATGTGTGTAGGAGTCAGCTCACGTAGAAAGTGGTTCCCTGATCAAAACAGATGGCATGCTGGCAGGGTAAGTTTTAAATGGCAGAGTGTTGATGTTGAAAGATTTCAACAGCAGCTTCCATGACAGGGACAGAGACATAAATGACAAATACAAAATACAAAGACATTTCAATAACTTACCATCATATCACTTTGTAAGTTAATATTTCTCTCTCAGTTCTCAAGATGTTAGAGGAAGACTTCCTAGCTGTGGGCATGAAACTATATTCTAGCTCAATAAATCGCAAAACACTAATGAGGGTTCTATTTTTAGGACAATGAAGCATGAAAACTAAGGCTTTAGTGGCATGGAGAAGGAATAAGCAGCTCTTGGAAAGGTTTTTTGCAAAACTTGGCGAAACAGTGACCAAATATTTCCTCTATTGACTTACTGATCTCATCGACTTCTTCCCTAAGAAGGTTTTTATTAGACTCTCTGAGCTTCTGTCACAAGCATTTTATTTATCCATCCACTAATTTGTGAAGCACAGTATATCAAAGTGCTCACACTAGGGTGTCTGTGAAGGCTTTTTTCAGTGTGTGAATAATATTTTAATATTTTCCAAATGTTAAAAAGCATTTAACCAGAGAAATCGTTTTAGATATCCAAATTTACTTAACTCCTGTCCTTGCTCTTTTCTCTTCAGTTCTCATTCCTTTTATATGTATCTGTAAGTCAATATTGCTTTTAAGATATTAAGTCATATTTAGACAAGTTCCTGATATTTGTTGTTCTCCAAACATTTCCTCATCTCCCCTGTTTTCACTGTCTTTTTATTTATTTTTTTTTACAGCTGAGAGGGGTAATCTAACTTTTTTCTAACATTCCTACTAGTATTCTAATCTTTTTTTCCCCCCATCAGTCCAGAGTCGATTCTGCATCCAGCTGTCCACAAAGCATGTACTACCAATAAGACAAGGCAGGGAGGTTTGCATTTTTGAAGCAGAATCAGAGAAATTGTACCTTAACTCAACTCCTTGCTGCAGACAGGGATGCACAAGGTGGAATGACAGCTCCATGAAACAATAAATTATCAAAAAGAGATCAATGACTTCTTTTTCCTCTGCAATGAGGAGGTGTGCAGATGTCAGCTTGTACAGGAGGTATTTTTTGATCAAAATAAGTGATATATAGACAAGGCAAATTTAACGTATTTTACAAAAACACTTTTCTCATAAAATAATCTGGGCAGGAACATATGCCTGACAGGAACAGTAGCATTAGCTAAATTAGTTGTAGTTTGCTCAAAGAAGTAATGGGGGAAGAAGATGGGGAAGACATGAAAGCTGTTAAATTTGTACTTAATTGTTGTATCTGGTAATGCTTGTGGTTAAAAAAATGAACAGTGAACAGATTCTGTACATTCTTCAAGGCATTGACTTTATGCCTTTCATAGATTATAAATGACCTTTTTTTACACCCCGTGCTTTCTATGAAATAAACACTAAATACTGAGTAATGCATAGTAAATAATAGTAATGTATGATAATAGTAATACATTTTAAATACTAAAGAACATAATGGTCCTGATTTGAAATTGCTCTTTAAAGTACACATATAAAATAAGTTACTAGGGAAGGAAGGCTAGATTTCTCTTCATGAGACAAAATATAATGTCTTCTCAAGGACCTGCACCTCAGAAAGTGAGCTGTGCCTGTGCATTGTCATCAAGTTGCCATCTCTCACTACAATCACAGCATTGCTGAAGGGGTATGGTAAAATATGGGGTGTTGTCTCACCCATTCACTAAGAAAACCAAATTGCAGTAAATTTAAGGGTGTTTTTTAATTATTTGGTATGAAGAAATTTGAATCATTTTGTCTATAAAATACTAATTAATTGATACTACTAAAGCAAGGTCTAGGAAAAGGAAAGTAATGAAACTCCCAGTTTTCGGTAAACATCTTACCACTCTCAATTCCAAAATTATTTGCTTACTGCTAATAAAAACATACAGCTACGAGCAACCTGAATTGTTGCTCTCCGGAGCAATTGTTAGCAGTTCCTAAATTCAGGTGTGCCATTACATAAATGCAAGTTTTTCCTTTATATACACATGCACACACACACACAAAAAAAAAAGGTTGAATAAACTTGAAGTATCCTTGCCAAGTGCCTGCTTGGTAGGAGTTAGAACTGCTAACAACAATTTTAGACAGATTTGGCTGGAATCAATCAGCTATGAGCAGCACAATATTAGACTTCACAGTTACATGCCTAACCAAGAATTTGTATATTAGTTTATAACAGACAGGTTTGAATACTTAGGCCTATGTTTCCAGTTTTGCACATAATTCCATTATTTTGGGGGAGCTTTTATGCTCAGACTCCAAATAACAAGACATCCTTTCTACAAGCATGATCTGAAACCACAAAAATGGCACCCACACACGAGATTGCCAAAATCAGTACAGTTTTCCCCTTAAATGTTAAGTTTAAAAAGAAGACTTCGGAGACAAGCTTGTAGAATGAAATTCAGTGAGAAACTTTATGATACAGTTTTTTATTTGCCATTTCTATGCCAAAGAGAAGCTTTATATTATTTAAGCAAAAGGGGAATTCGTGACTGTGCTCTGAGTTTACTACAGCTAAGTGTCCTAAGAAAAAGCAAAATACCTCCTGAGTAGAATTTAAGGCCAGAAATTAAAGGCAAAAATACAGTGTGTTTGCCACAAGTCACTGCAATTTATGGTCATAGCAATACAGTTTGGCAAGGTATCAGTATGACATGAATTCCCCTTGAAAACCTGACTGTGCCAATGTTCCACTATTCTTTTCAGGATTGTGCTCACTGTCGGCAGACCTTCCTTTACTAGGAAAAGCTTAGTGATTCACACCATTGAGCTCTCAAGTTTGTCCTATCTTGTGCAAAGCAGCTAACAGCTGAGAGAAGTGAGACTGGCAGCACTGAGTTTGTCTATCTCAAGTACTTAGGATCATGAGTCACACTCCACTGTCCTGAGCTTTAGGGAACAATCTGAGGGATCCTCTTATTTGCCTTCTGGTCTTTGAGACTTAAGTAGTGTTTTAAGGCTTTTCTCTGCAAAGCCAGAAAAGCTTGAACAGTAAATAAATAAAATACAAGCATAAGTCCTGAATTTAGACTCTTCACTTTAATGAAAACACGTCTCAAGGCTATAAAATGTCAAGATCTGGTTATTATGCTAACCTGTTCAACTTCAGGCAGCACCCATTTCTAAAAGGGGGGAAATGCAGCAGTCTGGGCATTGCATCCCCCACACTTCTCTGTGAGAGAGTGAACTGTTAGGAAAACAAAAGCAGCTGGCAGCTAGCAGTAGGGAACAGCTAAAACAACTAGTGTGGGACAAGCAGAGAAATACAGGAAAGGAAAGAAAAAGCTGCAAAAGCACCAAAACAAACCAGAAAAAACAAACAAACAAACAAACAAACAAAAAACCCAAACTTTGATAATTGCTCCTAACATTTGTATCTAGATCTGGCAAAGTCTGACAGAATAACCACACAATAATTTTGGGAGACCTAGAAGTCCATGATATCAGCTGAATGCTACCCAGTTCCCTGGGTTTGAGGACCAGTGTTAGGAAAAGCTCACTGTGTAACTCCTGGTGACATAGTAGTTATTGCTCCTTCTGATAACAAATAGTAGAAAAGGTTACTATTTTAAATTGGTCAGCAGCAGTTTTGCTACAGCTGGCTCCAAGATAAGAACTCATGTGGGTCAATATGAAAGGGCTTAGAGGTGTTTCACTTCCAACCACAGCTGCTCTAATTGGACAAGACTCAGCCTCTGACCCACAATCATAAAAAACCACCCAGCAAAATGAGTCACTATACTCGTTCCAGTGGCATAAACTCCTTGTTTGCTTATCGTACTGTTACTCAAACATTCCATCCACTCAACCCCAAAACTTTATTTGGCCAAAGCCTGAAGATTTTGAAAGAAAACAACAGGAAAAAAATGGAAAAGTGAGAGATACAGAGAATCTGACTCCTGGCTGGCAGAGCCATCATCACCAAGCAGATGTGCAGTCAAGCTATTCAGTGATGAACTGGGTGTTGGTATCTGCTGACGATTTCATCATTAGCCATTCTCCCAACAGTTTAATATGACGACATCCTGATAATGAATGAATCATCGGGGAAGGGGGTGGGGGGAAAGAAAATAAAGAATATTAGTTAAAGGGAAGTGGGAGGAGAGAGGCAACACTACACAAAGGGAATCCCAATCAACATCAGGAGCAGAGAAACAGAGAGAGAGAGCCTGTTCACTTGGCAGGTGGAAATGGAGTGCATGAGTACAAGAACACTTGCAAGTCAATGCATGGAAACAAAGAAATACACTTAAAAACATACTCCCTTACACAGCTTTCACTCGTCTACAAGAGACTGATAAATTCCTTGAGTATTACAAGACCTAAGCTATGTCTAGACTGAGATCCAAGCACTCTACAGGCTATGTGACTCCCTAGCTCCACATCATCCTATGGGAGACAACTGCAAGAGAAAATGGACCCTTCCCTCTTAAAAGAGGACAGATAACATGAACCAGTGGGATAAAAAATATTCCCAGGCAAACAATAATTTTATATATCATGTTGAACTGAATGAAATAAATCGATTGTTGCTGGTAAACCAACATGAAGAGAGCTATGATTCACTGCTCCAAAGTAAAAACATGCTAAAAATGTCATAATTTAAAAAACAAATATTGTACCTGTGAATTTCTTGACCAGAAAAATCAGAAACAAACTTTTCTCTTCATCCTTTAGTTCAAGCAAAGAACTGAAATTAAAAAGCAGCTCAGAACTAATAGTGAACTGTAAGCCTTTTAAGTATTCCCCAAAATAATTTTCATGTTCACAGTCCAGTTATAAAGAACAATACCCAGGTTCTAGCATATTAAAAAGACCTTATTTCTATACTACAGTACAACCAAGGTTATTTCTTATACTTGAGCAAATGCAACCCCCACTTTATAAAGAGACATTATTAGTGCTGCTCTAACACTACTGCAGCATATATAGTCCTGATGGCTCTAACTGGAAAAGGGCACATTTAGCACCATGACAATTGACTCTCCTAACAGCAAAGTCTTGTGCTTTTATCTTCCACTGGTGAATATACACTGATAATCTGAAAATTGTAAGAGTCTCGCTATGAAATACCCATTCCTATTTGTCGGCCATAATAACACTTTCAAAATGACAGGCATCACGAATAGATTAATCTACAACAAAATATTCAAAAATAATTTGATGGTCCAGGAATCTTCAAAAACTTCTTCATATTCTGCAATATATCTTTTAAAAATAGTAATTTTAGAACCTAAAAACTGAATCCTTTTGCTGTGCACCGCATACAATACACATTGACTACCAGACAAGTAGGCTATTACAAAAAGATGTTGTTCATGGCTTGTAGTACATAATAAGTACTTACAATGACACAATATATTGCTCTGATAAGATTATAAACACAATATCAGAAGAAAATCCATAAAAATCTAATTATGCCCACAAAAGTTGCAGCATGAAAAGCTAGCTGAGGCATTTGGACAAAAGGTTTGAAGTTAGAATTAATTTCAAACGTAACACTACTGGTGGACTTAGTTCCTACAGAAATTTAATTTTAAAGTTTTACCACTATACGATTATTAGAACAGAGCTCCAAGGCCAAAAGGCTTTTAGTCCTGCTTTTAATTTAATACAGATATTTAATACAAGCCCAGCTCAGGTTAGTAGAAATAGGGAAATCAGATGTTTAAAAGCTTAGTGACAGAAAGTTACCTGTAACATAAGTTAGTGTGAGGCATTTCAATGCAAGAGGTATTTCAACTATCACCTTTGAAAAGTTTGGAACAGGGAACTACAAAAAGCAGTGCACAACCCGAACTGCAGAAAAGAAGACCAGAATGAATTCACCATGAATTGACACAACCACAAAACTCAAGTGCTCTGTCCAGATTGCCTCAATCACCTCCTTGGACCCATATTAACACAAAGGACTTGATGCATAAATTTTTCTAAGTTGTGCCAGCAACTTGATACAGGATTTTCACTTCTCTGTCATGACCACGACCTCACATGAGTAATAATGAAGGGTCTGGCTGACAAGCTAAACACAGATCCTAAAATTAACTTTTCAATAGGCAAACCACCCCTAGCTGTCTTCATCTGTTCAGCTGCTACAGGAGTCAACTAGAGAAAGAGAACAACAACCTGGATAGTATAGAGATGATATGAAAAATGTATTTGGAGACTCTCCCTCTTCCCATCAGCAGCAAAGAAGAGGATTGCATATATGAGGGAAAACAAATACCTTGCCAAGAGACAAGTTTGTTAAGTTTTGAACCTTAAGTGCTATGGAGTCAAACCTATTAAAGGCAGTGACAAGATTTTCATTGACAAGATGACTGAGTGCTAAAATCTCAACAGGACACAAGTGGAAGAAATCCAATTCTTTGTTCTATATGGTAAACATCAAGATCTCCAAGATATATAAATACAGATATAGATTTCTCTGTGTATTTATATACACAGAACCAGGACATATTTATGTAGTTAGTTATTTGTCCTGATAATAAGATGAAATATGAAGAAATTCAAGTGTCAAGAGAAAATGACAGAATCTGACCAGAAAATGGAAACAGCAAGACAAAAGGTGAAGCTAAGTTCTCTGCAAAGGCTGATAGCTCAGTGTCATGCTGAAGGAGGTTTCAAAAAAATTCAGTGAAAGTGATGGATTATATGCACAGAATCTAGCAATGGTGTTTCTAAATTTTAAGAACACCATTTTGGAAAGACTACTAAAAACAGGAATAACCAAGTCAGGAACAAGCAGTGAACATGCTAGAAGTGCAAAACTGCATTCCTGTCATGGTATTCTGCAGGGAAAGAAAAAGAAATTTGAAACAAAACAAACAAACAAACAAACAAAAGAAATGAAGAATTTCTTTATTTAATTTTTACCAAACAGGCTTTATTTAAAACATTGGAGTTCCTCTGTCATGCTATGTTCTCTCTTCCTCTTGCCTATCACCCTATTATTACTTATTATCACACAACTTTATATGCAAAATACAATGAAGATGATTTAATAAGATCCTAGCAGTAGAAAATTTAGGTATATTACTCAAGCAATATGAAGAGTCAGAATAAATCCATCAGAGCTATCAGGAAGTAGGTAAGAAGCTGAGGAACTAGCTGTCACACAGCCAGGAAGTCTAATTCTCCTTTCAATTTCACTTTTGAGAACCTATGTTGTTGCAAAAATGAAGCTGCTGAAAAATGTATTCTGTAGTCTGTGATACCTAAGACTGAAAATCTGCAGAGCGAGAAAGGAAAGCAGGACAAAGCTGAAAAGAAAAAAGGAACTCTACTTATTTTTCTTTTGACAGGCAACAGGAAAACAAATGGAGAAAGAAAAAAAATTGAAAATAGGGAAAAAGGTGGGGGGAATAGGAAAAATAGGAAAAGAAAGGAAAATATAGAAAAATCCTTTTATCCAAGAGCTATTGTGAATAACAGTGTGTAGACAAAATTGCCTGTTACAGCTGGCTCTGAGTTAGGAAGTGTCTTTCAAAACAACAAGTTACATTACTGTTTGCTTCTTTAAGGGGAAGGTTATGTTCTACATACATATGCCCTTAAGCCCACGCTCACCAAACATTTACCTCAGCCATGAATGTCAAGGCTTTGCTGTTTCAAGATGTTGCATTGAGAATTAGATCAATACAACACTCCTCCAGAAGAAGAGAATAAGCTCTGTTCACTCGCATGTTATTCACAGGCCAGTCCATGTTGAGCAGGTTTAGGCTGAACTCTGGAGCAGATCTGCCAGGAGACCCTTCCACAGCCTCAGCACACATTTAGTATTGACAAGTGGTGCATCAAGAAGGCCAAACATACCACCATGCAGAGCAGTGGCAGTAATATCTAACACAGAGCTTCCTGTCTACTGTGAGTCTAAGAGGCAATGATTTGAACAAAATCACAACCAATCAAGCTTCCTGTTGGACTAGTGTATCTAAACTTAGCCTACATTTGGGAGATGTTGACTTTAAGACAAAAGAAAAGAATTAAAACGGAGGCACAAAGTCTGTTTGTCACACACTTGTGACTTTAATAACTGGATTCATCAGCAATAAATGCACATGGTGTTTAGATGGTCACATTAACAATAATACAATGTTCAGCTCAGTGGTTTGCTCATCAAGAGAGACACAATAAGGTTTCTTTTGCATTCAATTTCTATATTACCATTTTCTTGCTCAATACGACTTTATTCAAAGGCAAAACTGTATATCAATATTTACCTTAATTCTTCTTTTCTACTTGTTTCCTTCGTCAATGCTGCCACCTTCTGATAGTCAGAAGCTTCACCAAGTGTCTCAAGTCCAGTGCTTAGGTTACAGCGCTGTGGACAAGCTCAGAACTGCAGTCTTTGTGGCCCTCAGACTCGGGAACTCTCTCTCCCTTCCCCTGCCCCATCTACTTCAGTGAGGTTTTCACATGTGGATGAAAAAGAGGATTTGAAGGGTATAGATTTGTAATACGTCAAATGTTTATGAGAGCAAACCTGAAAGATGCTGGAGTTGGCATTGGTTCATCAGTCTGGACCTAAATTGACCCAGGTCATTGAAGCCACTGAGAACTTCTGGGAGCTGCTGGAAATTACACTTTCTGCCTTTTTAACCTGTCTCCTGGAAAACCTACCATGGAAATTCATTGGTTTTGTGAGTATTATCCCGTTTATTGTTTCTGTGCCATAACATAGTTTCCCATTCTAAGTTCCTGAGTCTGTCTAAAGCATTGTTGAGCCTTTTTGGCTCAACTGTTTATCTGTTCTATCTGTCAAGGTCAAGGTGACCTAGGGAGTTCAATGGTTTGTATAGATGGAATTATTCTCTTGAAGGATATTAAATACTGACCTACAACCTTGAACTGAACTCTCCTCACTAGAAAAGCCAATTTATTATGCTCTCATACCCTTAAAGATTTTTAGCACAACTCACTTCATTTAATAAATTCACAGGCATTGACATTAGTCTAGGGGGACACTTAAATTTGGGGGGAAAAAAATAAATTCACTATTTAATAGAATTCCAGAAATCCAGTTTCATGGAAAATTTATCCTGCTGAACATAAACATGTACAATGTGTGGATGGTAAATAGAATAGTCATATTTGATTAGAAGTTAAGGAGGAAAAAATCTGGATTTTTTTGTTTTTAATTTGTGTTAGAAGATATGTCTATATCCAAAGCATGAAACCAAACTTCATGGCCAATGGTCTGTCACAGCACTTGACACAGATCCCCACAACTTGCAAGAGCAGGCCATGTTCATGTACAGGAAGCATGAATTTCAAGCTTAAAAGACAAAGAAATCATAAACACTATAAGATGATCTTACTCTAAACTCTTTCACTGGAATAAGAACCTATACATAACTTTTCTAGACCACAGTTAAATGTCCCAGTCTCTTGTCTACTGAAATAGATTCAGCCATTCTCTCATTTTCACTCAGGGGCCTAATGAATATTTAATGCAAAGTGGAACTGCTCTGATCTGACTCCAGAGCAGACAGATATTTTAAACTGCAGCCTCTCATATCGCAGGCAAGTGGCCTGATCACTAAACCACTGGTTAAACAGTGTGCCCATGTGCCTCACCATGTTGAGGGTTGGCATCAGTGAGTGTTGGCCTCCAAGTGAAAAAGGCAAAGAAACTCTCACTACATGGAAAGATGCAAGCAAAAAAACCCCAGAAGTTGAAATTTCTAGGCACAGCCATAAGTAAAAATGGATTTTATCGAGAGAAATCTAGGAAGTCCTGGGATTAGCCAGCTTCTTGTACCTAGATTTTTGGGATAAGGTCCCAAAATTAACCGTAACAAAACTATGACGCAAAACAGTGCAGTACAGAGGGAACTCTTATGTGCCACTTGCAGAACCAGAGGCAGCACAGCTCTTCCCCATGGCACCAAAGGGATGACTGCTGAAAGGAATTCCTTTTAGTATAGTTCTTTCCATCTTGTTTCATTTTTTTGGTTGAGAATATGCTCACCAGGGGTTCACCAGAATAATAAGGTCCACGTGTCTTTAGGTTTGCATATGCAGCTATAATGCACAGCACTATGACTGCCTGTGGCTTGCTGAACATCTGCTGCTTTGGTGAATTACTTTAACAGGCCAGTAGAACAGTGCACTCCATTGGCTTTTAAGTGCTTTACAAGACAGCTAGGAAAAGAGGTTACTTACACAGTTGATTATTCATCAGAGCCAAAATTCCTAGGTGGAATGTCATTAAAATGAAATCTCGAAGTTTAACAAATTGATAATACCAGATAAGCTTTTAATGCCACATACTGAAAATTGTTTGTGACACAGAAATCATCTTAGTTGAGTACATCTCAATACACACTGATTATTTTTACAGGAAATCTTCTGGAAAAGCCACAACTCCACATGAACAACCTATCAGTTCTGCCAGCTGGCTCATCAGACTAAGAAATGGAGGATAAAACATCTATAGATTTTTAGGTCATTTTAAGATACAGTATGAGCACAAACCTGTGTTTGCTGCATAACCAGAATTTCTCTGATAGAGAACACAGGTGCAGAGTCAGCTGCTAGAAATGTTTACACTGTAATCAATTTCCAAGATTAGCAGTGTTCCTTTTAGAAATTACAAGTAATACTCATTTTTAAAGTAAAGCTTCCACAGAAGTTTTCTGAACAGTTGATATAATAGCCAATAGTATCATTTAACTCTGGGGACTTAAATTACTCCACAAATTCTTTATTCCATGCATTTTAACGTTATTTACAAAGAGTGCATTCTACTCTGGAGTAAAGTCTTTTAGGTGCAGAGAAATCAGTGGAATACTCCCAAATAAAGATATGCAGTCAGTTGAATAATAGTTACAGAAGAGACTAGAATAGTTCCAGACCAAAGGAAATAAAAAAGCAAATCCCTCATCCTATGGGGCAGTATTGTGCTAACAAAAAAAAGCAAGGCATGTACAGTATGTTCACAGAATGCCATGGAACAGAGAAAAAGCCTGATCCACAGATGTCAGTGACTACTGAATTAGGTCTAAAATATGTCAAGTGTAGGAAAGCCAAAAGCTGCAACACTCATCCTTGAGAACAACCTCCTGGAATTTCCCTGACAAAAGATTTTTAATCTTCTGTCACTATTTTTGACACAGTCACTTGCATCACTTTTTGAAGATATGTGCTCTTAATTATCAAATATAATTAGTGTAGCTGAAGTGTACAGTAATGCAGTAAAATAGTGAGCCATAATACTTTATCAGAGTACACAAACCCATTGGAAAATAGAGTCATTTCCAAAAGATTTTTATAAGAATTACAGTTGACTGAAATTGCTGTAGGAGAGGGATGAATAAATCTGACAGCTAGGCAGTGAACTTAAATATGCTTGCTTTAGAAAAGGGGTTAGCCTTTTCCAAGCTTTACACATTTGATTTATCTTTTCATACCTAGCAATATGGAGAGAGTTGTATCAGTACTACAGTGATATCAGATACTAACTGCAGATTATGAGCGCTCCCTCATGATGACCAGTAGCATCTCAGAGAAAGGAAACCCACTACAGTATCCTTGTGAATAACTGCTCATTATTGCAAGGCAATAACATGGCAGCACTAAAAAGAAGCTCCCCTGAAAAGCCTGCTATAGTGGGAAGCGTATTCATACCTAGCTCCTTATGCTGCATTTCCCTTCCAAGCAATATATTTTGGGAGATCTCTGAGCTGTATGGAACCAAAGAGGAAGTTGCACAACCTGTTGTTGAGTTGTAAGATAAGGCTGCAATATATAAGTGAAAATGTAAATAAAAAAAGGTAAAAATGTTTGAAGTACTTCTGGTCTATATCAGATTATATATACTATAATCAGTATAGGTACCACTAGCAACCAAGAGCCAGGCTGTCTCTAAGATAGCTCATAGTTCTGAACTTGGGTATCTACTTGAACTGTTTATGGTAAAGCCATCACAAATAAGCCTGTTTGCTTTACATTCATTCACACTTTCATTTATTTCTGTGACCTTATCTATGTGAAGAATTCAGCAATGTACATTTGCCACATAGATGGAAAGGAACCACAGGGAAAATTTGAGCTGAGCAGTCCAACTGCATCTCTCTCAGTTGTAAAAGAGAACTCAACTCAAACAGAACTCAAATTAGCACTTCTTCAGGAACAAGTCTTCAAGACATTACAGTTACTTCTGTGTTCTCTGATCAAGAAGAGACCTATGAAGTCTTCTTTGTGCTCACAAGTGAATTTTTCAGACTATTACTGCAACTTTTGTGACATGAAGAAAAATTATGATATAGTGATGATAACAGTATAATATCTTCCATCTGAAACTGCAGGTAGCAAGGCACCAGGCACACAGAATCAGTAACCCAAGTGTATCAAGTGCCTCGGTTGTCCCAAAGAAATGGCCATTATTCGAAACCAGTACCACCTTTACTTCTTATGAGGTGTAACAAAAGAAACTCCTTCTGAAGGGCAAAGAGAGAGTAAAAAACATAGTGAAAGACAAACATGAAAATCTGAGCAAGAAGACAAGACTTGCAGCAACAATTTTCTGGAAGCTCTTCTGGGTCACCAAGTTTAGAACAACTACACTGCCACTAGATGTACTAACACTGAGAAAAATCTTAAAAAGTACTTCCAGCGCTTAAATAAGTCGAGTGTTATTTCACCTTTGCCTCTCCTCCCAGCCCTTCTGTTGTGTTGGCTTTGGCTGTATCCAAGTAACAATCCTGCTCTCACTCTTTGACTGGTTTTTCCTCAACAGCTATTTGTTCTTTTCAAACCTTATGTTGCTTCCCAAATTGGTTGCTTCAGCTGTTTGCTAAACCTCTGGAAAAAGAAAAGCAACAGTCCCCGTTACCAGGCAACATCCAATTTCTTTCCTGTGAGGTTGTGATGAGGTACAGTCCTGCTGCCACTGCTGCTTGCAGCACCTGGAGCTGGCAGGGAGCACCTAGTCTCTTTACTTTGTTCTGATAGCTATTTTGTAATTAAACCAGGTAACATCAACTTTCTGCAGCTTGATTTCTAAGCAAAATTCACAGCAGCAACAGGCCAGACAAAAGAACTTGAGTTAATTTTAGAAAGGTTATTAGATTAACAAGGATTGCATGAATAAAGCAGTATATCTAAATAAAATTTCATCCTTCAGCACACAAGGTGATTGCTTTGGGCATCACAAATAAATCATTTGTTCCTTTTTTTTTTCTTTTAATAAAATGCCTTGGTCAAAGTAGCTTAGAAAATAAGGCTGGGCACTGCAGTCTATGCAGATGGGGAGGTCACTGTGAGTCTCCCTAGGCCTTGTGCACAGCCAGCCTAGGCTCAGAACTTCTCAAGCCTCAGGCACTACTTGTGAAAGTGAAAATCAGTCCTCTCTCCATTCTTCCAGGTGGACAGAATTAAATGTTTAATTGTTTTAGTAAAATCCTAAAACACAGAGCACCAGTAAGAGAAAACTTCTACCTTTCCTTAAAATGCTTTATCCAGTCTGTCTGGGCTTAGCCAGATGGAGGGAACGTCTGTGCTGATGTGATTGTACATGTTGTAGGTATTTCTAAGCCCACTGTAAACTACCAACACCACAGAAGCAGCTTGAGCACAGCAGTCTCGACTCCAGAACAGGTTAATTTACCCATTTTCTCAGCTTCTGAAGTAGGGGCAAACCCTAACAATCTCAAATTACATTGCAGATCTTAAATTCCTGCATGCAAAACTCTTTTCAGTCCAAAAATATCTCACTGCTCACAGAGATGATAACACATCTTGCAGCATAGAAACAAGGCTTCGCCCTGGAGTTAAATCACTCCTTTCCTTCATATCCCTTTGTATGAATTGCACCAGACATTTTGCCTGTTCCTGAATGTAGGCTGTGAACACTAATCAGATCTCCAAAGGGGCCTTTGGGATGATTGACAGGGAAGCCCTGAATAAAGGGATTCTGGGTTTGGCAGGCAAGGAGGAGAGCAAGCAAGAAAAGGAGGCAGCTTGAGTTATTTGAAATGCTGAGGTGGAGGCGTCTGATAAACTGTGATGGGAGAGATGTTTGATGAGCCCTGAGTGCAGAGCAGCTGCAGGGATTCTGATGGGCTGAAATGGCCATGGAGTAAGTGGGTAAGTCTTAATTTGCCACTCTTGTCATTGGCAGAGAGGAGATAGAGTACAGTCAGCAAAAAGCAGATGAGCAGAACCATCCTAAATTTCAGCAAAACAAGGAGCCTGGAGACCGCCTTGCATTTTACAGGTATGCCTGAAATCCTTGCATGGTCAAGGTCTTGGAGATGGACACTGTTTTCAGAACTCTCACTGAATTCTGTAGTAGATTTCTAAAGACATGAGAGGAAGAAAATTCATAATTTTGCTTCCCTGTTCTGTAAACAGTGGAAACGCTAGTGAAAATACCAGGAGCATCTCAAGTAACAGGTGACAGGACAAGAGGAAATGGCCTCAAATTGTGCCAGGGGAGGTTAAGGTTTGATATTAGGAAAAGTTTCTTCCCCAAAAGGGTTATCAAGCACTGGAAGAGTCTGCCCAGGGAGGTGGTTGAGTCACCACCCTTGGAGTTTTGCAAGACATGTAGATATGACACTTAAGGACATGGGTTAGTGGTGGACTTAGAGGACTTTTCTAGTCTAAATGACTCTGTGATTCTGTACCAGTACCAAGGCAATAAGGCACTGAAAAGACACTGAAGACATGGTCCATGAAGAAGCAAAGAAACACTCACAGCACCAAGGCTACTAAAGAGTTTCTCAAAGTTGTGTTTCAGAACGGCCTAAGTCATTACTCCAAGCCAAGAGGATTCAGAACATGTCATCTTGATTAACTTGAATAACTCACAGCAAATGGAAAGGTCTGAGATCTTCCCTCAAGTTTTAGCAGAGGAAACTAAATCCATTTGATAGCAACATGCTACAATAAAACAAGCAGCAAGAATATGAAGAAAAGTATAGGGAAAGATGCTGGCATTACGTTTTACCAGTTTTTGTAACAATGAAACTCTGATGCATTCCTAAAAACAATTCTTCAAATAGAGACTTCAGTAGATCTAATGATCAGCACTGTTACAGCATGAGGGTCAGAACCAGACTCTGTGGCATTCCAATGCTGGAATAAGAAACCCTCATTCTGCAGTATTAGCTGTGGCACTGAATGACCACGTACATGTGGCACTAGCGGGGCAGCTTGTTTACATCTCACAACACCAACAGGCACAACTTTGCTGAACCAGCCCAGGAGTGGAAATACACCATGTTTAACCATTGAAGGCTTATTCAGACTTCATTTGGCAAAAGCAGGTGGAATTTGATTTTCTCACAACCATTAAGGGCTGAGAATAGCTAAATAGTTGCTATGGAAGCAGAAAGGTACAACAACCAAACAACAAACCAGACTAACAGTCTGGAGTTTGAAACGTAAAAATGTGACCTCCCATGCAGATTCACCACAAATGGCACATTATAGTAAATCTCATAGGATGATTACATGTAATTATATAATGAATAAAGGTTATTGTAGCTATACAACAATGTTGTTGTTTTTTTTCCTGAGCCAGTTCCATTCTGCAAGAAAAAAATGGCAAGTTATACGTGACACAACATTCATGTTCCATGTGAAGATATAAGGCTACAGCTAAATGTATTTTATTAGTAACCAGTCAAGTTTTCCCTCAAGATGAATTCTTCATATTATCTCATTAATGCATCTTCCAAGCTTTATACCTGGCTTCCTTGTGTTTGTTCACACAGCAATTACAGGTTTTGCCCTTTGACTTGGCCTAGAAAGGGTTCGCCTTGCTTCCTTTCAAACATAGGGAAGGGATAAAAAATCATTTAGAAAACAGAAAGTAACATATATTGGGCACAGTTCAATCTCAAACTGTTCTGTTCAGCTTACAATTTAATTCCCAGCACAGATCCATATTCACCGACCCAAAAATTCTAGGCTCCATCCCATGGAATTTTGCTACTAACTTCACAGGGATTTCACCTGAAAGAAATAATAAGTTGTTTCACCAGATTCAAAGGCTGAGGTGCAGAGAGCAAAAGCACTCATTGAAAATTCAAACAGATGCATCACTTTTAGAGACAATCAAAGTCACCCAGAAGACCTCAGTTTGTACTTGTTTACAACCTAAATTTAATGAAATCTCAAGTAAAACTTCACTTCAAAATGTCACAGAAGAAACACAGATATATTCAATGTTTCAAACTTTAATGAATTGTGTTGTCTTAGAGGATCTATCTTACTGGTACATAAGATGAATCTTTTACTTACTTTGACAAGTAATATATTTTGAACTTGATATTAAGACCCGTTTAGAGATAGAAAGTTTCAGCTGGTATCTAAACTAGCTAAAACAGTATTTACATTTTTGCAGTAGTGTACAATGGAATCATTATTAAGAGATGAGTCACATCTTGGAATCCCTTTATACATTTTTGACTGGCATTTCTAAATGCTGACTTCTCTAGCTAATAAGGAAAGTAAAAGAACTGATTAAGAATCTAACATTGACTGTATGGATTTAGATTTCTTCTTGAAATATCAATTGGTAGCTAAGATTTACCAAGCACCATGGATCACAGTTCCCAGGCATTCTGAAATACATACAATATTCTTGAAAAAAGGAAAAAAAAAGAAAAAAAAACACCCAAAAAAAACAAAAAAAAAAAAAAAAAAAAAAAAAAAAAAAAAAAAAAAAAAAAACCAAAACAAAACAAAAAAACACAAAAACACAAAAAACCAAAACAAACAAACAACAACAACAACAAACAGAATCAAATTTGCAAAATTTGTGTTAATCCAGCTTGTTCTGCGTGCATGGAAATTTTTGAGCTGAAAGTTATTCGTCTCTAAAAACATTTTCTCTGTTGTTAATGGAAAAAAAAAAAGCCAAGCCCCCCAAAAAATCAAGGGGAAAAAAAACCCACTGTTTGAGTTTCATATTAGACTCATCCATTCCTATTCCTAATCTTCTGCCAAAATGTTCACATTTTCTAGCGTCTAATATAATAAATAATTTTAATTTTACATAGTATATTATTCTTATATATAAACATACATATAAGAATAAATGTATTCTTATGTATATAGTTTTACACATAAATAAGTATGAATAATATAAACGTCATTTTATATTTATTAAATGGTCTGTTTTAGTTCATAAGCCTATAATACATAAAATGCAAACCTAAATAAATTTACTATGTAAAACTATGTAAAGTTTTTGCTCCTTAACACTATTCATGGTTCTTTTGTAAATATAAAAGTATCTATAACTCCCCAGTTCAGCTCTCACCTTGGTACTATGCTGTACCTCCAGTCCAGCTGCCTGATTTGTTTGAAAAAGTAGAAAGATCATAGAAGGTAGAATTAGAAAAATGAGGATACTAATCTCATATAACTAGGTGTGGGGGAGTGGGAAGGGATGGGGCAATATTGAACTTCACAGCAACAAACTAACATATTAGCAGTGATTTCAAATTATAATAATTTTTTTTATCCTGCTTTAATATTCTGTGTATTTTTAAAAGTTTACTTTGGAAATAAACTCCATGGGGTTCCTGGCAGAGCTGCTCTGCCACAGCAGTTTATACCGACCATCTGTGGTGTGCCAGAAGCTTCCCGAATGTTCTGCCACCTGACTCAAAATCCTGAAGCTTTTCACATTTATCTGCCAATTTTCATCCATACTATGTCTGTTTCCAACACTGAAAACCTAAAAAAGCAAAATATATATCTAAAAGATGCAAAGGATAGTAAATTCAGCCACAATATCATTGCCAAAAGAACAAACCCATGACCACAGTGATCTGCATCTACGGGCTTTAGTCATCGAGGACAGTTAACATACCCCAAAAATAGAGTTGTTAAAGAGCAAGAAGGCTCTTGCCCTTTATGGGGACATAGAACATACAACACTTGGTGTCATTTCTTTTTAGCAAACAATAATGTCAGGTTGGTTTCTATTTCTGTAGGTGACCAAAAACTTTTTTTTTTTTTTTTTTTTTTTTTTTTTTTTTTTTTTTTTTTTTTTTTTAACAAATTTTTTTTTTTTGGGTGACAAAAAATTTTTTTTTTTTTTTTTTTTTTTTTTTTTTTTTTTTTTTTTTTGATCACAGACAATATTTCTTCTGTCAGGGTTCTGGTTTCTCACATGTAAAGCATAGAAAATATAACTATACTTTGATAATGTTTCGTCAATTCGCAATAAATGAAGACCATCTTCTGGAAAATACAGCAGATGATCCAAGAAAGTGCAAGAGAAAAAGGACACTAAAATAATTGAACTGCTAGACTCGCCAACAACAGGGAAGGCCATGATTCAGGAAAAGATTCAAATCTATGCTGCAGGGAAATGGGCTACCAAAAAACTGTGAAGGCCTAGGATGGTGTGCTAAAAGAGCATACAGAAGAGCAACAGTTTGCTTCAAAATCCATGTGAGCAACTCTACAATAATTTCCTTTTCAAGAGCTAATAATAAACATCTATGAAAGATTTGGTCCAGCTGTTTCTGTACAATTCCATTAATGTCAGACACATGCTGAAGCATCTAGATTCAGATATACTTTTTTTTCTGGTTAGACTATATTTTAAAGCAGATTATAAAAACGCTGTCCACTAAGACAACACTGATGCCACAAAATAGGTAGCTATAATTTATCAATATCTTATAAATCCATCTGACATTTCAGTAATAATACCCAACTGGCTCTTATGAATATCTGCCTAGTTAGCATTCAAAAAGAACTGCTGTTTTTGAATCAAGATGCTGTCATGTACTGCTTCCTGGCCACTTCCAGCACAGCAAACTTCTTTTATAACCCCCAAATGACTCCTTAATTGTGATTATCCAAATACCAACCTGTTGAGTCTGCAACTGTCTTTCAGCTGGTCTCCCAAGAACAGGCAGATTTCCCCAAGCCCCCAGACAAGCCCTTCTTGTAGGAAAGTCTCTCTGCTCTTGAGACACACCAGCAACATAACTTAGGGGGGAAAAAAGGTAAGAGGGTTGTAATTTCCTAGGCCTTGAAGAAATAAGCATCCCCTTTCAAGTGTGATCAGAAAAGGGCTTCATTCCATATTGCTCTGCCATGGTATAACCCAAATCAACACCCATTTCTTACCAGGATATTGGGATTCCATTGTTTAAATGCTTATCTCTGACTGGGTCCTGCAGAAACATTCCAGACATGCTTTTCAAACAATATATTTAAACAATTTTTTAAAAATATATAAAAAACAAAAATCAAATATATATTTCAAGCACCCACTGGTACTGGAGTTTTAGGAGTTCTAGGGGCTTGGTGTTAAGGTAGGTTGGTTAGAAGGTTTTCTTTTGCTTGGTCTATCTCAGCTAAAGGATTTTGTCAATTTGCTTCAAACTCATTCCTTGTGTAAGCCACGTTTTTAAGAGTCATTTAGCTAAAATATTCTCAGCATGCATTCTTAAACAAGTTTACATAACTGCAGAAGCTCCTGTGAAAGAGCTGAGTGTTCAAAAGCCAAAGTCTTTTCCTAACTTTCCTCGCATACCCTTTAAACTTTTTTAATGGGTGATGAATTTTCTCAGCTACGTGCTTCAGCTGGTTTCTTTAGATTTGATGCTGGTATTAAGAACACCACCAGCTGTCACTTGCTTTACCAGACTCCAGACAATGAGTCAGAAGTGTGTTGGCCTTTGTATGTGTTATCCAGCTTTTGCCAGAGTAGTGGTCTCAAGTCTGCATTGACAATTCCCATGCTACCAGATAAAGCGTGCTTTAAAATAAATTACATATGAGCTTTCATACTTCCATATTGAGCCTTTTCCCCTATATTCTCTCTCCTGTTACTGTCATCCTATTTCTCTCTTTACCTCTGTCCTTGTAAAATTGACCACAGTCTTTCAGATTACACCAAGAGTCTGCAAGTTGTTCGGCAAAAGCCTATGAGTAGCAGCATGTCAGCAATGACAAAACATGATGGTTTCAGACCAGCACTCAGTGCACGTTCCACAACTGTAAAAATATTTCCAAGAGCTAAACATGTTCTCCTGCCATTAACAGCATGTTTTTCCCTGGGATTGTACAAACATGAGTTACCTTTCTTTCACACACAGCTGTTTGACTGATTTCTGCCATAAATTGCCTCCAGTAGCAGATTACTTTGTCCATGTCAAAAGCCTGTACTGATTCTTTTCTCCACATAAAAATAGTTCTCTCTTCTTTTGGCCCACATGCATCTTTTCCACTGACAATTCTTTTTTTTTCATTTTCCTTTTTTTCTTTCCACTGCCTCCTCCCCAAGAGAGACTCCAAATGTTTATATTTCTTAATTGAATTTATGTAGAAAGGAAGTCCAAGTGAACTTTGGCTTGTGTTCAACAGTAATTCAGATAAGAGATAGAAGTAAGTTTGAATTTAAAGGAGAGAAATTAGAAATTCAAGCCACCAAAAATGACTCAGTGGCATGTCAAATGCTTATCAAGATATCTTTTATGAAATATTTAATTGTTTCTTGTAATTTGAGTAATACGAAAGACTTCGGTAATAACAAATGTTTCACTGTGTTTCTTTTTGAAGAGCTGTCTGAAACCTTGAAACATTTTAAAAGGATGCTATAATTAGACTTGGCTGGAAACTTCTTGATTAAACACTTTTCACTCTAAAAATGCTGATTTGTCAGAAGTGCAACTTTTTGCAGAAATGTATTTTTTAATGAAACTTTCATGAGAAAATCTTCTTAGGTCAAAACAAGGGAGAACCAGAGATAAATGATGACAACACTCAGGTAAGACATTGTTCTCCTGTGTTCTGAGACAGTGACCTAACCATCTAAGGGGTTGTTTCAGGGTGGATTCCCCATAAATGATACAGGAAGTACTGTCACAATGTTAGACATTAACTAACAGCTTATCTTCTCTTCCATGTCTGATCTTGTTACTTTCTCCATGGCCACCTACGCATTTACTTCTTGTAGAAATGTTGCTGCTTTAGCCTTACCGGGTTGACCTGAGAATTACTGCCTTCTCCCTGGCTATCCAAGTTCTATTGTACTCTAAATTTTGAGTATTTCTGAATCTGTAATATTTCGTTCCATCACCCTCCACACTGCACTCAAATTTGGGAAAGCTTATTTAGTTGGGTAGCTTTCTTTAACTGGTGTTTTTCAGAACCAGTTCAAGCTGACTTTTTTTCACGTCACTGAACTAAATCAAATACCAGCCCCTCAAAATCTGCATGACTTTGAGAGTTCACAGTGCTATCTTTAAAGTTTCATCTGCAATAAAAAAATGCAGTAAATCAGTCAGTCAGTCAATTAAGACTTAAAAACCACTGTGACCTTTTCAATCTATTTTAGAAATTCATATAGAGTTGCTTTCCAAAAAGAGTAGCATTGCTTGCTATAGTGTCATAGACTGAAGCCAAAACTAACAAGATCTTTGAAGGTCTTGAATAGTCTGCTTCCAGCGAGGTCTAGAGTCTCCCAGACTTGTTACCTGGCACATGAGCTATACCATCAGCTCTCATGAACAGATTGTGAAATTTGCAATTTCCTAGGAAATTTTTTGTACTGCAATCTACCCTGATTTTTTTTTCTGTTGTCAGGCTGCTCACTTCTCATGCCAGCTGCTCCACCCACCTGTTCCCCTGTGTATAACTTAATAATCTCCATTTGATATAAACTAGAGCAGATCAAGGAAGTGTAAACTTTCAGTGTAGGATGATAGCACGGGGCGACTCTGGGGGAGTAGAATGTCTGGCAGTATACATACAGCAAGCACAAGATTCTGATCAGCAGTAGTGAATAGATCACTTCAGGAATAATGTTCAGTAAGTCAGCTGCTAGTATGAGGATTGATTCTACAAGGTACTGCTCATCTTGGAGACACACAAACATTTTTGAGCAAATGAAATGTTCTTCCCCACTTTCCAATCTCCCAACATTCCTCAGAAGTCACAGTAAGATTCTGTATCCAAGCAGGAATTCTAGCTGCAGTCAGCGGGTGAACAAACTGGCAGACAGGTTTTCCAGTCTGATCAAAAAACATCCCTCCCACACAAAAAACAAACAACTTTACTACCAAGCCACATAAAATCTCCCAAGATACTTCCTGAAGTCTTGTGTTGAAAAGATGGTGAGGATTTCCTGGAGCTTTAATAACTTACTGCTTCAATCCAGTGGTATGAATTCTTTGGTGAAAACAGTGATTTACTGTCAAAGGAAATGGTGGTCTTTCCTCAAATACCAGTTCCTGAAGACTTAAACATCAAAGTATTAGGCAAGTTGGACAGACTCCCCTTCACTGGCAGTAGGAAGAGAAGAATGTTCAAACTGTGGTTCATCCCATCTTTCCTAAGATGGCAAGAAAGACATTTTAGAGTTTCTTATTTCTCTCAATTGACTAATGAGGCAACCTAGATTAGCAGACTGAAGTAAGTGTCTAACTTTAAACTTTTTTAGTTGGGGAGTGACATGAAGTCCACCCTAGAAATGTCCTTGCACTTATCACCACATATATGTACAACTATCTTTATAAAATTGCATAAGAAATGCCCATGTACTTTCATATCATTGCTACATCAGGTCTTTGAAGATCAGCTGTAAGAACATTAATTTTCAAGATTATTTTTTAACACTTTATTAATTCAATGAGAAAGTTTTCACAGTTTTCTCAATCTGGTGGAAATTTTTCCCCTTTAGAACCAGGAAATACAGAACTAATTAGTTTTCTAATTTTAGATTTGCATATCTTGGTTTTTATTTTACATTTGTTTAATTGCATTTATAAGTATTGATGAGGGGGTTAGATAATGATCAATTGTCACTAGCTGACTAATTTAAACAACTTATTTCTTTTACAGAATCATAGAATGGGTGAGGTTAGAAGGGACCACAGTGGGTCCAGTCTCTCTGTTCAAGCAGGGTCACCCTAGAGCACATGGCACAGGATTGTGTCCAGTCAGTTCTTGAGTATCTCCAGTGAGAAAGACTCCACAATCTCTCTGGGAAGTCTGTTCCACTGCTTGGTCCCACACACAATAAAGAAGTTCTTCCTCATGTTCAGGTAGAACTTCCTGTGCATCAGTTTCTGGCACTACCTCTTGTCCTTCTTGTGCTTGGCACCACTGAGAAGAGCCTGGATCCTTCCTCTGGGCACCCTCCCTTCAGATACTCACAGAAGTAGTCCCTTCTCAGTCATCTTTTCTCAAGACTGAACAGGCCCCGCTCCCTCAGCCTATTCTTGTATGAGGGATGCTCTGGTTCCTTCCTCATCTTTGTAGCCTTCCCCGGACTCACTCCAGGAGCTGAACGTCTCTTTTGTACTGAGGAGCCCAGAACTGGACACAGCACTCCAGATGTGCCTCACTAGAGCTGAGTAGAATGGCAGGATCATCTCCCTTGGCATGCTGTCAATGCTCTTCCTACCATATCCAAACATTCCACCTTATTTAGTCAAGAAGTGCCACAGCCTTTGCTAGGTTACTTAGGCAAGGAAAATGAGCAGAGGTTGACTGCCTGGACTCTTAATTAGAGGGATAACTCACCATTAAAACCTATGTGTAATCAAAGATCTAAATCTGGATAATTAAATACGTTCATGCACCTCAGCTTCAATGGCCTTAGCATGCTGAATCTGCTCCTCTCTTACTGCTCTCAGGGGCAGCCAGGATAGCTCAGCATCTCACACTTCTCTGCCGGCATATGAGCTCCATTAAAGGCTGGCAGTAGCTCTGAGGACTAACATTTGTGAACACAGCTAAGTAAAGAGGTGTAGAGTCCCATTTGGACTACAGCAGTGGAATCAGGAAATGTATCAGGGCAGGCAAACAGATCCAGCTGAGATCATCTGTGGTACTTTGAAAACGATGTAAAGAGCAGATCTGCAGAAGCTCAGTGTGGAAGGGTGGAATTGGAAATTACAAACTAAGCTTTATGCCACAAAAATGAAAATAAGAAGCATTTCTGACAGGCAAAACATTACTAACTCTTAATCACCACAGGCTTAAGGGAAATAGCTCAGAAAGCAGTATGAAAATAATAAACGAGTACAAAAATAACAAGCTAAGGTTACCAATTAATTTAGAGAAAAGGGATGGGATATCCTTATGAATTTTGGAGGCCATGGCAGTTTCCTAGTTCTCCCCAGTTAAGATAAGGACTGTGGTCTCTTAGCACTATGGGTACCTGCATATCATTTATTGCTTCCCTGCATAGAAATATTTTAGTCTGGTCTTTCTAATCATTATGGATTCACCATGTCTGTGCAGATCCTTCTCTACCAAAGCACTTTTCCAGCACTCAGCTGGATATTTTTCCAAGGGAGTCCACACCTCAGTGATAGGAAGGTATAGCACTCATTTCTAAAATCTGATGACCACTGCTACTAGTTTTCCTCTAAATATCGAATTCTGTGTTTTAGATGTTGCCTCACAAGGTGGCAGACAGGAGCTCCTGTAACAAACCTGGAAAAGTTGTTATTTCTGTAACCGTGATGCAGTCCTAAAATCCCAACACTTTAACCACACCCAAACACAGGAGCAGCATATTCCAGCTAATTTTACAACAGACCACATGATGGCAGCTTCCAAAAAGCTTCCCCTGAGGTATACTTCCACACTTGTATTGACACAGATACATTTTATGGATTACAATTCTAAACTACTAGCAGCTGTTCTTTGTGGGCCTGATAAATATTCCTTACATATATGATATAATTTGTTAAATTATTTCACTGTTACACTCCTGAAAGAACAAATCCTGCCAACATTTATGTATGTGCTTGGTTTTACCAGCCTGACTACTCCTGGCATCAATCATGGTTTTCATCAGATCAAGGCCTAAGATATCATATGCAGTAACTTGGAATAGAAATGCTTTCTAAAAAAATAATACTTCAGCCCTAGCTGAAAACTACCGTGATTTCATCATAATTAGCAGCAGCAGCCTGGTAAATAAACATGAGACACTCAGGGATTTACTCTGGTCAGGCATCAGGGAGAAGAACAACATGAAACAAAGGAGGGAGAAATGAGGCAGAAGGGCAGAAGTGGTTCTTTATAGCTCCCAAGTTCTGAAATGCCTGATTACTCTCAGTGAAAAGTCAGGCAGGCCTAGAAAAGGGCCAAATGTGGAAATGCATGTTGGGATAGAGCTTAGTGCTGGACAGATTTGGAAAGGAAAGCTCTGCAATCAGAGTGGCTTTGCCTCTGAATTCTACGCCTGGTTACTACAGAATTGATTAATGCATCTAACAGGAAAAGCATATCTGTGTCTAAAGGCTTTCTCTTTCCTGTTACTGCAGTGGAACAAAGGATAAAATAGGGTACAGGTGATTGACAAAGAATCTCATGCTGCTCTGTGTTTGAAATATCCTAGATGGGGGAAAAGTGGATATTTATTAAAATGAATAATTTAACATGCCAAAGAATATAGGGAAGCTGTGTCATAGAGTGGCTTGGAAATCAGTCTAGTTTATTTTATTATTTCTTTGATGACCAAAAAAAAGCATTTTTAGTAGCTTTGCTGTTTCTCACTGGCTGCTTCTGAGCTGTCTCACTGCTATTTCTCAGCATTAGACCTTCTCTTCTTGAATCACCCTCTCCTTTTCTATGACATCCTGATTTCCATACGGATCCATTACTATATCCCTGCACTGAGAGGATGTGAAGAAGGCATCCCATAAACAACCTCAAATTACTGAGATAATTTTAAATGGTAAGTCATGCTCAAACTTAACCAGTGACTACTGCTCCTGCTGAAATTCCCTAAGTTTTGACATCTGTTAAAAAGGGCTTTAGACAGTGATATTCCTTATACATGCTTCCAGCAGCAACTTATTCAACATTTTCCTCATATTAAATGTTTTCAATCTCTTAACTGCAGAATCTGGGAGCCTTTCCCAGCCATTTGGTCAAGCTGTGGTCTCTGCATCCTGATCCCCTGCCAAGACATGTGTTCACAAACTTTCTGGCTCCCCCTGACAGTTTTTCCTATACCTTACTTCCCATGGGAAGAAAAACAGACATGAAGTATGGAAGAGGTTTGTAACATGCTGTGGCTAAGTCTTCAAGTAGGACAATCATGTGACCAGGTCCCAGTGTTTAGACATAGTCATTAGTCACTTGGTGTTTAGAGTAATAGTCTTTTCCCCTCACATAACATGAATAAGTGCCGGAAGTGATGAGAGTCCAGTTCCTTCCTTTTTTGAGGGACAGATCTAAGTTATTGGAATATCATCCTGGAAGATGTCTGGTAAGAGAATTTTTGAAAGATAGATCACAGGCAGAGTAACTAATGTCTCTAGGACTTCTCCCAGTGTGGAGGAAGTTACTCCTCATTTTTAATGTCTACATTAGCCACACTAGAATTGCATTCTAATTTTCATATGTGAGTGAGGGGAATGGAAAAGTATTAAGGGACTTAGTATGAAGGTGTTGCAAGAGTTACTTGGTGGGCCAGCTTGCAAAGGCTAAAGCTACTGAAAGGATGAACTTGCTTAGTGTTATGGTCTTAGCTCTGAAAGGACTTGTAAATAAAAAGTGAATCAACAATGAAGGTCATCATTTCTAGAAGATAAATGACATTTTACACAGGGTGTTGAAGGAGAAGGAACAAAGCATACCGTAACTGTCCAGTGCTTGTGAAACTGTTGAACCACTTTGTGGTTCTTTCTTTTTTTTCTTCCCTTTTTATTTCTCCATTGCCATTCAAAGAGGTTTCTAAAAACTGAGCCACTGCTAGAGCTTATAACTTCCTGCTGTGATTTGTTGGCAAGAAGATTGTTGTGTTCCTCTGCTCTTTGGCAGTGAAGAACTAAGAAAGAGATTGGAGATGTCCATCTGAGACACAAGAAGAGACAGAAGAGAGTGAACTGCTTTGCCATCTAAGGAAGTAAAATACTGCACATTCTCTTCAAACACTTCTCTGAGACAAGCAAAGGCAGTAGTGTCACTGAATAAATGATCTTTTCCTTGAAAACTGTTAGGACAGACAATTGCAGAGAGAATATTTAAGTTCTTAGAGTGTTGATAAGATTATGGCATTACCTCTATGAGAAGATGTGGTTTGGAAAGAGATATACTCCAAGGAAGCAGAAGAGAATGCACAATATTATAAAATGAGCTGCTGAACATAGCAAATGGAAGTCTGCTTCATCTGACCTTTCTGTCTCTACAAACAAAAAGGCACATGACACAGGTCTGAAAAAAGGATAATTTTCCTGGGCCTTTTTTTATTTTTTTTTCCTCTAGAAACAGCGAGCAGGAATTCAGGAAGTTCAGACCTTATCCTAAGATCTAAAAGCTGAGAGAGCAAGTAAGAGGAATTGACAAAAGTTTGTGTACCACAGAGAATTATTTAGAATTGTAGCCAGCATTTTCTCCCTGCTTATACACCAGTCACTGTACTCGTTAGGTGCATAAGAAGCCTTTTAGAAAGTAATTCTCGTTTGGTTGTGCAAGAATTCAAACATGCTTGGGCAGCTGGATTCATGTACCTCTTTTCAGTAGGTATTCCAAAATTATCGCTGTCAGAATCTGGACTGATAGCTTGCTGTTATCTACCCTCTTCAGCCAAATTCAGTACAAAATTGTCTCATTTGGAGATCCACTGATGTGCCACTCACTAAATTATTCCAACCCAACCCCCAGGAGAATTACTCCTCCAGTTCCTCTTGGTTGCTCTTGAGTTATTTCAACTTTTCTTGACCAGCAGCCACACCATAGTGGGGTGTAAGTCTCCCTTGCAGAGTGTGTGGTGTAGTAGAAGCAGTGGAAACTGAACCCAGCATTCACCTTCAAAGTGATCCAACTCCTAAGCTGAGTTCCTCACTTCTGCCAACACAACAGTACTACTCCTTTCTCTCACCAGACTGTCCAGGCAGCCAACAGAAACAGTCCATAGCTGCAACAACAGCCTCATGGAAACACAAAGTGAGACTGCAAAGGCCCTGGGTCAAGGAGCAAGGGGTTATGAAGAAAGCATAGTTTAATCCCTGAGGAATTCTACCTCTGGTGAACATTTTTTGGCAAAGAGGCTACTGATGCAGACAGCTTGCAAGGTTATTTTAATTAAAGCTGGCAAGTAATCATGAACAACTACATCCATGACAGGAAAAAAAGCACATAGCAGACTACAAATAGTGATACAAAACTTATTGTAATTGAACTTACAGAGAAGAGAAAAATGTGCATGTATCAAAGATGCATCATTGGATTATTCTGACAAGGAAGACACAGACTTTGTTGTTGTTGAAAGAAAATGGTTTCTTAAGATATTAAAGGCACATCCTTGGGTCAAGTTAACAAGCTCATTATCACAAGACAAGGCTCTGGTTTGCTATGTGTACCTAAGACCAGAGAGTATCATTTGACCTGTCTGCCCTTTGTCCTTCTGTCAGACAAGTGCTCATGGTTTTGTCAGATCCATTGGAACAGAAATTTCCAAACAGGTAAGGAAGGGTGAGGGCATAACTACTGTTCTATTCCCACACACACCATGATTCCTTCCCTTCCTGCCATTGTATTAATGCGAAACGCCAGCTTAAAAAAATAATCATAATTTAGGAAACTAGGACTCTCTAAAGTAAAAATAATGACTTCATAGAAGCAGAACTAAGAAGGAAAAAAAAAAAAAAAGAAACAAAAACCAAGTCAAAACCAAACCAAACAGCACTCTGCATAAGTGGGCAGGGAGCGTACAGGGCAGGGAGTTGTTTCTTGTTTTCCACCTTTGACAGTGCATTGTTCTAAGTTCTCTTAAGAAAGATTTCTCTAAGCATATTTTAAAATTAGTGCAGATGATAATATCTATAATTAGTTAACTCATGGAAATGTTAAGAAGAGACATTGGTTCTCTTCAGATTGCTTCTTTATAGCATTGTATTTACACAGCCAATACACAAATGTTCTTCTGTTCATGCTTTTCTCAGAATACCTTAAAATGCAAGATTCAACAGAAGCCAAACAACACAGAAGAGAAAAATTGGCCAGACATCTTTTCTAAGTGCACTCAACAAACCAGTTAGAAACAGTTTCAAAATACACTTTTCTACCTATGTATCTTGGTAATATGTACTTGGAAAAATATGTACTTGCAAAGTCACCTGTATTCAAATGTAGGATGAAATTGATGACTAAGACAGGAAAAAGAGAAAAAGTTGCAAAAATGTTGTTGGTCATTGATTGTAAAATAAAAGAAACAACCACCCCTCTCCCCCTCCAAAAAAAGAAAAAAAAGAAGAAAAAAAAAAAATAAAGCAATTCTGTTATTAGTTCCAGTCACATTTCATGCAAGATGACTTGTTCTGTTTTTAGTAGACCTGAGTGCCATTTGCAACTAGAAAGGTTTTATCCAGTGGTCTTTCCTCTACCAAAACAAGACTATATTTGCACCCTTCTTGAAAGGTATCAGACAAGTCTAAGTATGACTGAATTCAGTGAACATTGTTCTAATGTTCATCAATTTTAAGATATACATACCAGAAGTTTCATTGAGCTATGTCTTCCTTTCAGCTGAAATTCTTCCTGCTGACTATCTCCTCATAAAATAACATTTAAACATCAATAACATATTATTGATACCATAAGCAGTATGGTATTTCACACTACCAGTAGTGTGAAAATTCCCCAGGGCACTCTCTTTGCAGATAGTTTTCTACTAATATTTGAGAGCCTTTTAGATTGTTCAAGCAGGAGCACAATCTGCTCTTTGCCACATGTAACTTGAAAGTATTAATTTGCCAAATCAACAAGTCTTCTAAACAAGCATTGTTAGGGGAGTCATAACAAGAAATACAGCTTAGCAACAAGGGGGAAAAATCCTTTTTGTAATTTCCAAAAAATGGTGTCAGCCATTCTGCTCCTGTACTTTTCCTTGTATATATATATATATTGTTGCCAGCTCAAGGAGAAACTAGCTGTGAGATTTGAACCCCACAGGAGATACAGATGGCTCCTTGATTCAGTTATTGGTGAAATAAAAAGAAATTCTGCCTGTGGATAGAGAAGGAGGATTTGGTTTTTATTTTCCATTTACTGAAGACGAAATCTCCCATATGAGAAATGTAGCAACCCTTGCTGCATTTCTTGCTCATACAGCCATCAATGAGTTAGCATGCACATGATTGTCAAAACCCAGATTAAACATTGTAAATGACCGCAGCATTTTCTTCCTGGAGCTAAAGCCACGACGTGATCTACAGCCATTTTCCCCTTATTTGGAAACTGCAGGGTTCATACTCCGGGCACTGTAAAAACACAACACAGAGCTATCAAGCAAAAGTAATCCTCTTTATTTCAAAACAGATGACTGGCTATTTGCATGGTTAAAAATACCAGAGTTTTCCCTGGGTAATCCTCTAGCCAGTCTGGTCTACTTTTTTTCCCCCTATAATGCTAGGTCATTCTTGGATTAAAAACAGGAGTCTTCATCCTTAGAGAAATTTTCTTTAATGCTTTCACAAGGTAAAACAAATCAAAAACAAACAAACAAACAAATTAGAAACAACCACCCAGACCTTTAAAACTCATTAGCTTTTTCACAGTTACATTTTTATATGATGCTGCAAATATTCATTATTGCAGTGATAAGATTTTTATGCTTCCTATAAGAGTAACTGAGGTTTCTGCAAGCATAAACTTAGCAGCAAGGTGTCTGCCATGGAAACTGCAAGAAATTAGAGGAAACCTAATTAAACTTAGGTAACTGTAGAGATGGCACCACCTATGACATGACCAATGCTGGTTGTCAAAAAGGCTGGGCCATGCCCACCTAGTAAGGATTTATAACCTTATGGGAGGCCCTAAGAATTGTTTAAAATCCCTGTCTACCAGAGCCAGCAAGCTCCTGAGGCTGTGGTGGTAGACATAATTTGCCTCCTTTGTTGCACACAGACCCAAGGGGTTTGCAGACTCCAAACTTCAGTCAAAATTAGTGAGTTCTAGGGAAGACAACTGTAAATAACCAAAGCTCCTCGGTGTGATAGTCATTGTAGGAATAGATGGATCATGGTAGGTGAAGTAATTTTCTCTGGCAATTTTACATGCTTTGAAGATCCACATCAGAGTACGCATCAGTTGCATGAAGAAGTAAGAAATTAATGAGCTTGCTTAGATGTTGGTGTTACCCAAGCCATCAGATAGATGGTCTAAGACAGGGATTCATTCTTAAGGAAATGGTAAGTGTTGGCAGCAGGGTTTGGTTTTTTCCCATCACAATTATACATTAAATATATATTCTTTTTTTTATAAAAAGTGAAAAATTTGCCAGAATTGAAATACTTTTGAAGGAAAGCTAAAAAACATTTACAATAAAAATTGAAAGGTTTCAGAGAAATTTCATTCTTACTAACAATATCACTGATTTTTGGTGGCCTTTTTAAAAGGAAATGAGTACACACAACTATTAACCCCGTTTTAAGACGTAACTGCACACTGAGAAATTACTGGCGAGGTGTCTAAGGCTGCACTGCTACAGATCTCCGGGAGCAGCCTCACGCAGGCTGTCACTGCTGCTCTGATGTAGGAGGGAGACGAGCTTGCGAGGCAGCACAGACTGGCAGAGCCCGCTACACACCCCGCGCCTGCCAAGGCGCCCGCAGAGAGGAGCGGAACCGCCGGGCGGCCGAACGCGGAGCTGTGCGAGCCGAGCAGCGATAAACAGTGACACCTAAGGGAAGGAGAGAACATTTCTCAGGGGAAACAAACTCGCAAGGGAAGAAAAAGCCGCGGTGCAAGTCCTCTCCAAGTCAGCGTGATGGTAGTTTAATTTTGTTTTAAGGGTGGGTTGTCTATCACGCTACGTACCCAGAGCTAATAGAAAGGAATAGAAATCAATAGCAAACTAATAGAAAAAAAAATATTTTTTCAGTCGTTACACAGGCATTAGTCATTCAAAAGGTCAAGGCAGCTGTCTCCATTATCAGCTAGGGCAACTTCCACCTCCTTTGTCCTATGTGTAAGACTTTAGGAAAAAACCCTTCTATCCAAGAAAATCTCCACGTCCACAACATTAAAAGTCATATAGTATGATATTGTCAATGATTAACACCAATTCCACAGCAGAATGCTCTCCTCCAAAAAGATCAGTTATCCTCTCTGTAGAAGAAGTTGTTTCCACATCTGGAAGAGCATGTTTGTACCTTCGTATCACACAGAAACAATGAAGCCTGCACATCCTCAAGTCAGTCTAGGTGTTAGCAGGGTACAGCTGTATCTTCTGTTCTCTTGTTCTCTGACCTAAAATACAGGAGCATGTTTCTGACTAATTTTCATCCTTCCCAGCCCTGCTTACCAGCAGTTCCCCACAAGTGCCCCATTCAGAAACTAAAATGCTTAAAGATGCTGTCACCTGAAATAGAAAACTCTACTGGCAAAAGAATTACATTGGTTTGCCAGAGGGAAAGGGACAAAAATCTCCCTTTGTTTCTGACATTAACACCTTTGAACTTAATTTTAGCCCAAGACGATAGAAATAAGGTGCTTTAACTGAGAATAAGGTCCCAGAGAGCACTGATGAATTCAACCCTAAGTCGCAGTCACAAATGTAACCTCACCATTCTGACACGTCTTCTGCATGTTACTGTTTGTCCACGTCCCACAATATAGCATCTGTGTGTTTCTCTATCTTAATGTCACCAAATGCTGGTTTACACAGAAGGGCTTGCTTAGGTTCTAGCTAGTTATATACTGTACAAACACAAATTAACAGCTTACAAAAATTACGCTGCAATCTTCAATATCTGAGAATATAAAAATAGTCCGTGCAGTCTCTCCAGTACTGGTATAATAATAGAGGCTTAGGGAAGAGTGTGTAAGAACGGAGCAAACATGCAGTGATGTACCCCAGTATTCCTCCAGCTTCCAATCGTCTGTGACTTGCGGAATGAAATTCATCAGCGAGATGAATAATAATTGTGTTTAACAAACTTACATGCATTTCCTTTCATGACTTTCAACATGCACAAACATTTCGCCATGCACAACATCCTTCAGCCGTGACCTCCACAGTTCAGATGCACACTATGTTGATACATTGGATTTGGTTTGTGTGTTTTGAACCTCCTGATATTTCCTTTTGATGCCTTTCTTTCACAGACCAGAAAAGACATTGATCACTTGGGGTCTATTTCTTCTCCTACTGTCACTCATAATTTTATAAATTCCATTATAATCCCCATCAGTGGACTTTCACAGACTGTACAGTCATGAGGTCTGTAGTCACTTCTCACATGAAGTCATTCTGTAACTTCAACCTTCCTTATTTCTCCTTCTCTTATCAGCTTCTGCGATCAGGAAATTTCTTATATTTAGTTTGTTCTCTATATTTATCATTTCCAACACCTATCTGCTGTTTTGTAATCACCACAGAGCACTGTACTTACATTGTCATTAAAATACTCATAACCTTTTACTCTTCTGCACAATTTAATGCCACCAGCAAGTGTTGGCACCTCCCTCTCTACTCTCTTTCCTAGACTGGTCACATTGAATAGCATGGGCCTTAATGCAGATCTCAGTGGAATTTGCCAGGTGAAAATCCAATGCTGAGAAAACTGAACATGTTTCTACCTTCTGTTTCCAATCTTTTCAACTATTACTAATGTATGTGAAGACCTTTCCTTTCACCCTATGGCAGTTTGGCTTCTGTAAATATTTTGGAGGGATTTTTGAAGACCTTCTAAAGTCAACCTCTATTAGATCACCTTTGTCAAACACACAACAGTGACTCCTCCAGGGAACTACAGCAGAATTGTGATACGTGACTGTCTCCTGGAGAGACTACACTAGCTCTTCCTGAATTTATTATATTTATCTATGGCTGCACTGCTCTGTACAGATATCAGACTCACCAGTCAGAATTTTCCACATCTTATCCAAAGTCCTTTTAAAAACTGGTAATGCATTTGCCACTTTCTCTGTGGAGAGTTACTATTTCTAAGGGATAGTTTATGTAATGCAAGTAGTGGTTCAGCACTACCTAAAATAACAGCCTCCAACTGTTCATTTCCTTTTACCTGTATATCTTATATTACCTTTTTTGGAATGCCAAAGTAACCTTTGCTTTGATCCCCTAAGGACTGCCTTGGCAAGAACTTCTTATTAAAAACTTTTAATTTTGTTAGCTTTTTCAATTCTTTGAACTGTTACATGAAAAAGGCCTTCTATATCAAGAAGGCCAGCTAAAAAAAGTCTTTATCCTGTATACAGAAGGTGCATTACAGAAACATCAACTTTTTTGATGTTGATTCAAATCTTGACCACAATTAAATTGAGTTAGTTGAATTGAGTTAAAGGTTAGTTGAATTAGCTGTTAACATCAATTTTAGAAGCATATCTAAAATGATGTCTTCTCTTCCACTTGCAGAGCAAAGATAGCCAGGAAAGAAGATTCATTTATAGAATACATAGGTTAGGAACTGGATTAAATTAAACTAGTTTGACTGAGAGTCTAAAAACCGCATGAACATACTTTAAATTACAACAGTTTGCATAAACTCAAATAACAGTTGTGTTAACCTAGTCAGTTTATATAATATTATAATTCAAAGAAATTTCCTGCAGGGATTGTAATGAATAATTTGTATAAAGTATTATAGAAAACTGCATCTTAATTACTAACAACAATACAAAGTCTGCTCTTGTAAATGGTATAAGAACTAAAATAACTGTAGAACCACACTGTTTTCACCTTTGTTCAAATCTACTGCCTTTTTTATAGCATAAATATTCAATACTCAGAAATTTTTATGATTCATAGATGATTATGAAGGTAAGTCATCAGAGGGGACTCCACAAATCAGAGTAATCACACTTTGATGCCTAACCTAAAAGTTTAGGATTTGACAGGTATCCATCTAACTTGAAAGCCCATGCCTGCCAATTTCAAGACACAACAAAGAAAAAAGCAAACTGACTGTTCACAGGGCAGAGATGCTAAAATACATTCCTCTAAAATAGCAAAATGGTGCTGACAGTGTCCTACTTAATTGGGAGTTTTGTGAAATGAACCACATGAAAGCTTAGATTTAAACATATTTATTTGGTTAGACTCAAAAGAGACTCATTTCTCTTCTGCTTATTTGCATAAGAATGTATTTCATTCCTCAAACACACAAGCAGTTCATTATGGGGGGAGGAGAAAACTTACCATCCCTTTTAAATCACCATTCGTTGTCAGACTTTTCTAAACTCTAAATCCAAGACCTTTCTCATTGAACCCCATGTTCTCTGGAAGCAAAAGGAAGACAGATGTCAAAACAAATCCAGCAGAGTGGTTCACAATGCAACCCAAGTGCAAACATCAGTGTTGTGCAGAGGACCTTCACAATGATCTCAGTATTCTCTGTGTTTCAACAAACTACCATAGTAATGGTGTTCATTCTGTTATCCACTCCCCCAGGAAGAGCAGCTTTCTAGGAGAGGCATTTCTGTGCTGTCATTTCATGTCCTTGGGATAGTCCCTCGCTCTGCAGTTTTGCAATGGTTTAGTCCCTCTCCATGAACTTTTATATAATCTCATCCTTAGTACTGATGACAAATTTAAAATTGTAATATATCAGAATAATCAAACCTCCTCTGTCATCACACAGTCCTGACTTGCCTTACTTTAACACAGGCTGATACAACATTAATGTCTGATCTGCTCTGTTTGAAAACTAGCTTGAACAGCAGTAATAAACCCAGATCTCCCAGATAGTTGAAGGGAAGGGAAATGGAAATATGGATTAAATGTAATATAAACTACCAGAGGTGGATTCAACAGGTTTCAACTGATAGAGGCTGAGCAATAGGTACTTGATGACAAACAGTTCCTATGTTAATTCAGTAGAAGTCAACTCATGACTCCTGCTATGGTTTAGGATCAGCTGGGGACAAGTTGTTCCCAGCTTCAATGGTTAGCACAGTAGAGACAAAAGAAAAACTAATTCTCCCCACAGGCAGAGGAGCTTGGTCTGAAGCACTTCTGTTAAACTCAAGGTGGAGTGTAACAGTTCTCCTAAGTTATAAAACATGTGAAAAGATCGCAGTAGATTCTCGACCTTTTGTCCTCACCTGGGGTGAGCACTTGCAGTAGAGTAGACCTGGTACTGCTCTGGTAACACCCTCCACATTCCAGTAGCATAAAACATTAAAGCTATTCAGTAGCAGGCAGTGTAAAGCTTACCTAATTTAACACCTGGTACAAAAAAACATGAAACTGTCATGAAAAATGGCAAATACACTGCAGTGCATTTCACAAAACAGTCATTAGTAACCTCCATTTAGACTGACTAGAGTAACCTCTACTCAGAGTTCTAACCATTTGGACTCCCATTTACCTGTCAAAAAATTGTCATTTCTGTAATTTCTCATTTAAGTTTGACAAAATTTAAATGGAATCTTTTGTGACAACTCCCTTGCAAGGAGATGTTATCAGCTGTATAGAAAAATTTCTGGAAAAGAATACAAGGAATAGGAAGCAACCAGGGACCAATTGTGAATCTAAGACTAAAAGAAAACTGAGTAATGGAAGCAATAGAATACAAATACACAGAGTATGTTACTGCAGCAAAGGGAAGGGCAGCCAAAACACAGGATGAATTAGAGCAGTCAAATCAGTTAAGAGAAAATTGGATAGGTTATAAGGAATCATGAAAAGAATAAAACTGGAGACAACGAAGGACTTTTAATAAATGAAGAGGCTGCTGAAATTAATGAGGCACATCAAATGCTTGAGATATTGCACTGCTTTATAAAAACGTGCCTTCTGTGAGGCAAGTAGGGAACAGAACTGGCAAACCATCAACTGTAGAGGTATGTAATGCATTACATTGACTGTAGGTAAGAGAAGACCTTTAAATATGACCACATGTACCAAAAAACTTCTGAACTTAGGAGAGAGGCATTCCTTTGCCAAGACATGCATGCCTTAAGAGATACCAAGCTACAAGAGGAAAGAAAGACAAATCTGCTACCATTTTTAAAATAAAAAATAAAAATAAAAGTCTTGTGACTATTATCAGCAAATTCAGCTCCAGTTGCAGTTCAAATAATGGAACAAAACCATTTTTTCTGCAGGAGCTAAGTGGCTGTCTTCTGGAAACATCATAGGCTATAAATTGTACCCAATCATTTTAAAACATATTTTTTAAAAAGGCAGCGTGGTTTTCAATTCACATGTGCATGATAGTATTGTGTTAAGTCATCAGAAAATCAAAATCCAAATGAGGGAAACAAAAAGACTAAAGGCCATATTCATTAGAGATTTGCCTGGTCTGTTTCACCTTTTGAAAGTCAATCGATGAAAACAAACACAGAATATTTATAAAACTTTTGTTTATTGAGTTGAGGAGGTATGTCAGGACATGCAAGTATTACATCTACACTGAAATATTTTCCTAATTATAGGAAGCATAAATCCAACTTAATCCTGAAAAACGTGACATATCCTACATCTCTTGCCATTAATGACTTGGCAGGGAACAGAAACAGCATAGCAATTAAAATTGCCAGAAAAAAAAGCATAAGAAAAATTATAAACACCAGAAAGAATAAAATAGCAAGGCAGAAGACAAATAGCTCAAAGACAGGAGGAAAAAACTGAAAAATCCTGAAAGGACAATTAAATTACCTTTCGGAACTCTAATCTTTTATGGCCAAATCACAGCAGAACTGTTACTGAGAAAACTAAAAAGCTGAGTAGCAGATATGAATGCTGTTTCCTCATCAATCCTTCTGCCATCCTTTACCCTTAGCTTTGCTATTCAAAACCCCTCACATCTGTCACAATCCTTGTATTTCATATGTAGCCCCATATTCTGTGCCAGCTGGTGTGCCCTGGTCTTGCTCTGCCAATCTCCACCAGAAGAGTGCAATGCAAGTTAGAAGAAGGCAGAGTGAATACTGATATTTCTCTATCCTTGTCATTGACTCACACAATCTTAGTCAAATTGCATTCTGTGGATTTCTTCACCTTTGTGACAAGACTGAGGGCTAGTAAAACAAGAAGGCTTTCAGAGAATGTTTTGAGAATTAATTACTACATGTAGAAGACTTAATCTAGTGTTAGCAGTAGCACAGAAAATATAACCTCTTGTCAAGTCAGTCCATGCAACTCTGCTTTCAGCATGGGAATTCTTGTTTGGATTCAGCTGCCTGGTCAACCGTTGCCACTAACATGCACTATTCAAGTCTCCTTATTTATTCATCAATGTTCAGGGAGAAGACTAAAATCAGCACAGTTAGAATATGACCTTTTTGTTTCAGTTCATATAAATAATGTCATGAGATCGTATTTCTGTTCTCCCTGATGTGAATAGTTTCATTAATTGGACAAAAATAGAAGCTTGCAGAACTTTTGCAGTCACAAATACAGCATCTCCCCTAAGTGGCTGAACAGTAACATGGGCAATTCAACCTCTAAATAGCGAGAATGCTAGAAAATAGGAATCTGACCTATTTACTCAATGAAAGGGATATTAGTAGTACTTGTAATCCTCATACTGACAGGAAACGTAAAATTTCTTCTTTACCTCCTCCACCTCTGCAAGAAAAGGAGAAAAAAAATCATTTTACCCTAGTACTGAAATGAACTGCTCCTGTCTAGAGCTTTTATTTTACCCAGACAGATCAAAATACTTTAGGGATATTTATGCAAGAATTATCTCTGCTTCACAGATGGAGTATGTGAAACAGATTCTCGTGGCTTGTTTAGTAGTTTTACATCAAAGAAATGTCGGAACACTAATTCTGGCTGTATAATTCTCTGCTGCATGATCTTAACAAAGTTGGATCTAACTTTGAAGCTGGTCCTGCTTTGAATAGGAGGTTGGATGAAATGACCTCTGGACATCTCTTCCAACCTAGTACTGTTCTTATCTCCTTTGCATCCTTTCCAACATGAACATACAAATCACTGTGCAGACTTCAAACCCCAGAAACAACATATTGGTAGGCCCTGCACAAAGTCAGTGCTTAATCAGGAACCTAGTAAGACATAGAATTTTAAAACAGCAAAGTCTACTCCTCAGAATTTGAGTATCACAGTATCTGTGGAATGACAATTGAATACCACTACAAGTTTTAAGGAAGTGTTAGGACATAGCCCATCACCATTCAGCAGCAGCCAGCTGCTCTCATTTGGAATAAAGCACCCCTTGACTTCACCAAATGTAAATAAGGTTATCTTATTTGTAAAGAACAAGATATGTACAGCAATAAAGATCACAACTCTAGCTTTAAAATACCAGTTTTGTACAAGAATTCTAAATTTCTCCACTAGTGCTGAAAGGGGGAGATCTTTCTTTTGCTGCAGAAGCAGGTATCTTGTGTCACAGCCTCTAGGGCTTTTCATTCAAAAGAAACCATTAACGACCCTTGTGCATTATTTTATTTTTAAAACATTTATTTGCCCCTCTGTTTTCCACCAGAGAAAAAGCAGCCTAAGGAGCAATAGCCTCCAAGGGTGAGTCTGCATGTTTGCTAGCTTCAGCTGTCAGAGCAAGGTAGAAAGATTGGAGATTTTTTTTTTCTTTGAACTGGACTTCAGAGCTGCTTTTTTTACACTTCCAAAGAACAGCGTTCGATTCTTGCACTCTTTGAGTTCACACGCACAGGTAAATAAAGAGGGAAAAGTATTGTGGAAACAAGTTACCTGTAGTGGCTGTGAAATATCTCTCTGTGGATGCTCACAGCCAAATGAGGCTGAACCAGTTGCTCTGTAAGTGCTGAACAGGGAGAATGGATAGGACACAGCCAGAATATCCACTGCAGCTGTTCAGTGCTGGGCTGCTTTGACTCACTGGACCGAGCTGGGCTGCAAGAACTGTAACCAAAACTGAACACAGTGATACACACCATGTTGGGGTTTGGTGTGGGTTTTTCTAATTTTGTTTGGGGGTTAGGTTGTTTTTTTTGTTTTTTTTTTTTTTTTTTTTTTTGTGGTTTTTGTTTGTTT
>VXAU01005845.1:239801-299344 GCA_013399695.1 Formicarius rufipectus | reverse complement strand
TTTTTTGGTTGGTTGGTTGTTTGGTTTTTTTTTTTTTTTTGGTTGGTTGGTGTTTTTTTCTGGTTGTGTTTGGGGGTTTTTCTTTGTTTTTCATCTTTTGGTTTGGATTTTGGTGGTCATGGTGATGATGAGCTTCTTTCAAAAAAGACAGTCACATTCAAACAGCAGGAACAAATCATAACTAAGGCAAAACTGTTTTCAATTGACTGAAAGATTTACACATCTTTTTTACTTGCAGTCTTACTTTGTCCCAGGTATTTCAAATTCTGGGAGCTAGAATATATAGATATTGTTATTGATATTCAATATATATATATTCAATCTAGTTGAAGATGTCCCTGCTCATTGCAGGAGTTGGACTGGATGACCTTTAGAGGTTCCTTCTAACCCAAACTGTTCTATGCTTTTATGGTGTGTTGGATACCACTTCTTACAGCTCATTACTCTCAGACAGAGCCAGTATACTTGTGCAACAGCAATAAGAAGTCACCTGGCACCTTCCAGGTGTTATTTTTCTGAATTGCACAAAGAGATGGGTCTAGATTGACAAAGTTTAACAAGTTATGTTAATGTCTACATCTTTCCCCATGCTTTTTTCCCCCTTTGTTGACAATCAGAGATAAACACAATACAAAACACTTATTCCGTTTCAATACATAACATCACACACTCTGAGATATGGTCAGCTAGATACAATCTGGGAGCTAGAAACTTCCATAGTTCTGCATAATCTCTTCCTGCAACCCTTCCTGGCTCTCAGTTAAGAAATGTCCAACAATTTGCTGTGAAACAGCCTAATCCACAACAGAACTGAAGACCAGCAGGACAGCAATAGGTCACACAGTACTTCTCAGTAACAGAGATACAAAGATACAACACTCGAGCAATCTGTCCTAAAAGGAGTCAAGGAATCTTTAACACAATTGGGGAGTTTTGTTTGCATGTTTTGTTTTACTGATTTGGTTCGTTGTTGGTTTTGTTGTGGTTTTTTTTGTTTGGTTTGGTTTGGTTTTGGGTTTTGGTTTTGGTTTTGGTTGGGTTTTTTTGTTTGATTGTTTTGGGGTTTTTTGTTTGGGTTGGGTTTTTTTTTTTGCTTTTTTTTGTTTTTTTTTTCCTGAGAGACGAAGAATTGTACTCAAGAAAATGTGGTTTAAGTTTCCCTTTTTATTACTGTTAAATGCTATAAGTAGCAAATACATTCCTTAACTTAAGAAAAGCAATGAAAAAGAAATAACTAGACACCATAACAGGATACAAACATATGATTAGCTAACATGCATTTGGAAACCACGTTCTTTTCACATTTGCTTGTTGCTTATACCAATACCAACACTTTCTTCCTGCAGATATTAACCTACACAAAGACAAAGCTCGTATTTCTGAAATAAACAAAAATTACCTACATCCTCGAATTACCCACAAGATGGCAGAATAATCTGACCAAACTGACTATCAGTACAATCAGTCTTTCCCTCCAAACACAGCTCACAGAAGATGGTATTTACTCACATCCAGACAAAACCTACTCATTCAGCACCTGGCTGAGCAGTATTTAACATGCTGTAATAATCATTTTTACAGGCCACCAATCGACAGCCAGATTGAAGAAGATCATTTGGGGCTGACTCTTCTGTGTATGTACTAGACTACAAATCCACTAAAAAGAAAGAATAAAAATTACAGGCTTCATCTCTGGTGCAAAGGGCTGCTAAATTGGTTGGGTTATCCCCTACAGTCTGATGGATATTTCCCCGAGACCCCCTCAACAGCTTAAATCAAACTGGTGACAAATTGTCATAATCAAATACCATCCTGTGTGTTCCTATGCAGCAAACTAAAGGCATGATTGTGCACATGTTACAATGTGTGTGCTGGTTTGATAGAGCTACTGCAGTGAATACCAAGCACCATATGCTGTCAGTGACAGTATGAATTCCTCATACCCTCTGAGATTTCATTCACCTTGCTGCGGTTGCTCATGCTATCAGGATTAAATATACACAGGATACCCTCAAGGTCTGCAGTTATATTTTCATTTAGGTACACACATTTTCACTGTTCTGATTAAGTCATGTTTTACCTGAAAAGCAAAGGACTTCCATTGGTTTAGACAAAGAGAGTATTTCTGCTACTGTGAAACTATCACCACTCTGCTTCTTTTTCATTCCTACCTATGTATCTTCAAACTAGTGCAAAGTTGGTGCCACCTTTTTTTCCCCTCAAATTTAAAAGTCTTCCAAGGGGAGGGAGGATATAGTAAATCCAGCATCAAACAAGTCATAAAACAAGTGAGATCAAGATTTATGATGTTTTAGCTGCGAAAGTTTTCATATAAGAAATACTTCATAAACCAAATATTAATCCTCCCTCTATTCTCCTCTTTCAATCCACACCATTTCCTTGCAATAGATGTTCCCAGGCCAAAGCATATTGACCTAAAATTTCAGAGATTAGTAAGTCTCTGAGAATTCCATGCTTTACACTGAATGAGCAGCAGAGTGGCAAAAGTTCCACCAAGTTCACAGCAAAGTTATTTCCATTCAAAACAAAACTGTCATTGGGAAACACAAGCGTCCAATTAAAAAAAAAAAAAAAATCTTTAAAAAAAAATCAAACTAGTGGTATTTTCATAGTATAGTAACAGCTGACTCTTTTGACTAATTTGCCAGTAAAGGATCAGACAAGAGAACAGATGGAAAATCTGTTGAAATATTGAGCTTTGCACACCAATCAAGTATATACCATCCCAGCTGGTGTAAACCCAGCTTGTCTTGGACTATAAACCTGTATATTAATGGCTGAAACACTGAAATAGGACAATTCCTGCATTTGGATTTGAACTTTGAATGAACTAATATGCTTACACTCTTTTTTACCCCTGCATGTCTTGCTAAATTTGAATCCCTTATATAAGAATAGAATTGCAAACTAGCACAATTTAAACTACTTTGACATATGTCCTTGTTAAGCAGATTAATAGCCTAATTCCCTGTTATCTGCTCTGGCTAACTACTAGTTTCCAGGTGTTACAGTTTTCTGTTCTATAAAGTAGAACACACACTGAAAGAGTATGTGTGTGTGTGTGTGTGTGTGTGTGTGGTGGATGGATGGATGGATGGATGGATGGATGGATGGATGGATGGATAGATAGATAGATAGATAGATAGATAGATAGATAGATAGATAGATAGATAGATAGATAGATAACTTTCATCTTTTTATAAAGACCTGTAAGAGCTATCATGTTTCCTAAGAGGTCTCTGCTGGAAAAAAGTAGTTCTTAGAAAGACTTTTCCCATAGATTTTTTTTCTCACCATGAAAATTCGCCATTCATTTATACACAACAGTCTAGATGTGGTGACTTTTAGATCACTTAGGGACAATGACATAGAACATCTGCAGGTATGTAACTGAGTAGCAGTGAAGGGTTTTTGTTTTCACTGTACTCCAGTAATTTAGGTTTTTTTCTGTATATGGCAGGAGAAGAATTCAGGGGTGACTAAAGAACCCTCTAATTTTTGAAAAAAAAAAAAAGAAAAAAAAAGAATGAAAAAATCAAATGTTTAATGAAAAGGAAAAGCCCTCCCCAGAACACTTTATTACAGCTCTTGGGTTGTCAGTAGGATTTTGGCCCTGCTCTGCAAACACGTGGGTCAAATTTTAAGTCAATGAATTACCATTTGCAAGCACACCTGTTCAACATAAGAACTTGGGACTGTAACCTCTGTGGGTTTAGGACTAAGTCCTTTCAGTGTAGATGTGGAACTTGGTCCATTATTGTCAAGGAAAGCAATAAGAAAGAGCTAAAACCCAGCACTTTAGGAATTCTTTGCTCCTCCTTACTTCTACAGAACCAAAAGGTTATTTTGCATTTAAAAACTCCCATCTTTGAGAAGTTTTGATTTCTAATTAAAACCTCTCACTTTCCTCCAAATTACAAAAGAAGTATCAAAACTATTACTAGTGTTTCAAACTCAGGCTCAGCAAATACATTGAAAACTCTGTAACAGCCTAAGGTTACTTTGTGCCTATAGCCAGAGTTGTTCTTTTGTCAGCAGCCAGTTTCTGTGCCCCCTTCGTCTCCTCTGCCTCGCAGCTGGAAGTATAACCAAGATTTATTCCAAATTGAGTCACAACTGACCTTGAAATTACGTAACTTAAGGTTCTGCTTTCTCAAGAATAATAGTTGGCTTGATAACCTCTGTGGAAAAAAAACCTTTAGTTCTATATTATTTCCAGTTCTTTACAAAGAAGCAGAGACCCCTACCCCTTCAGGAAGAAACATGACTGGTTTTACAGTAAATTGTTCACTTTCTAGTCCATAAATGTTACCCCAACCTGAGAAACTCACCAGATTTCCTCACTTACCTCTCGTGGTTTCTTTATTTACTGACAAATAAGATTATTTTCCTCTTTCCAGACATGTCAGGATGAGTAATCCTAAAGGAAACAGTAAAATAAGGAATCATAAGGTAGGAATAGTCTCAATCTAAGTCATCTGTAGAAAAGAAAGGTGATATTCACAACATTACTGCCAATAAATAAGCCCCAAAGCCATGCTTCATTATTTTATTAAGGCCAAAAGTTCAATCTGGCAAAGTTCCAACACGACTTCGACCATGCTGGCTGTAGTAGTTGAGAGACATCACTCTGCTGCTAATGTAAATGGTTTTGCTGGCAGCAAGCAGTCAAGTGTATAGATTTGTTGTCAAAGATACAAAGAGTACCAACATCTGCAAACTAAAGTATTACTGCCAGAGAAAGAACACGAGATTAAAGATTTTCACAGAAGTGTATCCTATTCCCTTGTAAAAATTAAAGCAACATTCTCATCAAATGACAGCCAAGCGACTGCTTTATCTTTCCTACACAGGAGCTGACTCCATTGACTGAACTTCATCTCGTACTGTGCCAAGGAAGAGATAAAATGATTTTGCTAAAGTTAACTAAAACTTTCACTTGTAATTAGGAACAAAACAGCAGCATGCCATTCTCCACTACATCTTACAACACACACACAAATATTCACGCCGTACTTACTAAAGCAGTCACACAAACCTAGAAGACCAGGATTGGGATGATCTCTCAGCTCCAAAACAAGTTATCTTTAGGTGCAAGAATTCTCTAAAAAAAGTTACCAGAGCACTAAGCTAAACTGGGTCTCTAGTGATGTGCACAGAACATATATTAGCACAAAAAGAGTGAAAACACTCTGAGGGAATACAACTCAGTCTCTCTCAGTAGCTGGCTAGGTGACAGATCTTTAAATAATGCTATAAAATTCTCATCAGCAGTTTCTGCAACCCTTTTGGATCATCTTCACCAATGTATTGATATGACACAAAGCAAAAGAAGGGTCTGATATTTTAGAAAGTCTGTTACTGGGAATATCACTGTGGCCCAGGACTTTCACAGTCAAGTAGCAACAAGGATAAATCCACACACAGGCTGCCAAAGCAAGACATGTATCCAGGGACAAGGCCATGCTCATCCTAGACATATCAACACTGGTCAGTAATAATGGTTTGCTTCCTTTTAAATAATTAAAATTTCTTATTCTTTGAAATAAGTTATGTTCAGCAATTGTTTATTCAGAGAGAGTCTCCCTGCACCATTTTTTAATCAAATACTGCACCTGATGGTTTTCACATGAAGAAGAAATGCTACATTTGTTTTTCTTGCAGCTTAGCGAAAACATCAGATCAACAGTTTACTGCCCTTCTTCTTCTCCTCTGCTGTTTCCAAGTGGTGAGTTTCTACTCCACCTTGGAGTAGAAATTAATCCTTAATTACATGACTTTACACTTTTACTTCTACATGTCATTCCACTTATCCAGTCTTCAAGGTAATTCTGTAAAGCATCACCATTCCCTGCTGCATCAATTATGCTTTTCAGAATCCTCAAGGGAATTACAAATTAATTCAGAAAGCAAACCTATGAAGTAAAATTCCTATTTCTATTGGATATTAAAATTCACAGTTCCAATGTAAAGATGGGAGGTTTTTTCACAGAGGTTTTTCTTCTAGGCAGTTCCTTGTTAAGCCTCTACCTTCCACATGCAAAAATCAGCTATTTTACCCTCTGAATCACAAGGCTAGTATATCTGCTACTCTTCTCTTCCTAATATACCACTCTGATCTCAACTTTGACTAGCAGAATTAATTACTTAAGTAATATTTCTTAGAGCAAAATTGTTTTTAAATGGCACTAAGTATATTGTTACTTTTCTGGATGTGAAAGGTTTGTGGGCTTAAAAGTTTGTCTTTTTTTCTAACAGCTGTACTAAGTACTCTGATACAATGTGATACCTCACCTTTTCTTGCACCTTGGTGATATTATCAAATGATGTCATTCATACACTCTCCTTTTTTAAACAAAAAATCATTCCTTGGATGAAAATGCCCCTGAAGCTAGTGATGCCAATTATGACACTGGAAGAAATCAAAAGTCAAAATTATTACTCATTTTGTTCACTGCAGTTGTTCTATTGTACACTTCTCCATAGGTCTAAAAAGTTGATGCTCGTGGCATAGCCACACTGGACTTTGGCTTTGTTCCCAAAGCAAGCTAAATATGCTATCAGAACTTCCTGCCCTATCCCAATTTTTAGGTGAGGGTTATAATTCAATCAAGAACATTTTCCAGATCAAATCTGCACAGATATTTGTACAAATAAAGGCAGGTGCCCTAGGTGAGTGAGAAAAAAACATGTAGGAGTGTAGATGAGAGAATTCAGTGTAGTTGACTTTGTTTCTGTAACCACCGTATTATAAAATTCTGGTTTTTAGAAATTCCTTGAGCAGTTCATTTGTTTCAAAACAGGTACTGTTTAATTGTTTTTATCTCTGGTTCCTATATTTTGTCAGGCATGGGACATCAGTGAAATTTAGACACCTTTGCTGAAGTATCTGCCTCAGAAAGCACATTAATTTTTCATTTTTAATTATATTGGTAATTCACTATAACAAATAATTGTTGGCAGCAATCTTTGAAAGACTTATTGGCATCTTCTCTTTATAAGTTGTTTAACATCTGAAATAATGTAATTCTCCATGTTTGTTGAACCAGAATTATAGCAACTATCCAGACAGGTATTTCTATTGAAAATACAGAATTTTGATGTCTTGTCTTAAAAGAGAAACAGATGGAATTAAAATTTTTAATGATTACACAAAAATTATGATGGGGGTACCAGTACTAAAAAAGTAATGGATGCATTTTAAAAACCCCAATGACTTCATTCTAATTATCTAGGAAAACCAGACAAGTAGAAGAGGCATTTCTTTGTAAATTTGCCTTTTCCCACTTTATCTATTTTTAAATCTATTTTTATTTAGTTACAATGGTATTGGACAGTTGGAATTCACCATATACATAATGAGTCATACAGGCCAATGTAGCCGTCTTGAACTAATGGCAAAAAACCAAAGTTCACAACTATCTTGCAATGTAGATTCCTTAGTAAAGACATACAATCTGTAGGCCTTCTAATGCCTCCTCTTTTTTCAGGATTTCAGTTGTGTATCCTTTAAGATTTGAACTGGAAACTTCTGTTTCGCTTTCTGCAACACCTGGAGAGTTTGATGAGAAAGGAACAAACGTGAAGACTTTTATATAATCCACAAGAAAAGGCACTGGGAGTTAGCTATTAATTTAATTTAATGTGGTTATTTCTGATCCAATTTGAGTGGGTATCACTGAACAATCAATTATAACTAGGAACTGATTTTTACTGGAATGCAAAAAGACAGATCTCAGTGAGCTTCAGAAGGAGCCTATGGGGAGAGTCTCCTAGCTCTTTCAAGACGTTCACTACAGCACAAATAAAGCTTTATATGATGTTTTTAGTTATTTTGAGAATATTTGACACCTTCATTCATACTGCTCTGGGTAGAGGTAGCACCCTTCTCCTCTCATGCATCCTAACATCAGAAACAGGAAAATGGGACAAAAGTGCATCTGTTGAATATCAGCAAAATGCTAGAGATGGTCTGCAGGAAGATAATAACATGAAAGAAAAGAAAATGGATATGAAGAAAAAAACATTCATTTGATATGAAATCTCAGCTATGACAAGGTTTTAAAGCAGGATCTGGCAGGGAATGGCTTTGGTACACGTGAGTCTTCCTTGTTACAGCGAATTGAAATAAAACATAATATGAGGATCTCTCATATCTACATTTTTGTGTTTCAGATTCAACTTTAGTTTTACAATGCTTTTTTTGTTTATTATGTTTTTTACTACTTTCAGAACTCTTAAATAGATGGTCAGAAATAATACTGTTAAAGACAAATTTAAGGACAATGGTATCCTTTGGGAAGAGTACGAAGTTGTTTAGCCAGTAACTGAACTTCTCTATGGCATTTCCATCTAGCCTCTCAAAAGAGGTGAATAATTCTGAGGTCTTTTGCGTACACATTAACAATGACTTATCACAGATCCTGGTTTCAGATGCTTCTCTTAACTATGATATGTTAAGATGAATTGATATAATTCAATATTCAATGAGCCTCAGACTCACATTCCCATTAATCAGTGCTAACGTGACAAGGTCATGATTCATAATAAGATTATGGAATCATATAATTGTTTAGATTGGAAAAGACCTTCAAGATTATTGAGTCCAATCTCTAGGCCAGCACTGTCAAGTCTATCACTAAACCATGTGCCACATCTTTTAAATACCTCCAGGAACGGTGATTTCACCATTTCCCTGGGAAGTCTGGTCCAATGCTTGGCCACCCCTTTGTTGAAGATTTTTTTTTCCTAATGCCTAATCTAAACCTGGTGCAATATGAGGCCATCTCCTCCTGTCCTATCACATAGGAAGAAGGAATTGATACCCCCACCTCGTTAACAACCTCTTCTCATGCAGTTGTAGAGAGCAATAAGGTCCTCCTGAGCCTCCTTTTCTCTAGGCTAAACAAACGCAGCTCCCTCAGCTGTTCCTCACCAGACTTGTGCTCCAGACCCTTCATCAGCCCTTTTGCCCTTCCCTGGACACACTCCAGCATCTCATTGTCCTTCTTGCAGTGAGGGGCCCAAACTGAACACAGCATTTGGGGAGCAGCCTCACCAGTGCTGAGTACAGGGGGACAATCACTGCCCTGGTCCTGCTGACCACATTATTTCTGATATAAGCCAGGATGCCACTGGTTTTCATGGCCAGCTGGGCACTCTGCCAGCATATTGAGGACTGAAGAGCTTTCTTATGCTGCCTATGCCATTATATTTCTCTGCTACTTGGACAAATTACTTAAACTTTTGGTTTCCCATTTTGCATATCTATAAAGTAGGACACAGTATCTCACAGGGATGTTGAGAGATTTTATTGTCTGAATATTTAAAAAGCATGTTAACATTCTTGCTTGAAAACAAATAATTACAAATAATCATTTAATTTGGTATATTCAATGCTACAAATAAACATTTTGTTATTGAATTATTAAAACAATGTTTCTCATATAATAAATCTTGATTCAAGTGATCCCAAGTTTATGGTGTTCTTATTCTTCTTTAGCAACATTTTGCATTATCATTTTCAAGGTGAAATCAATGGGCTAAATGCAAAGGTCAGACACGTTTTTCTAAAGCCATCCACTGTAAATTCTGATTCTGAACTAAATTTCACCTATCAATCCTATTAAATATGTTAAATGACTTGAATTTCACTGATTACAACCCAGAAGGTAAGGAGTTCAGGTGACAGAAGAACAGACATTGCATGTGATGGTAAAGTTTTCTTTGTTCCCTTATAGAAATACCTTAGAGGACTTGTTTGGTTTAAAGCAAACAACCCACCAACCAGCCAAACCACATAAGAGGCCTTCTAGATGGAGGAAGAGAGTTAAACAAAGAAGAATTAGTTACACTTAACACAAAAAAAAAAAAAAAAAAGACAAAAGAAAAAAGAAACCAAAGCAAAGACAGGTGGGAGAACTGATTAATTACATGAACATGAAAACTAGAAGCTCCTTTAATTTCAAATAGGAAGAATATATTTATAGAATAACAATATCAGAAGGATGAATGATAATCACATTTTTATGGTGCCTGCAGATTAATAAGCAAGATATGATTTATACATGTAACATGGCTTGCTGTTAAGTGAACTGCTAATTTGTCAACTCTATTTTTCAAGAAGATAATGGGAATGCATAGCTCAGTTCCATACAGAACTGCATATCAATGGCATTTTCTAATGTGTAACAACAAATGTCATTCACCTGCATATGGGGTTGTTTTGGGCTTTTAATCTTCACCTTTGAAAGTCTTTTAAATCATCCCTGTTTGACTACAGATAACTCCCTAGGCAAACTAGGGTAGCAAGGAAAAGGCAAAGCATACACACAAATGGAAGCACTGTGAACCATTTTTAATGGGGGCTTGCAGAGCTGATTAAAAACACACACAACATCTGAGGAGAATCAAAAAAGAAAGAACACAAGTTGTAGGACCACGTTTGAGGTGTCAACAGGAATTTCCTTGGCAGTTACACATGCAGATCTAATCATAACCTCTCTGTAAACAGCCTCTTTAATATAGAAGTAGTTTAGTTTTCAGGCCAGAAGTTAATTTCATGTTTATATGCTCTGTAAAAAACAGTTGCTGTACAGACTTTGAAAACTCTCTGTAGTGGAAATTCCCTTTGATGAGGACAGGGAATTTTTCCTCGTCAAAACTGGAAAATTCCCTTTTAGCTTTATTTTACCAGGGGCTGTATAACATTCCTTTCCCTCTATTCCATCACTAGCTAGATAGTTCAGAAGTCACAGCAAGTCCTGCACATGACCTATCTACCACCCAGCAAAACAACTTGAAACCAATAAAATGCTTATCCTGGCACTGAATTCTCCAACATAAATACAGCTATAGACACAGTATATTAAATTCACATATATAGATATAGAATATTTTAATCAGCAGGAGTCTTCCACACATAGTTGAGCACTGTACTGTGGATAGTAGACAATAATTACCAGCTGGGAGGAGACAGAAGGTTTGCAGGGACGTAATTAGCTTTTGTGGTCTGCTTCTGAGCAAATTGAAAAAGGTGAGTCCAAATAACCTTCAGCTGATGTTGTTTGGCAAAGGCTATATGTGCCTGTGCAGTTTGGTACCATTTAGGAAAAAAATACAGCCTCACAGCTGAGACCAATCCACTTTGGAGCAAAGTCACACAGGTAAATTTGAACTTCATCTGTCTAACTCTGCCTGTAAAACAGGACAAGAAACTGCATATCAAAACCAGTCTAGAAAGTTGATCCCTACAGTTTTGTGTCTTCCGAGTCCTGATTCCTAGTCAAGACCTGCATGTCTAATCTTACTAGGAGTATTTGCACCCTGACTATAACAAAATTCTGCTCCCCCATGCAGTTCCTTATGTTGATTTTACCACCAGAGGAGATAATCAAGCTACACAGTTTACCACTTCTTTTTGCTTGTGAATGTTTTCAGACATCAAAGAAGTTGGCACATCAACAAACAGTGAAATTCACTGATGTTTTCCATGTACTGTGTTTAGCAATATTGTTGCTAGATGTTCAATCTACTTTGTAAGACACTAAGTAATAATAGTGAGACAGTGCTTGATTGTACTGGTCTTTCAAAACTTAAAAAGTGAAAAATAATAAATCCATCATAAGCATGGCAAAGAATAGTGGACAAAAGAGCAGCAACTGTGACCACCTGTAATGACATAACACAACTGGAACCTCCCAATGCAAGAGATCTAAAAAAAGTGAAAACCTGTATGTAGTTGTATTTTTTTAATGCAATGATTATGCCAAGAAAATATATTCTGTAATACTTCAAAGTAAGTAAAAAAAAATTAAAAATTAGATTGCATCTGTTTCAATGCATTTTTGGCCATTTCTACCGAAAGCAAATTTGACTTGAGCAACCTAGAGATCCCTGGGGAGGCCATTAACTGAGGGCTGCAGCACACTTAGGAAGTTTATCCTGTGTGGATGGGATTATTTGGTTTCTCAGAGTCAGTGGCATTCAGAAATGCAAAAGGAAAAGAATAGAAAGACAGAATCACAGAATGGCTTGGGTTGGAAGGGGCCTTAAAGATGACCTAGTTTCAACTCCTCTGTCATGGGCAGAGGCACCTTCCACTGGACCAATTGGCTCCAAGCCCCATCCGGCCTGGCTTTGAACATTCCAGGGATGGGGCATCCACTTCTCTGGGCAACCTGTTCTAGTGCCTCACCACTCCCACAGGGAAGAATTCCATCCTATTATCTAATCCACACCTATTCTCTTTCAGTTTTGAAGCCATTATCCCATGTCCCAACACTACGTGCCCTTGTGAAATACTTCCTCTGTCAAATGACAGGGATGCTTAGTTTTCGTCTGGGAGGATGTACTTTAGTCAGAAGGCCATACAGAAACAGCCCTGGAGGCATTTTAAGCGCTTTATCCCAGTGACTGAGCGCTAGCGAAGCAGGCAGAGATCTGGCAGGATGCGCCTGGGAGAGGCGGGGGGGTCCATGGACCACTCCCGCCAGAGCCACCGCGAGAAGGGCAGCGCTACCCCTGCGGCAAAGCTGCTCCTCCAAATTCCTCCTCCCTCCCTACACGACCCCTGTTTCCCTTCCCGCTTGACCCCTCGGAGCTGCTCCCTCCCTCCGCCTCCGCGCCGCGATGGCACCGCCCCCGCTCCCGCCCGGCTCGGGGGCCCGGCGGGAGCTCCGCCCGCTCCAGCGGCAGGATCCGCTGTGGCCGTGTCCTTGTCCGGGAGGCTGCGCCGCTCCCGCAGGATCCGCTGCGGCCGTGTCCTCGCCCAGGGCCCGGGAGGCTACACCGCTCCTCTCTCTGCCCGGCGGTCCCTCTGCCCGCACCGCGACCGCAGCGAGGAGCCGGGGCTGGTGGCACAGGCGCTCCGGCCCCGGCGGAGCCAGCAGCGGAGAGGGACTGAGGAGAGTAGCCGCGCATTGTGCGAGCCCGCATGGGCACGGCGCGGGGGCGCGGCCGCGGGGCTCCCCCGAGCCTCCCGCTCCCCTCCCGGCGGCGCCTGTAGCGAGGGATGCTTTTGTGCGCGGCAGCGGGTGCAGCAGCGGGCGGCGGCTCCGGCGGCGGGGCAGNCGCTCGGGGCCGCGGCGCGGCGGGTCCGGGGCGGGCGGGGGCGGTGCGGGGCCGCGGGGCAATGGGCTGGTGCCCAGCCCGGCGCACAGCGCGCATTGCAGCCTGTACCGCACCCGGACCCTGCAGGCGCTCAGCTCCGAGAAGAAGGCGCGCAAAGCCCGCTTCTACCGCAATGGGGACAGGTACTTCAAGGGCTTGGTGTACGCCATCTCCCCCGACCGCCTGCGCTCCTTCGACGCGCTCCTGGTGGAGCTCACCCGGTCGCTGTCGGACAACGTGAACCTGCCCCAGGGCGTGCGCACCATCTACACCATCGACGGCAGCAAGAAGCTCACCAGCCTGGACGAGCTGGTGGAAGGTGAGGGGGCATGGCGAGGGACGGGACGGTGGGTGGAGGGCGAGCTTTCCTGGCGCTCCTCGGGTCCGACTGGGATGCTGGCCTGCTGAATATTGTGGGTCATAGAGACGCTGTGGGCAAGTGGCCTGGGTTGCCCACTGCTGTGAGGGGCAGCAGGCCGGGATTTTCCGCTGTGGACAGTCCACTTCTCCCATCACCCCGGTTGCTGCTGTCTGGATGCGTGGTGTTTGACTCCAGTGGTAGTTCAGCAGCAGGTACTCTCTTCATCTGCAAGAACTGTAGTAAAGTTCTTGGCTGCCTTTCGTTTGGAAGAGAGGGAAATGCTGTAATTTAATTCTCTCGTTGTCATTGTTGACTCACAGTGGCTTAACCTTCCAGAGAGAAAGCCCCAGTCCTCTGAAAAAGGTGTTTATACCCTACCACTTGGTAAAACTAACCGGTGTAAAGTCCTGTTTTCAAATGTGATCAGGGTCTGTGTTAGTAGAGGGAATTATCTACCTTGTCTCCTTTCAAAAGCAAGTTAGAGAATCGGATGTATTTCAGAATTGTCCCTAAGTAGCTTTTGATAGTGGGACTTAGCTGCAAAGGTTGTGTAGACCGTGCAAATCTGATCAGAGCAGCGCTTGTCTGTCTCAAAATGGGGCCAGAAGTAGTGTTTTCTGAATGAAACATATGCCCCTTGTTTGTAAGGAATGATAACTATTGGAATGAGGAGCAGAATTCCTCAGTGTTTTCCCACGATGTCTTAAAATACAGCTCAGCATTACGTGCTTTTCAAGTGCCTTGGTTATGTTGTGCACAGTGTGATGTTCATAATCGATTTGCATTTGATGGTTGTCCTCAGGTGTTTAGTATATCCCCACTGCACTCCTCCACCCGGTAACTGTGTGTGCCAGGTGTATCTGATTGGCAGTAATGAAGAAATAAGATTTGTAGGCCTTCTAATTCCTCCTGCTTAATAGGCCTTCAGCTGTGTGTCCTTTAAGCTTTGATTTCGAAACTCTGAATCACACACTCCTGGAGAATTTGATGGGAAAGGGAACCTGAAGATTTTATATAATCCACCAGTAAAGACACTGGGAATTAGTACTCCTGAGGAGGAGAAAGGGAGAGGTTACAGCATTTACTGTGGCAAGTGAATCTCCCTGAAAAAAGATACCCATGAAAGCGCACTTCATAATAGTAGCAATGCTGGAGGACTTCCCTTATTGTCAGACCTACCATAAGCCTGTTCCACAGTGAAAACAGAGGAAACGTGAAATGATGGCAGAGTGAAATGCTGACTCTGTGGTGATAAAAGAAATGAAATAAACAAAAAACTATTTCATGATTTGGTGGTTAGTTTAGTGATACCTAACAAAAGTATGTGGTGCTGAAGTGGTGATGGTAGCGAAAGGAGATGAAACAGAAATTGAATAAGTGAGGGATAACTTGTGGTGACTTTTGAAACATTGCAGCAGAAATGATATCAAGCTTTTATGACTTAAAACAGATAAAATTACTCTCTGGACATCAGTAAAAATACAGCATATGCTTTCACAATGCTAGGGCAGTACTTGAAAGCAAAATTTAACTTGTTATCTCTTCAAATGCTCATTGAAAGCGTAACCTTTGTCATGGCTCTTCATTGGAAGAATAATGCAAAATAAATATCACAATTGAAATGGCACTTCCATGCTTTTTCAATGAAATGAAAGTGGGGACAAAAGTGTCTCAATTACTGTGTGATCTATCCATGACCAACTTTCAGGAATCTTAAGAAAATCCTATAGCAGCATAATTGGATTAGTTTGTTCTCCAGTTAGACTGCTAAAAACTTCACCAGTGTAAGTCTAATGACCACACAGAGAAAGGAAAGCAAATAAGTAGCGAATCCATCATTCCTTGAAATTATCTGAGCTCTTTGCTAGCTGTTCTGTTCTTGAGATGCTGGAAGAGATTTTTTTGGTTTGTTTTTATTTTCTTTGTTTTGTGTAGTTACAGCACGGCAAACTTGAGTTTCTGCTCTAGGATAAATACTTGAACATGGGTGTTATCCTAAATCTTGAACTGCAGTAGCACCAGAAATGTTTTTGAGTGGTGGTGTGCTGTATTACTTTTTAATTTTTTCATAAAGGAAAATAAAGTGCTGTAGTGTGTGCCAGCTACAGGCTGAACACCAGAAGGAACATGGCTGTGTGATGCAATACCTGACTGGTCTGTTGGCACGTGATCAGTGCTGTTGAACCGGTACATGGAGTCTTAGCTACTCAGGTTCAGTACGGGCATATCTATGAAGTGAGCAGAAGGTGAGCACTCGGCAATCCTTGCCAAGACAACAGGATCTGCATTAAACCTCCCTCAGCTTGACCCTGTGCATATAGCTCTTGAACATTGGCATGTCCCAGTGCAGGCAAGCTCTTGGACTTGCCATTATCAATCAGGTTAGGGGGTGTAAAAGCTGGCAAGATCATTTTCTATATCATAAAAATCCAAACTAGCTGAATTGAGTCACTGTTGAATGTTTTTTGAGACGGGCTAGATTTGGCAATCTGTTTTACTGTTCATCAATGGAAGAGAAACATAGCTAATGCATAGATATACAGAGAATATAAAATATTACTGTTAGGGGATTAGTCAGTTAAAAATTTGACCAAATCATGTTTATTGGTCAAAAATAGAAGCTCCATTTTAAGCATATTGTTTTTCTTAACTGGATATGACAATCAAAAAGCATGGTCTGCTGGACCACCCTTAGGCCAATATAATTTATATTCTCAGCCCCTGTAGATTAGGAAACATTATGGGTCATGAGTTTGACAGTTTTCACTGATCTTGGAATGTGGGAATGGAAGAATTTGATTGTCTGCTCCTGATCTGTTTGAGCAGATCCAGAGGGGAGAAAGATGCTTGGGAGTATGACTTTCTTATAGTTTTCTTCCTTTCAGCATTACTCTGAGACATTACATTACTGTTTACTTTTGAGTAGAAGATTCTGCATGTAATTTTAGATTTGCCCTTCAATAGCAGAAGTGGAACAGCAGAATAATTTTTATTTTATATCAATGTTATTTGTATCCTTCAGTGTTCCTTAAGAATGCAAGCTTCCTAAAACATGATGCAATGGTAGTAGATCTGTGTAGGTTTTCAGTCCTTGGCAATGTGTTTTACATAGATGTCAGTTGTGTTCAGTCTCATAATTCTTTGTTTTCATTGTCTTGTTATTGGAGGACATGGGGAATCTTGATTATAAAGGTCGGCTACAAAGTTGTGAGTTGTGAGTTATTGTTGGATTTTGGTAGGGGAAACCAAGGGTGGACTCTATTCCTGGCAAGAAAACTTATATTGATTTTGCATGTGATAGGGGATCTTCCTGGTTCCCTAGGTGGGAAACACTGCTAAGAGTCTTTGTTCTTTCTATAGCAAGGCTTAATTAATACAGTCCTTCATAAAATGTAGTTTTATCTTCACAATTGTGCACACAGTCAACAGGCATCTGTGGGGAAGTCTTTGGGCAGGAGGTGGGAAGGTTCTGAGCAGGGCAGTCCTTATGCAGGGCTAGGCCGTGTAGTACAGGGCAATATCTGATTCACAGAAATGAGCTGTGCCTTGTTAATACAGAGTAAGTGAATGTTTTTGAAATGAGATATTGAACAATCCAAGTTTTTACTGCCTTAGATCATTGTTGTTGTTACTGCATATTGCATTTTAATCCTGCATAAGTAGCTGTGATTTTAGTCAATGTGCGCTGTTATATTAGGTCAAGAATATATTTTCTCTTGTCAGGGCAAGCAGATGGTAACACCAGGTAGGCAGTTTTTAGTTTTACTTCCTCCAAAAGGTGTTATTACCTTCCTGTGCTAAAGCCAGGAGCCGTAATGCTTTAAAAAAGAGGCAAATATAGCCATTTGAACAAAGAAGGGTAAAAAGGGAGGATGAAAGAAGGATTAAAAAATTATTAGAAACATATGCTTCCAAATATATATTCAAGTTGCTGTCGTTACCCAGTTCTGGAGGAATGGGGTGTGGATGTGAAATACAGATGGAATTGTTGGTTGACTTCCCATCCAAGTGAAATAAAATAGTTCCACCACTGTGCTTCTCTTTAGTTTCAGGACTGGGGGAAATGTAATTTACCTGAAAAGAGTTATTTACTTCCTGTGGAGGAGGTACATTTTATCCACACATGGTATTAGGTGGGTTTGATACCCAGTGGCATTGAGTGTCTTTTGAAAGCTTTTACCCTGCCTGAGCAGGGGGGTTGAACCTCCAGAGATTCTTTCCAACCTCGGCTGTTCTGTGATTCTCTGAAAGCTTGTAGGAAGCTGTCATCTGATGCTCTTGTCTAAATAAAGTCAAAGGAGAAGTAGTAGCAGTTAGTCATCTGTTAAAATCCTGGTTGTCATCCCAGGTTTTTAGAAGTGCTTGAGGAACTTCAGATGCTGTAGATGAGGAATGTGACTTATACAAGGTTACTGAAGGTGATGTGAAAGTGTATTGTAAGAAACTGATGAGGAGGGAAGTTGCTCAAAGAAAGGAAGGAAAGAGAAATCTAAATAACCTAATCCTTCATAAAAGGGGCTGTTTTATTTTTAGAGCAGTCCTTTTATATATGCCAGAAATATACTGCTCTGGAATTCTGCTTGGCTTTGTGTTACAGAACACAAAAAGGGTACTCTGCTGTGTTTCCTGAAGTTAGAAGGTTAGTTGTGGATGGTTTTTAAGTAAGCAAAACAGTATTTAGGCAACTGATGATCTAATGGTTAGTCAGAATGACCAATGTAGTCTTCTTTTCTCTTTTATCCTTTCTCTGTGTTCATCATATATATTTTCCTGTTGTGAGGAAATGGCAAGCATTATGTTTAGACTGTTGGCTCTCTGGAACTAGAATCCTTCTACAGTGTGCCTAAACAGCGTACACAGCACACGCAGGTCTTGCTTCATGGATAGTGTGTCAGGTTATTAATGTAGTACAGCTAAATTATTTAGAGGCAGGTAATGTTTCCTTGTTAATACGCAATGTTTCGTGTCTTCTAGTTGATTTTCTGATGTTAATAAGGCTTAGAGAATCAGAAGTGGACTTAGTCCATTTGTTGATTATTTTGTGACCCAACATATCAGCAGGTGTTACTGCTTTTAAGTGAAGTTGTGCCCCATTTGAGGAATTTTTGGTGCTAACAGGATTTCTTCATGGAAGAATTGGCCCTTTTAAGTTGCTGGGGGTACTGTCATGAAACATTGGATGGATGGCACATACACTCTGCTGAAATTATAACATGAACCTATAAGGAGGTTTCCTACTTCTGCCAAAACTGCTCTGCAGCCAGGTTATGCTTCTGCTGTGGAATAGTTTGCCTGGGCTCAGGGGTCCCAGATGTAACTTGTGTCTGTAATTCTTGCTTCCCCCATTCTTCATTTAAATAAAAAGAAAAAATTATAGCTTAATAGATCTTTCTGCTTCATTAATCCGTAGTTTACTTCTTTACCTGCAAATCTCAGTGTAATATTAGTGACCAAGTTCATAATCTGGCCTAAAACCTAGGGAACTGATTCCTGGTAATGCTAATGTTGTAAGCTAAAGACATGGTATTTATTTTTAGTAATGTAACTGCTGTGACTGTGTGCTAGTTAAAGCTAGGTATGCGTTAGCTTTAAAATCTTTCAAGGATTTTAAGTGGAAACAGGGCCTTCAAACCATAGAATTGACCATATTGGAGTCAGCAATGTAAATATTTGAAGTATTGTTTATGCTTCTTTTTGGAGTTGTGTCATCTTTCTAGGGTTGGTAGATACACAAATAAAATAAAAATAAAAAAGTTACAGCCTGATCAAAATGCTGCTGAAGTCTCAGAAAAAATTTTCTTTGTGTTTGGGAGGATATGTATTTAGGTTAGACACATGAAAAATCTCAAACACGGCAATCAGTGAACTAGTTAAACTTATTCCTGTGATTTTTAACTGTAAAAGTATTTGTCACTTTGTTAACAATATTTGCAATTTAATCGCTTCAAAGCACCTCCCCTTCCTTCCCCTGAAATGAAGTACTATGTGTTATATTTTACAAATACTGGTTTTCTGGATGATTGTGGAGATTATCTGAAGTATGTAATTATACATGAATTAGTCCCAGCCAGATTTAAAATCAGGTCATACATTAGAGCTGTGGGCAGATATTGTTTATAATACTGCACTTTCAGGTTTTTGCCTACAAAATGTAAAAGAGAGATAATATTCTTACAAATGACTTAATGTTTCTTCCAAACAGACGTATGTAAATGCATTTTCTGCTTTGGAGGATGACTGAAATAATTTAAACAGTAGGACAATGTTCAAAAATAATGCCTGCTTATCAGGAGGTGATGTTTTCCCAGGCTTTTTGAATACACCATTCTGTAGGAACGTTTCCTGTAGTTACCTTCATACATGTGATTTAAGTTGCTCCTGCCATTCTTTTTTCTGCCTTACATATTTTCTTCTGTTGAATAATCAATTGTATACCCGTGTTAAACCAAACAAATCAATGTCTAACTCATTCCTAGAAAAGCATTCTTTGTACAGAGAACAGCATTTGGTTTCCTAATCCTATTTTGTTTCGTTCTTCTTTTGCTATTTTGCAATAGAACTTCGAAACTGTGGGTGAAGTCCTGGCTATGGTGAAATAATTAGAAGTTTAAGCAGTGCTTTCAGTTGGGTAAAAAGTTCATCCTTTGGCTTTTTCCTGAGTCATGAACCAAGCCAGTCACTCAGGGAATGTGTTTCCTCACTCACAGTCCTTGCTCTAGCCCTGCCATATGTGCCTGCCTTGCACGTGTAGCAGTAAAATCTGTTTTCCATGTAAAACCTGTGTCACTAAGTTTATTTATATGACTGATATATGAAGGCAGGTGTGGGGTTTAAAACACTTACTAAACAATCTGTAATGTAGTACAGTTCTCAAGTAATTAGGCATTCCTGTGTCTGCCAATTGCAGGAAATCTATCAATCCGTTTTGCCAGATTTCTCTCTCTCTTTTTTTTTTTTTAAGCTAAAAGAGTTTGTGCTTCAACTTAAGGCTTGGCTAACTGCAATTGAAACAAATAATTTGAAATCTGTTATTTTAAGGCTTTACATTGTTTTAAGTCGAAAGGGCTTCCTGTGGTTTGCTTACCAGAGAAAAGAAAACCATGGCTTCTGCTTAAAGGAAAAGAAATAGCAAGAAGAAGTCTGCATTGCAACCTATGGAGATAATGAAGAAATTTATTCATACATCAAGCAAGGGAACTAGTAGAAGTCAAAGAGTTTTATACTGTTATTTTAAATAAAGATTCTTTTGAATTAATATTGACCAAAAATTTTATGACAGTAAAACTAATGCTGTTTCAGAGGGTGTTGTAGTACAATTGTAACAGATATAATAAATCACATTCCATGATAGTACAGAGATGTGGGGTTTTTTGTTTGGTTGGTTTTTTTTGTTTTGTTTTTGTTTGTTTGTTTTTTATTTTCCTGGATATGTGTCCATAAAAGATAAAGCCAACAGAGCACATTGAAACTCTTCTATGGTCAATCCTCTAGCAAAGGGACTTTATGTTCTCTACCCATACTTCTTTATGTAAAGCAATTACTTTATTGCAAGTTTGGAAGACTGTTTCTGAATAGCTTTAATTTTGATGTATGGGTTGTTTTAACTCTGTTAATTTAAACTTCAGCCCTGAAGGTTACTTCATGTACTAAAACTAATGTAAAGTCTTTGAGATGCTATGGGAACACACCACGTTTAGAAAGGTATTCACAAATAAAGGATGCTATCAGTTTTATTTATGTATAAATTATTGCCAGAGTATGATTGAATATTACCAAAGTCTTAATGCAGATCAATAAACTTCAAAGCAAGTGGTCAAGGACTTTCCAAAGTTGAATGCCTGACCTTATGTGCCCAGAGTCATGACTGAATGACCTTCCATTCATTTAAATAATAATGAGCATTCTTAACCAACACACAAACATGAAACCAAGTCACTCTTTAGGTACATCCATAAAAATGTTATCATGTAAACGTGGAAAAAAGTCCTAAAATTCTGTACTGATTTTGCCTGGGATAGAGTTAATTTTTTTTCACAGCAGCTTGTATGGGCTATGTTTTGGATTTGTGCTACAGTCAGTGTTGATAATGCAGGGATGTTTTTGTTACTGCTGAGCAGGGCTTACACAGAGCCAAGGCCTTTTCTGCCTCTCACACCATCCCACCAGTGGGTAGGCTGGAGGGAAATGTGGGAGGGAACACAACTGGTACAGCTGACCCCAGGCCTATTTCAGACCATATGACATCATGCTCAGCATATAAATCTGGGGAAAGAAGGAAGAGGAGGAGTGTTCAGAGTTAGGGGTGTTTGTCTTCCCAAGTCAGTGTTAGGCATGATGGAGCCCAGCTTTCCTGGAGATGGCTGAACACTTGCCTGCCCGTGGGAAGTGGTGAATGAACTCCTTGTTTTGCTTTGCTTATTAAACTGTCTCTGTCTCTGAGTTTTATTTTACCTTTCTGATTTTCCCCCTCCTATCCCACCAAGAGGAGTGAGTGAGCAGCTGTGTGGTGCTTAGTTGCCAGCTAGGGTTCTGTGTCATACAGTAAAATAGTTGTAGAGGGGAGAGTAACACTATGACCAGCAGGTATCATTAGTAAGTCTGTTGGTATGAATTAGAACTACCAAGTTTGAGATGCTGCTTATTTGGCAGCACAGTTTCAGATAAAGATAGCTTCATGGCACATAAAAAATTGTTCAGAAAATAAGTGTAGTCTTTCACAGTTGGAGGATGTAGGGAGTGAAACCTTTGCTTTCTCTTGCAGCTGAGCTGCTGTAACAAAACTTGGATATCTCATGCTATTTTTGCAATAAGAGGACAAATGAGTGAAACAGCTGTCAAAAGAGAACTGTACACATCTTTGGAGTAATAGGATAACATAGTTCAGAAGGGACCTTCTGAAGTCATCTCACCAGTGTCTTACTCAGAGCAGTAAGACCACAAATCAGATCACTTGAAGACTTGTTACAACTTAGCATGCACCTCTGGGGCAGCATGAACTTCTAGACCACCACAGTCTTTACAAACTGTGTGGAGCTTGGGGGTTTTTTTCCCCATAGTTGTAAATTAGTGCTAATGTGCATGCAGCTCCCATTCAAGTAGTTTATGGGCTGAAAACATCATTCTTTTGGCTAATTTTTTGGGGGAAAGAGGAGCCTGGTTTTGTCTGTATTGATTTTTGCTTTGTGCACAACTTAATCTGTAAGAAGGAATGATGGGGAGGAGTGAAAAAGCAGCATACAGGCAAGGCAGTGGTATCCACAGAACCTCACACCAAATTTTTTCTTAGTACCTTGGTGGAGTACAGTCCCAGCAATGTCTGTGGAGGCAGAACTGGGTGCCAGACTTCCCCAGACAAAATCATTGTTAACTTGACTTCAGTATAATCTGTGTACTTTCAAATACAACAGGTAGACTTTCAAGAAGGTCTAAAGACAAGATAAATTAGAAAGCAGTGTAATTGGTATTGGAAAAGGAGCAGAAAAGTCAGCTCACAGTAATTTTTTCAGGGCTTTTTAAATAGCTTATCCTCTTGCTTTTAGAATCAGCTGTACAACTTCTAAGATAACTGTCTCTCAACTGGAGTTCAAAGTACTGTTTAGAAGTTTTTCTAGTATGTATCTAAATACAGGTATACGTTTTGCAACTCTTACAAGTATTATCCAATATGTTTACTAGTCTAGCTCTGTATGTAAGAGGTGAGTTTGGTTTGTCCCAGAAGTAACGTGGAGCTTTAATCTTGGAACAGGCTAATCTTTTTAAGATATAGGCAGCTCTTCTGCCTGGCAGAATGGTGTGATGGGTCAGTTGGAACGCTTAACCTTTCATCCTTCTGGCAATGGGCAGTGCTCTCCCTCTTTGAAAAAGTCTTGGGATGTCATCTAGTGAGACCCTGAGGATATGGTTTACATAAATCACCCAGACTTAAAGATGTTCTTTGTCATGGTTTACACCTTCAATATTGCTGTCAGGCATTGCAGGTACAGCAAACAACAAGCAGCAGTTTGAAGAGAAAACTGTCCTTTAAAAAAAAAAAAAAATAGCTTCCAGCCTTGTATTATGTCAAGAAATAGAGAAAAGTAGCCAGTTCCTTAGGTCTGCATCATGGCTGGTGCCTCTTGTAATTTGATGTGCATTACTAGCCTGTGATAACATTTTTTTGTATGCAGGCTTTGAATTAGGAATGAGACTGGGAAATTGCAGATGTCCTGTTGTGCCTCTGTAGCCTCATAGACTCATTTGTGTTCTCAACAGGTGTTTCTTTGTCTAAAAAATATTGAAGTGAATACATTTCATGTCGTTTGTAGAAAGGCAGTAACTCCTGGTACCTTAATGTGCCTTTAAGGGTCTTGAGATGCTTAAATTTTATTCTGTTATTGCTGTTGTAAAATAAGTAAAAATTGGTATCAGTGTCCATATCTTGAAGTACACACTTGAAGACTCAGTAGGGAAGGACCTGATGTAGAAAAGTGCTCTTAATGTCATGCATTGTGAGCTCAAGTAGTTTAAGCGCTTGCAAAATTACTCAGAATCTAAAAGAAATGTGAAATAAATATCTTCCACCTCCTCATTACCCCTTGCTCTTTTTAATTTTATTTCTTAACGGGAGGTCTTTTACAACCGTTGACACCGTTCTATGAGAGTATTGTTTGGGTAGTAAGCTCTGATAATTTACAGCCCTCCACTTCAAATGGCCTGTAATTGAAATACAGGAGAATCACTCCTGAAAAATTTGGGGTTTTTGTTTGTTTTCAGGTTGACAAAATGTAGTTGCAAACCTCCTTAAATTGTGAAAATGTCATCTTATTTCAGGAGAAAGTTACGTGTGTGCGTCCAATGAACCCTACCGCAAAGTTGATTACACCAAGAATGTCAATCCGAACTGGTGTGTGAACATAAGGACTGGGTCCAGTCGGTCCTTGACATCTTTGACATCCACGAAGAGTGAAGTGAAGGAGAGTAAAGACTTCATTAAACCCAAGTTAGTGACTGTTATTAGGAGTGGAGTAAAACCACGGAAGGCTGTGAGAATTCTGCTGAATAAGAAGACTGCTCACTCCTTTGAACAAGTCTTGAACGACATCACCGAAGCCATTAAATTAGACTCGGGTGTAGTCAAGAGACTTTGTACCCTGGATGGAAAGCAGGTAGGAGAATAAACTGCTGTGACCATCTAATAACTATGGGTTCATCTAGGCTGCTTTGTTTTCATAACTTGAATTCTTTTTACTGTATATGATTTAACCTTTTCTGAATAAGGAGAGTTAAAAAACATCAACTTTAGAAAGTTTTATTAAAATATTAATATGTAAACCCCTGCTAAAATATATAGTGCAAAAGAAGTTGATGTTAACATTCATAAGTGAAAAAAAAAATTATGCTCTGTTGCATTACCAAAAAAGTGCCTGTTGCTTAAGTAGTGCAATTCATTTTAAACATTTGAAAGGAGAACTGTTAAAATACCTATGTGTTCGCCGAAGCAGAGTCCTGTTTTCAGACTACTACATAGAGCTGACTGGTATAAGAAAAATATTGATGCCTTCTTCCATTTCAGTTTCACAGATTGCTACTTCAGTAGCAAAAGGATTGAAATACCTTTCCAAGGTCAAGAATTTTATCTGAAATGAGGAATTCTGGGAGGATGGTCACATCTCTGCAGCATTCTTTTTTGCATTTGGTTTTACAGCTGCAAAAGCATGCTGCCAGGATCAGTGGTGTGGTAGGTCTGTGTTTCCCTCAGGAATACAGAGGAGTGGCCCCCAATGTTCTACTGCACCAGTTTGAAGTGTCAGCGATACATTTGCAGTTGATCAGTCAGATTAATGACTTGAGCCTTCATGGAACAGGACTTTGATACCTGACACTGATGTGGAACTCTGACAGCATTGTGACTTTAGTAATAGAGCTACACAAGCTGCAGATCACATTTGGTTTTGGGTACCTGGATTATCATATTGTTGACTAAATATTAGTATCCCTGCTCATTGAACAGGTATTTCTGTATATTTGCCTGAACTAGTCGTATGAGTTTCATATAGCCTGCTTAAAGTTCACCTTTTTGCAGATTTCCAGCAAAGGTGTTGCACTTAGATTGCTTCAGTATGAGGTCTCTGGTTATGTTCTGTGTGCTTAGATGCAATTCTTTTAATTAGGTACATGGAAAGAATAACTTCTGCATTAAATATGGCAAGGCAAGTGCATCACTGAGACTGTTGATTTCAGTATTTGGTGGCAGCATTATAATGTGTTCTTTAGTTCTTCTAATAGGTTTGATTTTTAAATGAGGTTTGTTAGTACTACTTCTTCAGACAGAATCCTTCCTAGGAACACCTGAAATGTGTTTTAGTAATGTTTAATATAATTCATAATGAAATAGCATTGAGGATATCTCTTATGCAGTAATTAGTCTCTTGTGGCCATGAAGTCCTCTGGCTTGGATAAGATGGCTTTAATGTTCTTAAGCGGGAAGGAAAGAAAACTCAGTTCACATTCACCTCTTCTTTTACATTGCTAATGCAGTAGAAATTAACTGATCCTCAGTGATGTGGAAGATGCAGTAGTGCATCACAGAACAATAAAAGTCCTTAACATTAAATCTCACATACCTTGCTTGCATGTTACCGTCGCCCATGGTGGATAATGGCTGTCTTCACTCCATGGTGAGGATGGCCAATCATTGGTAATGCTCTACATTAGAATTTCTCATTGTTGCAGCACCTCCTCCTGCCCTTCTGTGGCAAAAGCAGTAATCAAACTTCGACTGCAGATGTGGAAGTGTCCTCAGGCATGATTGGGAAATCCCTAGTTCTCACTGGGAACAACCTGCATATAGTTATTCCTTACAGCTGACTCGCTGTGTAAACTTTCTCAGCAGTAGTGGTACATAAATGTGGAGAGCTCCCTTTCATTTGGAAGAAGAGCCTTTTCCTTTCCTGTAGATTTTGGGAAGGAACCTTTGCTTGCACAACCATAGTGAAATCATGTATTAAGTTGTCATGAGATTAAGTCCCCAAAAGTGAAGACCTAGGGCTCTAAACAGCCTTGCAAAAAAAGCTTTCTACTGCTTATCTAGGAAGATGGAGAGTTCAGGGTTTTTTTGTTTATTTCTCTTTCCCCAAGTGAAGGGCTGACCCCAGTTTGAGGCAATAGGTGGTTTTGGTTTTTATTTATTTGTTCATTGCTGGTATACGTAGAGGTTGGTGCCCAAGGGCTTTTTAGGGGTTTGGCACATAGAGTTGCTTTGCTGCCAATTACCAATTGGTGGAAATCTCTGAGCCTCTTTTCTCTAATGCAGTAATTGCTTATTCTTCTGAATGTGCTAGGGAGGCAGATCTTTTATGTTTGCTGTAGTGCTGGCACAGCTTGAAAGGCAACCATTTAAAAAAAGGCATTTTGTAAAGGACTGTGTTCCTATAAATGTAGGTTTTGTCTTTCTCATGAGTTTGACTTTTTTCTTCTCCCTGCTCCTTCGTGTTTTTATTTCTATATAAATACATACTTTTTTTTGGATGTGTGTTTGGTTGTTTTTGTTGGTTTTTTGGTAGAGAGCAGGTTCAGGTTGTATTTTCTGTTTTAATGTGAATGCTGAAATCCAGATGTTTAAAACATGCATCTATAAAATGACCATCCTTTCATTAGGGAATGTATTGTTCTGTTAATTCTTGGGGTGATTTTGTATTCCAGTAGAACTATTTAACTTGAGTAGTAAGAAATGATGATGAAATCAGTGCTCTATGAAGAGATCTTTCTGAGCAGAATGAGAGAAAGTATGTTCTCAAAGTAGTTATTTACTCTTCTGACTTCATTAATCTTGCCTGTAGCAACATCTTGATGATAATAGTTACATGGAAAGTAACATCTGAGTTGAATATTTTCCTTGATTACTGTGTATGAAGACAAACTGTATTTTATAATATTTACAAGGTTTTCTTTTATCTTCGGTTTCAACATGCTGTAACTTAACATGTTGGTTACAAAAGTGCTTTGTAGTTTCAAGTACTGATTTACTGTTCTAAGTATGTTGGTGCAAGGCTGACTTTTTAACTTCTAAGCTATTGAGCAACCACCTCTTTTTGACCTCCCGAGACTTTTGTGATGGTTTCTCTGTGAGAAAAAATATTTCTGTAGGAGTAACTAAGCTTTAACTTTGCAGTGCAGGCTTCTGCTATTCCAGTCTTTGTGCTTCTGACATTGAGGTTTGCCTAATATATTTGCTTGACCAAAGTGTTTTCCTTACTTGGCCGAGTTTTTCCTGGAATCTGTCACTATCCTGCTGTGAAGCAAGGACAGTCAGACTGAAACGTCTCCAGTTGGGAAGTTAACCCTTTGTTCTCTCTGAAGAGAATGAAGGGCTTCTTTCTTGCTAAACAAGCTTCAAGCATCAGTCATCACAAAGTGTGGGATAGCAATTTAGGGGTAAATTACCTGCACTGGTTGTATAAAAGCATTTATTGTTCTGGAATGTAGGGAAGATTTCCTGTGAGAAGCTCACAAAAAACCATACAGAATGCTGAAGGCTGTGTTGACACACAGTAGAAAATTAAATTTTCACACTTTTTCAGCTTGCAAGGTGCTGCAGTTTGATGTATTAATTCCCATAACAGAATTGAAAAGGTGGATGACTCACCTTTTCTATACTTCATTCCCCAAATAGTGAGAATGCACTACAGATCAGCCTTGTTTGAAGGTCTTTTTCTGGTGGGCCACAGATTAGGCTGGCTATCTCTGAAACAATTTTCTGTTAATGAAGTTTTTTTTATCAAGTGCTCATTAAAAGTAAATAGGTAACTGAAGAAAATAAGTGCTACATGTGCGTGTATGTATCAGACTCATCATGCTCTCCTCTCAGTAATATTTTTGTTTTCCAGTGGAAGATTTGAAAAGGCTTAGTAGAAAAGATAGCTTCTGTACAGTGAATTTTGTGTTTGCTGTGAACATGCCCATCATAGACAGCAGAAACCAAAGCAAGGGATGAGCAGGAGAGATTTCATTTATTAGTATAACAGATAGGCCCCATAGTCTTGATTCAGTTCTTTTGGCAAATAAGCTTCTGTCATTCAGATGTGAAAACTTTCAGTAATGCAGTATTTTTGCTTGAGTCTTAATCTCAGTGAGATCTGACTGTTTTGTACATAGACAAATTTTAGAATGCATGAGTTTTGTTTTTCTGAGTTTTTCAGTTTTGCATGTGAGGTCATACTGTATGAGATTACTTTTAAAAAATAATTTTATTTGGGTTAACCAAGTATTTTTAGCAAGTATTTCCCTTCAAATCTCTCCTACCTGAGGAAGAGGTTCCTTAAGAAACCAGGCTCTAGAAGTCATGTACTTTTATTTTGTCTTGTACTGTTACATCACTGATATCTCATTGCAGGTGACGAAACATCTGTAATAGAAACTTGCTTCAGTGTTAGCAGGTGTTATTTGTAATTGAAAGCTACCAAAGCCAAAACAAGTTTTATTCTTGCATCACAGACTCTAACCTAAGTACAGGCACTGTGCAAATGTATTGGAAATAGCACAGATTTGAATTTCTGCTACAGGCAATTTTGCAAGAATATAGAAAGTTCCAGCTTTTTTTTGCAGTTCTAGTTCTGCTGAAATTTAAGATATCACTTTAAGCTGAAATGTTGCATTAATCTGCAAGTATGAGGGGAAGAAATCCTTAAGCCCTTGCACAGCTCCCAACTCTTAGAAAGGCTTATATATTGTTGAAGAGGAATGTCAGTGGCTGCTGCAGAGAGAGCAATTCTCTGCATTGCAGATCCCACAGAAAGCTGGCATCTGTGGGCAAGGAGCCTTTCCTTATTATTGTGTGACAAATAGTAAAGCATATTGTGGAAGTGGAGCCTAAAGTTGTGTTTAGATGGTCTTTAAAGAGAGAGAATAGAACTTCAGTAAAAGAGATCTTCCAAGAAAATAGGAACAGAGGAGGAAAACAAAAGCTCATACTGGATCTTGAGCCATGTCATTCACTGGATCAATGTGAGACAAAAGCTATGTGGAAGAGCTAAAGATACTTTCCAAGGCATAGGGAAACCCTGAAAAACTGTATAGAGGAGGCCTAGAAGAGTCTAATCATCCTATGGCTGATGTTCATTGGATGAGATGTGTGGCCCTTAAGGTTGAGCTAAAAAAACTTAACTCTCAGACTTAAGGGGCAAAAAATTAACGCAACAGGGCTGTGAAACACTTGTTGATGGTCGGCTGACTTAATTTCCCTTTTTACGAGTAAATATATAGCGGTGGAGGACCTGTGTTAAGTGGAAACTGGCAAGTTTCACCTTTGGTACAGACACGTTAGTGTGTGTTACAGACCAGAAGAGCACTGCCACAGCACCTGTCTGTTGAGGGAGCCTGCTGGTTTGGGTTGAGCTCTGGGCACAGAATGCTTCACCAGTGTGTGTGGTGTGGCGTTTGTTGTTTTTCTAATGATAAATAGCTATGAATCAGTGACTTAATGGGAGAGACAAAGGGAGGAAAACAATAGTGGCTACTTCCTTGAATCTGAAGTAAGCTTTTTAGTGCTGTCTTTTCTCATCAGTCGGCTAGGAAAGGCAGCATCCAGAAAATGCACTACTTACTTGAACGCACAGTTAGGATATTGTTCTGAGTGATTATTGATGATTCACTGCCAGACCGGAATTTCATAGTGAATAGGGGTCAATGACTGTGTGTCTATGCGAGTCTGTAAATGACCTGGAAGATGGAATAGAGGATATGCTTAATAAATACACAGAACACACCAAACAGATGAGCTACAGGTAACCTGGACAGCAGGAGATAAGAATGATCTTGACAAACTGCAGAAATAGCGTAGGATAAAGCAGGTTGAGGAATCTTACACTCACTGGTTATTAAAAGTGCAGGTGGGAAATGACAAGTGGTTCTCGTTGAAGTGGTAAAGGTTCACAGTTGAAGATGAACTAATGTAGTCACTGGTCATGCACAGGAGAGGAAAACCAACATTCATATGGAAGTTACAGTCAATGTGCACACTTTACTCTGTCCTACTCAATGCAGTGATACCAGCCAGAGACAGCTTTATTTTGGAAAATTGAGAAAAGAGTAAAAAGATTGAAGAAAACATGTTCTGTGAATAAAGATTGAAGGAAATGGGATTGCTTAGGCTGCGGAAAGATAATCAACAGGCTTTTGGGGGAATGAACAAGGAAAAAAAACTAGCAGCAAAAAGAAAATTACTTCTGAGTATTTCAAATGTATAGAAAAAGAAATAATAGGCTTACAGTGGAGATCAGATCCTGTGGAACACTGTGGCAAATACAGTAAAATTAAGAGTAATGAAGAGGCTTTTTTTTTGTTGTTGTTTATTTTGGGGTTTTTTTGAGCAAATAACTGGATGGTAAGACTCAGAAGACTGATTTAGTGTGTTTTTGGTGACTGAAGATCTTCTGCCACTTTGGAAGGGCTGTTAAGCTAGAGATAAAACAACAAAAATCTGGATGCCTGTTAAAGTGTGCATGTATATACACCCATATCCCACAGAATTCAGACAGCAGGGGTTACAGTTAGAGTAAGCTTTATCCTAGTGCTGGCAAACCTCTTGTAATGTTTGATATGGCATGTGATTTAAGGGAAGCTGGGCTTGTGCTAGAGGCTAGAATGTTTCAGAGAACAGCTCTGATGGTCAGTGTGGGATGCAAATCTTGCAAGTGTTACTGAAAACAAAGGAATTAAAGTGGCTCTAATCTTGAGGAAGGAAATGAATTCATCCCTGGGCACCGCTACGTGGTATTCTTGTTCAGACTCTGTCGGTGCGCTCGGAACTGGAAACTGTGGTTATTTATTGTTGGAAGAAAAGAGGAAATAGCATACTTAAGCAGAGGAGATAATTTTGGCCTCTGTTCATGGACATAGAAATATTCCCATGGGTAGTTATTTATGGAAGGAAGTGTTTATCTGAAACTCACCTGAAATTAACCCTGCCCTGTCACAGTTGCAGCAATCTGAAAAATACCCTACATAGGAAAATGCAGAAATCTTTCTCTGGGTGCATATCTTGTCATGGAATACTTTCTAACTTTTCATTACATAAAGTTGCAAAGGCCCCAGGCAGTTAATGTGGGGTTTGTGATTTAGCCTGGACAGTATTTGCAATTTTTATCACAGTTGTCAGAGTATCACATTGCCAGTCCAGTTACAATTGTAAGGAAAAAAGAACATGCAAAATGGTCATGGTCTTGTTTCAAAGCAGCAAAATTATGATGCTTAAGGTGCTACAGGAAAAGGATTAAAAAAGGAACAGAACCTTGAACATCTATTGAGCCATCTCAGGAGAGTGTGTTAAACTGGAAGTGAACAATAACGCTGAGAAAGCTCTTCAGCTTTGTTGCATATGCAAAAAATAGAGGTCATGCCATGTGAAACAGCCACAGTCTAGCTCTGGAAAACTTGGCTCTCTGGAACAACGGTCTTTAGAATTTGTCACAGCGGGGAAACCCCTGTGTCTCATTGTTTCTTTCTGCAGATCAATAACCCAGAATACAGTGCAGATAGAATAGAGAACTTACCTCTTTTCCTTCCCACAGGGATGCATAATTCCAGCTTTGGGCATGTGGTGTAATGTTACTGGGAATATAATGGCTGGTGTCCAATAGGTGTAGATTTAAATTTTTTTCAGTGAGGTTTGGTTTAGATATATAATTAATAATACCTATTGTCATCAGATTAACAGGTTGGTGAAGCGTGATGTTAAAATAATGGAGGATTTCCAAAACTGAATGTAAAATCAGACCCCAGTGTGAAGTCAATTTAAATTAGATTGTGGCAACTGAAAAAATTTGCTGATATTTTAGCTAACAGCAAGCATGTGTGTCCTGTTAAAAGTGACATGCAACTTGGTGGAGTCTTGGTGGATCTATAAAGAGGATAAATCCTACTGGGATTTCAATTTTTGTCTGCGCATACCAAGAGCTGACAGCACGTAATAAAAATGACATGCTGCACAGTGTGGGAAACAAGCACTGCAAAAATAGCGGTGTCACCCATGGTAGTGCTGTATCTTTGGTGATATGTGATTACAATAATTTTAGTGATGGGTTACAGAAATGGTGTGTGTAGCTGTTGGAATAAAAGAGCGGTATGCCGTCATTGTCTGCCATCTGCCATGCTAAAGATTGAATCACATGACTTGGAAACTTAACCTTGGGAATTTGTTATGTCCCGCTGAGCCTGGCCATTAACAGATAATTAGTCTGGTAAAAATCTTTTGAATTCATTCTGCAGCTGTCATATGCCAGATTAGGATTTGTGTCACAGGTTCCTCATTACTTTGAGATCTTGGAAATTTTTCTCCTTTAATTAAATTACCCTGTGCTACTTCAGCAAACAGTTCTTACGTTATAACACTTAAACATGCAAATTTTCTTTAAGAAACCCATTACATCTTACAATGCAAAGCTACTTACCAACCATGTATGAAAAGTTATAAAGGTTGAATTTTCTCCCCTCCCGTTCATAACAGAGTCTGTAAGCAAACTTTGTAGTTTTAAGATTTGTATTCCAGGTTGTCAGGTTGATGGATCTATAGCTGCTTCTTGCTTGGCTGTAATCAGATTGTCAGCATCTCTCAAGTCTACTGAAGCAAAAATACTGAAATCTTAAAATAGGAACTTTTATATTTGTACCAGTTACTAAGAAAAATGACGTTCTCTTCCATAATAAATGAATGGCAAGAAACATGAGACAGTTTGTCAGAGAGAGGAAAGAGACTGTTCATCTTTAATATTTAGAGTATTGCTGACTGATTAATGTGCAATGAACCTTTAAACACAATGTCCTGAAGACTCTGAAAGTAACATAGAAGTAATAGCAGCACAAGCCGACTTTTAAAAGCCAAAAGGTTCCCAGCACTTCAGTGGAACAGTGACCCTGTTTGTGGCTTGCAGTTTGTAAGTCTTGCATAGAAAGCTGTGATAACTCGGTGTTTTCAGTGTAGGCAGTGAAAGTCTATCACTTTTCTTGTTCACAGAGCCAACAATCTTCTTTTTCTATTGTGCAAATACTGTTCTGTGACATGTTCTTAAATATTTGCTTTGCTGGTGTTTATTTGGTGTTTTATTTGTTGCTACTTAGCACAGGATATCTGCAATCATGAGAGACTTTTTTTAAAGAAACTAAAATATTTCAGAAGAAAACGAAAACCATAGAATGTAACTTGTAACCTAAAAGCGAAGTTGGATTTTTGGGCTAGTTAATTTGGCATGCCTTGGTGTTGTTCATCCTGACTCTTAACTTTCAACTCAACTAGTCCTTGCTTAGGGAATTATGGAAGAAATTATTGGAAAATATGACAGAAAAATAAAGATGATTATACCATAAAAAGTACCAAACAGCCAGAATTCTCTTTGTAAGTGCTTTCTGAAGGTACCACTCCTTGCATGTGGAAACTTGCAGTTTCTCTTTTGGAGAAATCAAGGCTCTGGTTGATTCAACTAGGATAAAATTGAACAAGAGAGATTCAAGCATGGGAGATAAGCCTTGTTCTCCCTGTATTTTGCAAGAAACTTAGTAATAAACACACTTAGAATATGCCCATGTGGTTACACAGGCAGGCATTTGGAAGTATCTTGGGAATTAGAAAGTGTTCTGGCTTGATTTGCAAAGGGAACACACTGGTGTACTTGACATCTGACTCAAAAAAATCTCTGCAAACAAAATCCGTGTATTGCAATTGGCTTTATATGAGCATAAGGGGAAACATGGCACAGCGAAGTTTCCTGGTAACCAAGTATTCTGGTCACTTCTCATTGTGGCTGATATTTATGCCTCAAAGGGAAAGGTATTCTCTGAATTTCCCTGGAGCCTGGGGAGTTAAGCAGGGAAATCTGTCTTCTGCAGATACCCATGCGAGGTCTGTTACAACAGATTAATGTGGGAAATGTGAGTGTATTTTTAATATTTATTTTAACATATGCTTGCAAATTTTAGACTATATTAATTTATATTTTTATTTAAAGCATAAATACAGTAAAATTGATATTGTAAGCTCATAATGTCTAAGGGGATGAGGAACCAATGATGAAATCTTATCCACAAAGCTCCGTATTTTCCCCTCCTCAGTTTTCCTACCCCAACAATACAATTTCCTGCAGTTCAGTATCAGAGTGGCTGATCATTGGTGATGCCAGTGAGTTACCTCAGTCCCTGAAGTCTCTTGCCTGCTTAAGAGCACACTCCTAGCTCAAGCACTGATCTTGCTTTACCTGACAGGGATTTGCTCTTGCTTTTGGGCTGACGTGAGTAATCGGATATGTGGGAACCTCATCGCTGCCTTCTGTCACACGTTATCAAGAAGCCCATGAGACAAGGTGTAGTCCAGGATGAAAAGGTGTTCTTTGAGAAGCTTTTAGGCTCTAAGAAGGCTTTGAATACTCTAACAACTGATAATTATTGCACAGATTTTTCTTGCTTTTGATACATGAATAAGTTTTGATTTCTTGCAGTGCATTTCACCTTTCGCGTGTTATTTTTTCCTATTTTCTCCCTGTCAAATATTTGGCTTAAAAAAACCCTCCCATCTCTATGTTACTGAATATTTAGATTGTAGAACACTGTTACAGTAAGTGGGGGAATTAAGAGGTGTGATACTACTTCTTATGGATAGATACTTGTCTGCAGTTTCCAAAGTAGCCATTATAGCTTGCTCACATATTTTGGCAAGAATCAGTGGGAGGTGAAGGTTTCTGTTATTTGAACTTCTGCTTTGGAACGTTATTTATCGTTTACAGTTACTCCATCTTTCATATCTTAATAAAGGAGAGATATAAAATAAATGCTAATATTAGGAGTGTTCACTGGTCATAATATTGTGTATGACTTTTTTTCCCCCTCCAAAATCTGCATGAAGAGAAGTACAGATTAGATGGATGAACATTTATATATATATAATTTTTCAGAAAGTTCTTTGTCTTCATTTAAGACCTATATAACGAAGTATGACACTAAACATATTTTCATGGAAATAAAAAAGACTCACCCCATATTTTGTTTCAATACAAATCAAAAGACATGAGCAGAAAAGTATCAGAAACATTGAGAAACTATGTACCTTTAAAATGATTAGGAGTATTTTCAAGAACTCTGTCATAGTTTTTTGTAAGAATTCTCTGTCATTATTAAATATGAGGGGAGGGTATGTCTGAAACTTCAGTCTGATGTTTAAGAAAAAAGCGCATTTAATTTTAAAGCTATTAAAATATGATTAGCTATAGAGTCTGTAAGGCCAGATCACAACACACAAACCTTTCAGTCCTTGGTGACCTAATTTAATGAATATAGTTTTCTAGTGAGAAAAAGTAACAGTGATTTACTTTATAACCTCAATGTTCAGTGGTATCTCCATGTGAGGGGAGGGGAAAAACACTTCTGAAATTGTGTTGGCTGTCTGAACTATTAGTGAGGCATTTTTCATCCTTTGCTTGCCATACACATAACAGAAATAAAGGATGGACTCCCAACTATATGGACTTTGACTGAGCTACCTCTGAGTGGAGAGAGGGCAGCCAGAGCTCAATGCCTTCCACCTGCATTTCTTTCTTTGCCCTGCTTCTCCTCAGTTCTTGTATAAGTGTTGCTAAGTCAGGGTATGCAAAGCCACTCTGCTGTTTGCATATTAGTGGTAAAAAACACCACAGGGATTTTTAGCAGAGTTTATTAGTGAAATGCTCTTGGAATCACATCTGCATTAGAGGCAAAATACACCTGTCATTGGTTTGTTTGGCTGATGGTTAGAAGTGGAGCTATCTTTTAAATAGAATCTTTCCCTTTCCCAAAATGTTTCCAAAATTGTCATATCTGTATTTCTTCCTTTTCTTCAAAGCCAGTGAGAATTGATACACATCAAAGCAACAGAATGGGATGTACAGTGAAAATTGTCATTTCTCTGAACAAATCTTCTTAGTTGCTGTAAATGTTGAGGAGGGCTGGAGGGGAAAACTATTTTCTAATATTCACATGCAGCCCCAACTGTGAATCCTTATTAGCAGACTTACAACACTTTCTCATTTGTATGATGGAAAAAAAAGGGTTATGTGAAGTTCAAAACTGACTTGGACTGAACTAAAGGAGCCTTGTCAGGTGTGACATGAGGAATAATTGTTAATACCTCTTTTGTAAATTGACTTTGGTAGGGATGAGTCTGAAGTTAGAGGTTCTTTTTGAACTAATTTTTTTCTCAGTGTTTTATATATCCCTGTATAATTACTCTCAAAATGTTTTAGATGATTCATCTTTGTTCATGCTGTGAGTCATTTTTAGTCTGACTGGCTTACTCTAAAATTCTTATTTTTAGCCAAGGGCTGGATATTCTATGTATGACACAGGAATGTTGGTGGGAGGACCCTATTTGTAAATTGTCCTTAGTTGTCAGGGAACAAGATACAACTCTGTGTTACTCTATAGAAGTACTTTTTACAATTGTCATTTGGTCTAATAGAAAGTGAAGGTTGTCTGTGAAATAGAATATTAACAAGGAAATTCCTGTTCTAATAATATATCACCAAGTGTCACTGAGAAAAGTTTCTTAGTAGCATTCTTTACTATATATATATAAATGCTTGCTTGAGTCTGTGTGTGTTGTTAAATACATAAATAACATTGTTTTCAGAATTAGTATCCTCAAAACAACAGAAAATACTTTAAGTATAGTTGAAAGGGATTGTTCATTTCTAGTATTCTGCTAGACTAGATTGTTTGGTTAAATCTGGCTGGCAGTTCTTAGTGCTTCAAGTTTTCAAACTTATGAACACATTTCAACTATTTTAAAAATTAAATGCTCAGATCAACATTAGAGTCCTGACAAACTGATTTTCAGAAATACCTGCGTTGTTTTCAGTAGTGCATAGATATGCTTGTAGTATGTAGCACTTGACAAGCTATTGATTGTAAAACCATGATAATAAAATTGCTGGTCACAAATTACTTGTTGTGCATCACCTCTTGAGCAGAAACTTGATATCTGCCTTCTTCTAATTCACGGTGACCCACCTCCATCACCTCATGGTGGGATTCAATTTACATTAGGTTTGCTTCAACTGGTGCAGAGTTATTATAGTATTAAGATAGCCCTGGAAATCCCTCAAGTGATTTCATTCTAAATATGACATGCTTTCTTATATCCCCTTCCCCCTTTTTCCCCTACAATCAGTGGTGCTGGAGTGTACTAAGAGAGATGTGTAAATAAATGCATCTTTGGGCAAGGTGTTGTGCGTATGAGTTGAGGGATAAACTTACCTGCATCCACAGTCACTCTCTTTGCTGTCTTTCCAACTCAAAAGGATTGAGTGTCCACAGCTGCTTTTTTTTTTTTTTTAAATTTGGTGTAATTGCTTTTTGGTTTCCTTCCTGGTGATGCTACACAGAGAGACAGTCATAAAATGCAACTAGTTCTGAAATGACATCAATGTAACTATAACTGCTTACTCTTTATGTAATAGTAGTGTATTGTGACTTTATTCAGAGGGTAGCATGGGCTTTTTATAAATAATAGCAAAGTTACTTCACTGAGATTTTCCATTTGCCTTTTCTCCTCCCTTTCTTTCAGTCCCTCCTCCAAGGTGGAATGAATTGTGGTAAAAAGTGAACTTTGTAAGCTGATGGTACCAATACATTGTTGGTCTTGTTGTTACAGCAAAGTGTAGACTAACTGTCTTTTAATGACAAATCTGTTGAGAAGCCACTATCAGCTTATGACTGTGGATGTGCTAAAAGTTATTGGAAGGAAAATTAGTCTTATAACTTAATGAAAAATACTTCTTTTGTTCTGGTTGATGAAATTCTGAAGCTTCAAACCACTCAAATTAGGTAAATATAATCTTGCCACTTCTGTCAAATGAAGACTGCTTTTTAATTGAATGCAATTCAGTGGCTTAAAGCTCCACTTTCCTTTGGCTGAATTTGACACAAGCTTGGTGATAAGTAAAGGATGTGCAGCTGTGCTTCCCAGGAATGGTGGAGATTGGAGAACCATCATGAAATAAATGAACTGCACTTTTGTGGTGTTTCTTTAAAAGAATGTCACCAGACAGTTTTAGAAAAAGCTGATGCAGCATCTGCCACTTCATGCTGGCAGACAATAAATCCCCATGGAGGATTTCTGAATTCATTTGCCCTGGGTATAAGGAGTTTATGATGACACACAGTAAGTATGGCCTTTAGTCTACTTAACTGGAGTAGACTGGAGTAAGTGTTAATTTTAAAAGCTTTTAGTTTTAAAATACCAATGAAACGTGCACATTTTGATGGAACAAGTCAATATTTGCTGTGAAATCTGAGTTGGCAAATGAGTGGAATAACTTCTAAAGTGCATGGCCAAGAGTGTGACACAGTTTAGAGACTGAGGGTAAATACATTTACATATAGACTATGAGGCATATTGAAATTAATATAGTTTACTTTAAGTTCTGTACTTGCTAAAAGCATAGAATACCTTTTCTTGATAGAAATGTTTTAAACTTTTGCTTCTCCCATCTTTACTCTGAGCTTGAAGGGAGATGTAACATAAGCACATTTTAAATGGTGTTACTCTCATAACTGTTACGTTCTTACATTTTGTTGGGTTTTTTATTCTTGTTGAGTCTTACTGCTTTTTTCTCCCCTGCATATACTTCTCACAGTAGTACTGTGCTGATGCACGTGGCAATACTTGAACATTTCTGGGGTCTGTTTGTAAACCTAAATTGGCATTGACAGTACTTTAATTAAACACGAAACCTATTAACAGTAACAGTGTGTAGGGGGAGATTACACTTCTGCTGTTGCTTTGTAAGTGGTTTTCATTTTTTAAGCCTACTGGTTTTAGAGTTATGCTAAGTATTACAAACAAGTTAACCCAATCAGAGAAAAGAATCTTCCCAGGAGGACCAAGAACTTTTCAGAACATTTCATGCTGTATCTTTTAGAGCATTCTCCAGATAGACTTTCAGGACCATCCATACATATAGATACTGAATTGAGAAAACACAGCACAGACAATCCAGACAATCTATTGCTCACTTACAGCTCTGAAATGTCATGTTTTGTTTATTTTGAGTTTTAACTGCAATAAAGGAATCATAAAAATGAGTTTTAGACTCTAATGCAACTCTTCAGAAAGCTGTGTTCAGTTCTTGCAGGATGGTTGAGTTCCTCTGTGTTTATTAATAGTCCTCCCTCCTTTAAAGGCAGTGTTATGTGACTGCCATTTATTGAATGCAAATACTTGTGTAAAAATTTCAAAAGATGTTTTTCGGGCTGGTAAGCAAAGGGTTTTATAACAAAAAAATACTGCTACAGCCTTCTTTTCAAAAAAGAAAAGCCTGTTGGGGAAGCATCCATGGAATACTTAGATGCAGTATGAACCATAGATTCCTGGAGTTGCAGTTAACTTTTCCATATGGTTTTTTAAGCAGCAGTTTCAACATAGTGTTCATAGAAAACAGATGGTTTCTAAAAACTAATTAGGACTAGAAAAGTAATAGCTGATAATTTAAAATTCTCATCTTGGGGATCCGCATCTCCACTGGAAATATTTCTGTGGAGACTCAGAAAAGGGGGGGAAAATAGTCCCCCGATCTTGTATATGCTTCCTAGAAAACCTTTTAGCATTATACCCTTACTTTGGGAATAAGTGAGCCTGTTATGCCTCAGACTTTCCACTTGCAACTGAATTGAAAAAGACTGTCGTTACCGTCAAATGGATGATTTGTATCAATAGAAATAATTCCTCTAGGCATTTTCTTTAAGACTGAGAGAGCTTCTCGTTTTGGGGAATTCTTTGCAAGCCAGACAAGTACCTGCCAGCACACTTAAATGCACTGCTCAGAGTGCTCTTTTAATGTACCAGCAGAGAAAATGTCAGGGTCAGTAAAATCAAGTCACTATGGCTGGATATGCTGAATGCAGGCAGGAATCAAGACTCTTGCAGTGGATCTGCCAAAAGTAGCTGGGCTTGGGTTTTACTTTTGAACACTAAAGCAGTTGATCACTGACAGGGCCCCACAGAGGTTTGCTTGGCACACAGAGTGAAACTCTACCCAGAGTTAGTAAAAACAACATATGTTCCCAGAAGCTGCTTAGGAAGCTCTTTAAGCACTAGGGAATATCTGCAAAAGCCTTAGACCTTGAGAGTAGAAATAAGGACACCAATAACCTCATAATGAAGGAATAGTCACCACATGTATGCTCCTGCTTTAGCAATAGTGACTAAATGGATTAAGGCTAATACTTCTGTAAACAAGTGTAGGAGTGGTTGAAATTCTAACCAGGATTTCAGAGCAGACAGAAATTGTCTCAATGGGAGGAACTGTAGAAGCAGGCAGTGTAAAGGGAAAATGAGGTCTTTTTTATTTTAGCCAGCTTGTTCAGGATCACACAACTAACTGTTTATTAAACCATACATATAGTGGAAACTAGCAGGAAAAAGAGAGAGGAATCACAATATATGCTTCTTAAATGATGATGCTTCTTCAGACATTGTATATTTAGGGGGATGAAGCCAATAAAATCTTGCCCTGAGTACAGAAGACTGGAGGAATGGGGTTGGTGCCATCTTGTTGCACGTGTAGTCAGAAGTACATGACAAGAACAACCTGCTGCAGTGTTTGCTTCAAAGCCTGTGTAACTGACCAGGTTCAGTACTTGCTGCTGATGTGCTCCTCAGCAGCAGCTGCTGCTAGTTGCATGTAATTTTATATTTGTAATATTAAGAGACCACCCATACTCCTTTTATTCTGTTCTGTTGCATTTCTGTGCTCTTGTAAACCCAGGAGCAGGTGAGGAGCACTCTGGTACTGCAGACCTCCCCTTTTGCATGGAGCAGGGGTGAGTTTATAGTGCATTGCGGTTCTAGAAGGTTCACTTGACAGTGAATAGGTGAAACTGCAGTGTGGCTCTCAGTTGGCTCTGATACAAGCAGCAGTGCACTGGCAGCTGCCCAGTTCTCATCGGCTGGTACTGGTACCCAAGGATGCCAGGCTGCCTTTTGCAAAGCCTTATGCTGGTGTGTTGCTACCATTAGTATTGAATGTGGCAAAATTTCCAAAAATAATCCAAGCTTACCTTGGATTTGTCTGTATGAGAGGGAGTCCATGTTAGTAGAGCCAAAGTTAGAGTTTTGTATGCACGATCCTATCATCTCCAGTCTCAGCATTATTTTTATCACAGAATAGATTAAAAAACTATTTAAATACCCTTTTTGACTCTTTGTAGTGCTCATTCATGATCATTCTGGGATTCTGTGATTTTATGTGTGCTTAGTCTTGGTGAGGACATTGCTTTGATTTTTAGGGAAACGAGGAGGGATCTTACAAATTTTTCTTTCTGGTTTGTAAATTAATGCTGATAACAGTAATGAAAAATAAAGTGCAATCCAAGGATTCACAAGTTATTTGCATAGGTATTTCCATCAGCTGCAACAATAGGTACATATTGAGCCAGATTGAACATCTTGATAGCATTCTCTTTAAACTGCATATGGAGCATAGAGCAAAGGCACCAGCGCTGCAGTGGAGATGCAGCCAGCCTGAGCTGGACCTTGATTCATTCCACTTGCTGGGAGCTGTGATGGGAACAACCTAAGAGATGCCAGAGAGGTGTTGCAGCTACAGTAGCATCTAGTTCTGTACAAAATAATATGGCAGTTCAAATGTTGGGGCAGCATTTAGTCTTCTTGACTGCCCCAGACTGGTTTTGGGTTGGGGACACACAGAGCATCCTCTGTACCATTGGAGGTGACCTCCATGACACTAGCTGTGTAGTATTACAACCCTCATCTGTTCCCAGTTTGGTTGTAAACTGTAACACAGTTTACATTTTTATCTGTATTTGCAGTTTAAGTAATGTTTTTGAAAAACTCTCTTTCATCAAAATTGAAAACAGGTATTATATAAAGATGTTAAAGGAAGATACCTAAATGTAAAGAAGCCCCACAGAAGGGTGAAGCAGTGGCACTAGCAGGCACAAAACTATTTCATAAATGCTCTTGCTGGTATGGAAATATATTTTTTTTTTCCTCATTAATCACAGGAATGACTTCTTCTTCCAATTCTATAGCCTGGTCTTAGTTTTTGCACAGTATGTTTTGTACACTACATAACTAGATATGTGAAGGAAGTTGTACTGCTGCCTTTTTTTTCTGTATTTAAAAAATAATCAGTGCAGTGAAAATGAGGTCTGATGCATGAGGTGTTAAATATCATGCAAACAAAGTATGATGAAATGACTGATGAACTGGGGGGCTTAAGAAAAAACAAACCCACAAAAAAAACCCTGAAACAACAAGTTGAAATCAATAAATGTATCCCAATTCCGATTTCTTATTGTATTTAAATAGCTTTACATAATATATTAATGCTTCTGAGTGCTTTTTATAGAGAGGAAGTGGGCTTAATTGAAAAAGCAGCCCTCAAATAAAAGAAAGTATTTCATGAACTCGGACTTTATTATTGGAAAAGCACAAACTTTGGAGACTGTCAGTTTAGCAGCAGTTATGTTGAGTAGAGTTTGGGGAAAAAAAGGTTTAAGCCAAACCACTGTAAAGATCTGTTCAGCCAGAATCTCAGTATTACAGAGATCTAAATTTTGCATTGGACCTTCCATTATATAAATTGACTTTATGTAATTCTAAAGTCAAAATAAGTTTGTATTACAGGAATAAATGTGAATAATTTGCTCTTCAGTAAGTGGTAGGAGTTTGGAAGAAAGTACCGATTCCAGTATTGCCCAGTAGAAGTGGAAGAAAGTGAAAAATTCTTGCAGGGTGCCAGTTTTCTGAGGGTAGCTGAGCTTGTTCCTGATGTTAATGATGTCTGTGATTGTATTTGCTCCATTTTACACTTAATAGCAGAGTGTCTTACTTAGGGGGGAAGCCTGGAATATATTTTTTAAAGTTTCTTAAAAAAATATTTAAAAAATCAGTGGATTGGAAATGGATCTTTAGTAACCATTTGTTATGTCTTGTTCCTACTCTCTCAAAGTTTATTTGCAGATAGCATTAATGAATTCTAAGCGAATTAATTCAAAATGGGATGATCTTTTCATGCATTTCAAAAGCACCTATCATGTGATTGATACAGAGGTTCATAAAACATAATGCTACCAGATGCTTCCAGTGTTCAGCAGCATCTCTGATGTTCTAGTTCAGAAGAAACAGTCATCCAGGTTTTTAATATTTAGTAGTGCATTGCTGAATTATAACCCATAAGCATCTTTTTCACCTTTCAATTTGTTCACCCTTTACCTAAAAAAACTCAACAGACTGCATCAGCATTTAACTAAAAAAAAGAAAAACATACTGAGTCACCTAAATCTTCTGCCTAACTCATCAAAGTCGAGTTGCAATCTGCTAACAGTGTAGCAATAAAAGTGTATTATAGTTTAATTGCAAAACAGGCCTTATAGCAGATACACAAGAGTCAGCTGACCAATAAATGGGCTGTAGCACCTCTTTCCTGTACTTTTATATATTCTAGAGAGTGGGGTATGATTCAGTTCTGTGGTTCTGAGGAAAGGAGCATCTATTTTGCTTCTTTTCTGAAACCTGTAGATGTTTGTTTTAAGGAAGAAGCATATGTGGGATTTTGTTGGGGTTTGTTTTTAAGGAGAAACTGATGGAGACCCCTTTTTTTCTGACAGGAGGTCTGGTGTAACAGCATTGATGCAGCTGTTCCTTTGTCAGTGCCTAAACATGTTACTTTCTCACTGTCTTCATAATACATTTGTTTTCTGACCATGAAATCAAAGACGTTTCTGTGTCTTCAAGTGTGTCTGTATATCTGCTTAGGAAAGCAATTCGGAAGCAGCAGAAGCAACAGGTTGGAAATACTGATAGAAGTTGGGAGCTAATGGGATTGAATTGCATGTCTGAAAGCCAGATACAAAGTAGTTTGTTTCCTGGATTACTGTAATTTTTTTTCACATTTCTGATCTCCTAATCTTTCTGTTAATCAGTTATATCCTCATGGTTTTTACTTGATGCCCCTAGCCCAGTGTAGCTGCTCCAGTTTTTGCACACAAGTGCAACAGACCTCAAGAGTTAAATAGTTAATTTGCTGAGCATAAAAGAACCATTATGGTATATATGGTAGTGTTTTTACACAGAATTTCTGTTACTTTATCTGTGAAATGTCATAATTTGAAATTGTGCATGGAGAGCATCCCGAAGCTTAATTTTGGTTCTTTATTTTGAGTTTGTGATTGAGGAGGATACTTCAAGAATCAATTGCCTTTAAAAGCTGTGTGTGCTTTTAAGCTGTCTGGCAAACAATTTGCATTGCTAAACCTATAAGCTAATTTTATAAAAATAGTACTGCAGTGTTAGTTTGAAGTGAAGTTGTTGCTGTACTGAAACAAATAAAACATTGATTAAATGAAGTATCTTAAGGGTTAAAAAAAGTTAAATGATGAAAAATTAAAATATATGTGGAAAGGATCCTTCTAATCTGTTAGGAGCTCAATGGGTTTTGTCGAGACTTCTTGTTATGTGAAGTGGTATATATGAAGGGAACAGAATTGGGAGAAAGACTGAATTTATAAGGTAACTAATCTTTTCCTCCTCCTATTGCAGTGCTGTGGGAAACAGCTTTGAATGACTACGAGATTGAAACCTTGACACAAGAACTCAGAAAAACATAGATTTTTATAGCTCTACATAACAGTATTACACTGCAGTGAGTCATGCATTTCAACTAGTACTTTTGTCTTAGTTACTTAATTTCATTTTTTTTATAATCCAATTTGAACACAATCCTGACTTTAGCAGCTACTGCATGAACAAATCAAGCCGTAGGAAAACCACAGAATCATAGAATGATTTATTAATTGAGTGAACCTTTAAAGGTCATCCAGTCTAACCCCTCTGCAGTGAGCTGGGACACCTTCAACTAGATCAGGTTCCTCAGAGCCCCATCCAACTTGATCTTGAGTAGTTTCCAGGGACAGGGCACCTACAGCCTCTCTGGGCAACCTGTTTCAGTGTAAAACTGCAAAATTTCCATTTGAAACTTAAAGATTCTTGAAAAATTATTTTTACCCATAATCAAAGGACCTTTCCAGATTTATACCTGTTCTTTCATTTTTTCTGCACCATGAACACTGAGATAAGAATTTCTAATTTGTCTATGGAAAAGTAGTTGTCATTTAAAGATCTGCAGCTTTTGTATCCTCTCCAGGAAACAGTGTCTGCCCGTGAACACTGGAAATTTTGGATTGCAATAGATAATTGCTGCATGCCATAGCAACTTTTCTAATCTAAAGAATCAAAAAAAATGAAAGTACATTGAATATTTGCCCACGCAGTTTTGTTTTTTCCAAGTTTTCCATAGTATGTGAATGCCATGTCTTTCAAGTAGGGTGATTAGCTAAAGGCACTGATTTCTATAATTTTATGGCAAAAATACTACAACTTAAAATTGAACTGCATTTTTGTTGTGGAACAGGGCATCATTAAAACAACCAGATTTTATTGAATTAGACAAACTCGGGGTCTGTCCTTGTATGTACACTTTTTCTTTTAATGTTCCTTTGGAATACAAGTAGCTTTTATTTTTAGACCAGCTTCTTGGTGGCAAGATGGAAGGTTAGCTGTGTGAAGTCAGGTCCTATTTTTGGTTCTGTATTAGGCTACCCAGTTATGCTACTTAAGGAAAGGCTCTGTTATGCTGACTTGTGAGCTGGTGTGATGAATGCACCTGTGGGCAAAGATACCCTTGTCTTGTAACTGGAAACATTTCTGTTTGTTTTTCTCTTCAGACAAACTGGATTATGTTCATATCATGAGCTGCATGTGCTGATTTGCTGTTTCCAATTCCCACTTATTCCCTGTTTAGTGAGGCTTGTTGTTTCTTTGTGTGAGTCATGAAACTGAGACGCCTAACATTAAATGTCACTGTTTAATATACTGAAATTATGAACTCTTGTTGAAGTAGTGGATAATAGTGAGGGAGGGGTTGTTTTGTGTTACAGAGATAGATGAGTTGTACAGTGTGATTCAAAATGATTGAAGATTTCCAGAATTCTAGTGCTTTTAAACTGTAATTTTCCAGTATCTAAATAGCTGCACATCATCAGTGCAATAATTGAAATGCAGTTTGAAGAGAGATCAGTTTTCCCCTTTGGAAAAACGAGTGGATGGACTTTGCCAGAAAGTCCTACACTACTGGAAGGCTTTAAGGCAAAGGTATTTGTAGGGACTCACTTTAACTTATGCATGTTCCTACGGTTAATTTCGCTTCCTGTCATTTTCATAGCAGTGAGGAGGATCGATTTGAATCGCACCCAAATGCGATCCTCCATTTCCATGTTGTGTTCATTCTCCCAATCTAATTTTGAGACATTAAAAAAAATATGCAAAAATCTTTTTTAAATTGAGAGAGAACTTAAATGTGATATGTGCTGTATTTCATCATCTGTTCCCAGCAGCTGTATGAGTTGTGGTGACCTGACCAGTCTGTTTATTCAGTCTTTCTGCATTGTCATACTGTATTAGGCGTTTCCTGGGCTTTCTGCCAGACTTTCTCTGTTTACAAGGCAGCAGGCAAAGATTTAACATTTCTGTTTTCTTTCTTGCTCTTCAGATTCCCAGTGAGTCTGAAGGATTTGTCTCCTTTTTTCACTGCTGTTCCTCATCATGGAGTATCAGTGAAATGAGGTTCATTTTCTAATGGTGACTGTAATAATATGACACAGCCACTGATTAAACAGTCATTTAGGAAGCCATGCTAAAAGAATTGCTCTCATTATGGTCTTTGTTTCAAATTTTTTTCTGTTTTCCTAAATAGGTTAATGAGCTCCCTTTGTCCAAGGCAGGCAAATTCAACATTTGCAAATTATTAAAAAGAGAAAAATTATTTTTTTGTCTCACTACTCACTGAATTCCATAAACGTGGAGGACAAGACAAACGATGTAACATGCCAAACCTCAAATGGTAAATTAGATAATGTCTTGTGGAAGTTCTGACCTAGAAATCAGATTTATTTCATAGTTTATTGCAGTGTCCAGCCGTGCTCAGAAGCTCCTCGGACCTTTGACAAGCTGTGGTTGTGTATAGCTTCATAAATAGGAATGATTTCATTGATTGGTGGAACTGTTCTGAAATCTCAAGCAAACCAACTTGCATGGGTTTCAATGGGACCTTGTAGGGTGAGACCAAAACCAAGTGATCTATTTGAATTAACTACAAAGAAAAAGGACCCTCAATATGTTTTCACAAGCAGGTTAACTGGTACCCTTAGAAAGGTCTTAGAGCTGCTGAGTAAATTGCAAACAAACAAACCTAAAAGCTCCAGTTATAAAAGTTTTCTGTATTTTGTCAAGAAAGAAGGGAAATGAGTAGAAAGAAAAATCGCAGTCTTTAAAATCTGAAGTAAATGTGCTGGTCAAGATGCTTAGTCAATGAGAGGAGATCAGGTAAAGAATTTTTAAATTTTATAATATGGTTGATACTTTTGCATTCTTTCTGCATGATGTGATCTCTGTTACTGCTTTTCATGTTTCAGTTGCAGACAAAATAACTGTGCATTTGAGCCTCAGAAATTAAGAGGTATTTGACCTAATTCCAATTATTTTCAGAGAACAAAGGAGGGGGTTTTTTCCTCCTCTGCTAATGACCTCATGGAAATAGACTGCTGGGGAAGTTCTTTTGATGCATCACATAGTCCTTGTAGCTACAGCCAGTAGGAAAGTTGTCTCGAGACTGTCAAGCTCATGGGGCTATGTCCTCAAACTTCAGGACTCCCCAGTCTGCCCTGTAGCTGTTTTGGGCAGATGTCCCCAGTTCATAGTGTTGGGAGCTCTTTGAAACCTTACATCAGATGTTAACAACTCGCTTACCCTGCTTTTGGTGTTGGGTAATTTTGCTTACTTTGGGAATTCCCAGAGAGATTCTGTAGTAGAGCTGTCAGAGGGAACATAAGCTGGTGAGGAACAGAAGCTTTTGGAAGTGTCAAGTGCTTCTTCATCCTACCAGCAGGAATCTTATCGTTCGACCTGATTTTCCAGGTTTGCTACGTATGTGTTATAGCAGTGGGTTTTGTTGCTGGTCTTATATACAATGTGGGCTTCTGGCCTTTGAGCAGTTTCTTTTTTTTGCCTCCTTCCAACTGCTTAGTATAGTTGCCTTTGACACTTTGTCATTCCTACTGAGTAGGTTGCTAATTAAAAAAAGAATACTGGCAATTATAGTATTCTTGTAGAGGACATATTAGGGGCTCACTGGTTTGATTTTTCTCTGTATTTCTACATCCTGAGTATATTCTAGCTACCCATCTGACTATTCTCTGCCTATTTACTGAAGACATGTCAGGAAACATGACTCAGTATAACCAAGCAAAGAGCTGCCATAGTGTTGTAGTGAACTTTTTGTGCCTCTTGTTTCAGTCATGAAGGGTGTTGATGGCTTATTGAGTAGTTAAGAATATTGGTTAAACGCACCCCCTTTCCCTTGGTCACCTTGTTCTGAGAAAGTGCAGAGACCAAGGGCAAGTTCCAAGGGAAAAAAACCCTATGTTAAAATCAGGGCACTCAGTTGGAAAGAGCAGAAATGCCCTTTTCAACTTCCTTTTTGAGTTCCTGAGGCTGCCTGGAGGAAACTTCCCTTTCCAAGTTAAGGCTGCTCCTCTTGGTGGTGGAACTGAAATAGGAAACAGGCAAGTGGCCTGTTTCTGCAGGACTGCTTTCCTTGCATTTGCACCACAGGACACTGACAGAGCCTGGACGTGTAAGGCTGGCAGCTTCTGGAACACGGTGAGAACTGTGATGGGTCTGAGTGGCAGTGACCGGGGAGTGGCAGTTTCTGAGTGTGTGTCAAAAGGGGAAACAAAAGTGATGATGGCAAATAGGACCTGACCGGCAAAATAGACAAATGTTTGACTTCTGCTTACTCAGAAAAAAAGTTGACACAAGGGGCAAAGGGCAGAAGCACCAGGACAGCACTGTTGTAATCTGTCCCAGTCACAGGGGAACAGCATTTCCCAGGAGGAATGTGGGGACTCCTCACTCTGAAGGCAGTGGCAGAGAGGTTGTATCTGGATTTGCCACACTGACATTTGACAGATTGTTCACATTTTTCCCCCAGCAACTCATGGGAAAAAACCCAAAACATTTCTTCAAGAATTTCAGCCTCAAACTGCTGAGCTGAAAACACATTCACAAATCCAGCTGTTATTGTGCATGCCAATTTTCCCTTTGCCTCTGTTAGGTGTTTCCTTTTAAAAATATTTACACTGTAGCCAGTTTTCTTGAAGTCTGTCGGTAAATATTTCTTCTATTGTTAAAAAAAACCAAATAATCTCACATATTTTTTCCAGTTTTAATTCCATTTTCAGCTGCTCCAGAGAGTTTGTCATCCAGGGCAGCTTTCCCCAGACAGAGGGTGTGGCTGTCCAGACTTCAACTGTCCGGTCCTGTAGCTGCTCACTTATATGCAGTCAGACAGACTAAATTAAGCCAAACTATTTGTCTTTACAGTCCTTCCTGCTGCATTTAGAATGTAGTGTATTTGTAGAGCTGAAAAAAATACAGTTATGCAGCGACCTCCTGGCTGGAGGCTGTTGATAATACAATTGCAGAACTCTGTTTTTAGCATTAAAAATTTCAGGGAATTTGAATTTTCATTAATTTTTAAGGTGTTTATAAAAACTCCATGGCACCAGTCTCTTAATTTTATTTTATTTTTTTAGTATTTTTTGTTCTAGAAAATGGAGGGCAAATGTATTTGTGATAAAGGTTCATTTATTTGTTCCAGGTTTTTTCATTGTAACTTCATCATAAAAGACATTTATTGGATACATGTTGAATTTTGTCTGTAAAAGACTGATCATTATTCATGTTTCTTCCAGAGGGAAAGTACCTTCTGTGTGTTAGATTCAGAGATGGGAGTGGAGATAGATGTAAATTACATTTCAAGGCATGTGTGATGGTAATGGGAAAGGGATTTCTGTATGTATCACAAGTTGCATATTCTGGTTCAGTGATTTGATCTAACTGAAGAACTATTTCTTTGAAAAGAGCAAACTTCTTTTATTATAAATATTTGTCAGAAATGTAAGCCTGTTTTAAAAGGTAAATCTGGTGGATGTATGCGACATTAGAACACTGCACAAGTAGACAGAAGTGGATTGTGAATTTGATTTTTCAGATGGATGTGTTTCTCTTCCTCTCTTTTCAACACACCATTTTCACTTTTTTTCCCCCCCTGCATGTAAGCTTCATTTTTACTGCTTTTAGCTCAGTGATTTTGCAGGACTTTAACACTAACTGTCTTGTAAACTATATTTAGTCATGAACTTCTGTAACATAATCTCCATTTAGTCATATGTACCTCTCTTAGAAAGGTCTTTGTTTTTCAATAAGCATCATCCACTGTTTCAAGATGTCCTCAACTGGGTTGGGTGTGGAAAAGTTTTGTGAGAAAAGACTGCTTTTTTTAGAACAAGCAATTCAAGTTTTGAATCACTGGGTCGTAGTGCCACTTGCATACTTGTTTGGGTTTGTAGCAATTGAAGCCAATTACAATTTAACTTTCTTGGTGCTGCTGCTTGAGTTACGTTGTCCTCTGGTGTTCTCTGAGCCCATCAGGCTGCAGTGATACTCTGCATTTCTCAGAGAACTGTGATGGGAATGCAACTGAAAGGATTCTGACAAAACAGACCCACAGTAATGCTGTGGTGGCTCTACTGAAATGGAAAATGTACTATTGAGTTCAAGTTATATTTATTCTGAAACTTTTCAGGCAACATTTTTGCTTTTCCCTGTTCCATTGTATTCCTTCTTGTAATTCTAGGCCATGAGAAGTATCTTTAAAGGACTGAACACAAATCCAGTCTGCTCCTGTGCAAATATGATCCACTCTGCTGTGTATAGGGACACACTTTGAAGAAAAGCAGTGCAACAAAACAACCTGAGCAGTCTTGAGTTGTCAGAGGAGCACCAATAGTTGATTTTTGTTCTAAATAAGGGGAAGGCAGTGAAGTTACTAGCAGGACATAGGCAACGTTTGTCTGGGAATGGGTATTGTATTTAGAAATAAATAGAGTTTAGCACTTTTTAACCACATTAATTGAAACATATAAAGTTAACAAGATAGCCTTTTCCCAAAGTGTTCCTAAATCACTTTTTCAAAATATATTTCAGTTTTCCATGATGGGGGGGAAGAATTCAAGGAAGTGTGAAACTTCTTTGGTGTAAGCCTTTGTAGTGTTGGCTGTAATGATAAACCCCCCAAAATCTTCATTGTGCAACTCTGCATAAGCCTTCATTAAAAAAAAACAAAAACAAAAACAAAACAAACCAAACAAAAAAACCCCCCAAAACCACAAAAAACCCAACCAACCAAACAACAACAAAAAAACCCCAAAAAACAAACAAACAACAACAACAACAAAAAAACACAACAAAAAAACCAAAAATCAAACAAAAACCAAACAGAAGAAAATCAGATTTAAGGTAAGATTATTTTTTTTCCTGTGGACAGTCAAATCACATTTATCTTGTCCTTTTACAAGAGCATTATCTGTGTTAATTAAAGCCACAGACAGGAGAGAGACATTCTGATTGAGCTTACTGCGAAGCCAATGATGGAGAGCATACATTCTAAGTCACTTGCCTAGAGCTTTTGTGGATGTAAACTAGGAATTGGCCAGATCTGAATCTTAAAAATCATTTGATAACTAATTTTAAAAAAGCTCTCAACACTGTTAAATGTCAGATCTCATTTTGGTGTTGAACCTCTTCTAGGTGTCTGAAGCCTTTCACGTTTTCAAATTCACACCTTAAAAGCACGAGGAGTAGCAAGAGAGTTGTTACTTGAATGACTGACTACATGTTTGACTGTCTTTGCTGTGGTACACTCCTGTGCTGCTTTGCTAATACCATCTTCCTTTGAAAGACATTTTAGAAAACATTTGGAAGAACAGAACAGTTCTTTAGCAGTGAGGACAAAGCCAAGAGCGGGTAAGACAGTAGAGAGGATCAGTGAAAAGAAGCAGCGTTGTTGTACACTAGTTTGACAAACCAGATTTTCATTCCTAATTTACTGGAATAATTGATGTTCTTAAAGTGCTCAAAATTTTTGGTTTTCAGATTTCTAAACTGATTGAATCCTGACCAAATTTATAAAAAACTTCCTGTATGGCCTAAGGGCAGATATTCTTTGGAGCAGAATTGTGTGTTTTGCAAGTTACACTGTGGTGGCTTTGCTGCGTTCTAAACCACATGCAAACAAGTAATTAATTTCAGTTTTCTCTTAATATTTTCTTGCTCACTGAGCTGGTACCATTAATTACCATATACACCTTAATTTTAATCTTGTAGGAAATTAGGACTTCATTTTAACATCAGTTTACTCCTTTGACTTTATTATGATAAATACCTAGAAAAATAACTTGTTGTCCTTTCAGGAAAGTACATTTCCTTAAACTTGGTTTTAAAAATGCTGCCCTCACTTCATAATGTCTGGTTATTTGGAACTTGTAAATTCTAGCAGATCTTTATTCTTTGCTGCATACAATTAATTGTTCAATTTTTTTTTTTCTTCTTCTGTATTTTATGTGTATCCACTCTGGACTATATCCAGGGAGAAGGAGGACTTCCAGTATTCACAGCTGGAATATGGCAAACATCTATGTAAAGCTTTCTCATACTTGCACTTATGTAGCTTTCAGTTATAAGTGTATTCAGCATCTTTTGCAGGAAGCTGAAATCTCCAGTGGTGTGTGACTGACAGGGGGAAGTCACACAGGTCAGATACACAGTGTGTGAGCAGAATGAGAGGCTGGAATCAGCCTGAGCTCCAGGATGGAGATGCCATTGCTCCTCCTCCAGCACTTTGTCTGATCATGGGCACTTAAGATTACTCCTGTGAACTCTTGCCTGGGGAACCTGTATATGTGAACATGGTGAGGAAGCACCTATGAGAATTAATGTTTCCTAAACTTCTTTATTCATTCTCACTCCCTGTACCCACTTTTAGCAGATATTTCAGTGCATTTCTAAGGATTCTCCTGTTACCTTCTGTGAACAAATCTGACCCTTCCTTTGTAGAGTTGTTCTGCAGACAACAAAAGGATGCTGCTGCATGCAGTTACATCCCTGTGTGTTTCCCAGAGTCTGACATAAAGCCTGTCCTCTCCTCCTCCCTTACTCTTCAGCTCGGATGTTACACTGGGTGGGTTAAGGGCTAAGGGCAAGGTTTTCAATCAGAGCACAAAGATTAATTGTAGGCACTGCTAAACCACATCATTTAACTCTGATCTGCTTGAAACTCACTGCAAAGGTACTGGGGGCACGAGCAGAGCAGTGGTGGGTAGGCAGAGCTTGTGGAAATGGCACCCAGTTTTAGGACCCTTGTGTGTGAACTTGCACCTCAGAGAACATCTCTGCCCGTGTCCAGCCAGTGGTGCTGGGATTAGTGTTCTGGAACCTTTCTCACAGCTTCTCCTGGGGGGATGGGCCTGGGTTGGTTGCTGGATTCCTGCAGTCTGTGAAAATGTCAGTAAGTCCTTTTATTGGTAGAGAGAGTTATTAAGCAGAGGGGAATAAATCCCAAGTTAGCAAACCTCTTAAATCTGTACAGCCTTTTGAATCCAGTTTTCACTGCCTCTTTGGTTGACCAGAAGCAGCTGTTTCAAGTGGAGCTGAAAATGCCTCTGGTCAATGAGAGCAAATTGTCACTGCAGTGGTAAGACAACAGTAAAAAGATTTTGGTGATGCCTGGAGCCCTTTGGCTGCATAACCCAGTGACACCAGTGCAGGATGTGGCACTGCTGTGCTCCTGGGGTAGCTGCTGGGGAATGCCCTGTGCTGGTCCCACAGGGAGCTCAGGGTCATTGGTATTCTGGATGTGCCTGGGAATATTGCAGGCCTTATAGAGACCCCTTCCCATAGTTCTGCTCATGTTTAGTGTAAAATACATCTATTTTACACATGTATTTTATATGTGTGTCTTATAAGTGTAAAATAATGTAAACAGTGGGTAAAATACACAAATGGTGTTGGGGACAGGGGTCTGGGAAGGAAAAAGTGTTAGTTTCTCTAAAGGCAGATTTTTGTTTCTTCGATTTCCTGGTTTCACCAAATACCTTGCTTCTTATGGAGCTTTTACTTCCAGATCTCATTTGGGTGTGCAATGTTAAAAAGAATAAACAATTCTGCAGTAAAATTGTAATGTGTTTGCATTTTAAAAGATAGCTCACTATCTGCAAACCCTGTTTTTCCTTGCAAGGGAGTTGGAATGAGTTCGGTGGAATTTCTTGTTGTGGCTTTTTGGTTTGCATTGGTTTTAGCACAGACACTTGCTCCTTCGCAAATTGATTTTTATTGACTTTTGAGGACTGAGGTTTTTTTAAGTACTTTGATTTTTAGTGTTTAAAGCATGTCTAGAACATTTTTCTTTCTGATATTCCCATCCTTCTTGAAATACATTGCAGTATCTTTACTGGGATAATTAAGAGCAGGTAGCTGCACAGACTATGGAAGGGACTCAATTTCTTTCTTTTTTTTCCTTGAACATGAAACACCTTTTCATAAAAAGGGGGATTTTAATTTTTTTTTTAATAGGACATGAAAACATGAGAATTAAATGCCTCAGAGCATAAAAAATAGATTTACAGATGTAATCTCTCTAACTCAACAGATTTTCCTACAAACAATTAATGTAGGAATGCAAGAAGCTTTGATATTTGAACAGTGTTTTCAGATGTTCGTATCAAAGTCATCAGCATGCATATGTAGTTATAGGCAAAAATACAGGTGTTAAATATAAGAGAAGGTGTTTTTGGAGGTGAGGGGAAGTCGTATTTTACATTCTTGACCCTGAGGTTTCCTTCACTAGTCGAGAATCAAAGTGCTGAGAAACCAGCCTGTTTGTGTGGTTACAAAGGAACATTATGGTATCACTGTGAAAAGGTGAAGACAAACTTTTTGTTGCTGACTAAGCCAAGATTTAGCATTTGAGAGCACTGCATTTGTTTATTTTGCTTTGTGTGTTTTGCTGTCCAGGTGACATGCTTGCAGGACTTCTTTGGAGATGATGACGTCTTCATTGCGTGTGGGCCCGAGAAGTACCGGTATGCTCAGGATGACTTTGTGCTGGATCACAGCGGTAAGACTGGGCATCCTCCACCCACCGAAAGACTAAACTCTTCCCCCTGCTTCTCTGTCCCAGAGTTGTGTCTTTTAGGAAAACGTACATTGAAATGCATCTTCCCATGGACAAAGTTTTTCCAAACCGTCATCAGGATTCTGTAAGCCTGTTATAATGCACTAAGAAAGCTGATCTGTTTTCCTGCAAAACAGATGCTGTCTCTAAAGTTACAGCAAAAGCAGCATTGAATTTTGAAAGGTTCAGTCATGGATCTAACTAATCTAAAATCTGTTAAAAAATTCCACTGTGACTATAATCCCCATGTTGCTGTCTTTGTGTGACTTTGAAAAATCCCATCTGTAACCATGCGCATTTCAGGTCTTGAATTGTCCTGCCAGATAATTCACATACTTCAGTCTTTTCTGCTGCAGATCAAATGCTGAACCTGTTTATACTGTGAGCATAAAGGGGGTGTTGGATAGGGAAAGAGCTGAGACAAACTGGGACTTTGTGCCTGTGCTGTCTGCCTTGGACAGATTGTGAATTTAACCTGTTTATGGAAATTATTTTTCTGTAAGGAGAAAGTTTATAGTGTATGTTCAGGGAAAAAGCAGACCTGTGCCAGGCAGTTTTAGAATTGTCTTGGAATATCGAATCATATATATGTGTTGGGTTTTTTTGCTCCATGTTCATAGAATCATAGAATGATTTGGATTGGAAGTGACCTTTAAAAGTCATCTAGTCCAACCCCCTGGCAATGAGTGGTGACATCTTGAAATAAAAATGGTTCAGGTTGCTCAGAGCCCCATTGAACCTGATCTTGAGTATTTCCTGGGCTGAAACATCTACCGCCTCTCTGGGCACCCTGTTCTCGTGCTTCACCACTCTCACCATAAAAAAATGTTTTCATTATGTCTAGTCTGAATCTACCCTCTTTTTTTTTTTAAGTTTAAAACCATTCCCCCATGGCCTACAGCTATAGGTCCCAATGGACATGTTTTTGTCTGTTTGTATTGTTTGAGCTCTAGAATCACTCTCATTTTCTTTAATGAAAAAGATTAATCTCTGGTAAAGAAGACTTGCCCTGGCAAGAATAGTGTGATTATTTCAGAAGAGCTTCAGAGTGTGAAGAGGGAATTTTTTTTTGACTGAAAGCAAAAGCAACTGCTGCTTTTGTAATTTCTACAAATGCTATAATTGCATTACAAAATGTTCAGTTGCAGCAAGAGGTAGAGGTGTATGTCTAAGCACTGGCCCATACTTTTGGATGGATGGAGCATTCACCTGTCTTCCAGTCTCTTGTTGTTGCCAATGTGCTCCTTTTCCAGAACTGCTTGTTTATGATGATTCAGCTGGTGTGAAGGGGGCAAGGAGGGTATTTTTAAACGTAGTTAAGATTGGTTTTCTTCTTATGCAGGAATGGAAGAGCATGAGTCAATTAACTCACACTTCAAGTCCCAGTGTGGCTCTAATCCTAATTTTCCTTGCGCTTTTTAAGGCTGTAAGATTATTTTTCACATTATATGATGCACAGACTAATTGGGCTCATTTCCTTGCTGAGAACACAGGGATGGAGGGTTGTTTCCTCCCTTTGTCTTTTCAGCTTTGGTGGTCTCTTCCCATAATAACTCTGGAAGTTATGTGACAATGTTAGTTATTAAGTTAAGAGGAACTTACTGGAGAAAAGCAGGTTAGGTAGAGAGTGAAACATGACTGGCAGGGCATATAGCTCAACTTACTGTTTTTGATGATCGTGTGGCATCATAATGATGACATTGACATTGTAGTGATGAATTGCAGGGTCAAAATTAGGGGGGAAATTTGTAAGATTCCATTCAAGGTGATTTGCTCACAATGCTAGCTGTAGAAATTAAATGTTTCCGAAAGGTTAATGCATGTATGCCTGTTGATTCCTTTTCCACTGAGGTTGTCTTTTATTTAATGACACACAGCTGATGGTAAATGACAGTAATTTATTGTTTCAGCCTTTTGCAAACCATAAGCATTTTTCACCTATTCAAAACTTGGTCACAGCATCAGTTTCTTGCAAGAGAAGGGAAATGGTGCTGGCTGTGCAATTGCCCTATATGAAACTGCCATTGCAGCATGCAGAATTTACTGGATTATCAGAACCTTGGCATCAGCATATGTACAAACTTGACCTGTAGCAACAATCCAGCTTCAAGGTGTGAAGAAATGTTACATGCAGAATGTTGCATACAGCGTTTGAGTAGCTCAAATATGTTTTTATGGCTAGTAGGTTAGAGTTCTGAGGCGCTCCTGCAGATGTTTTTTAATTCAGGTAGGCAAAGATGTCTGGAAAAAATCTGGTCATTTTCTGCATAATGAACAGCAACAGGGGTATGTGGAGGAAGGTGTAACACTGAGCTGCTGTTAAAGCTCTTGTCTCCTTGCTCTGTTAGAGTGCCGTGTTATGAAGTCCTCCTACTCGCGGTCATCTGGCATGAGGCACGCTGCATCCAAAAGTCCAGCACCCTCACGTCGAAGCAAATCACCTGCCTCAGGTACTACTTCTGGGAAAGAGCTGAACATGTACAATACATGAAAGTTAGAATTTATTAAATAGCTGTTGGCTCTGTCTGAAATGCAAGTGCCATGCTTTGTTTCCCAAAGGGGAGAATTGTTCTTTCCATTTGTCTCAAAGATTTAATACTAATCTAAAACCAAATTTACTTGCTTGTTTGTTGTTGTTTGGTTTTTTTTTTTTAAATTCTGGGACGAAATATAGTTTCTGTTTTTTAATTCCAGGCACAAATAGTTTCAGTTTGTGAACATTGGAATGATTTGTGCCAATTGTACACTTGGGATATGTTGTCAGCATGGTACTTGATTTTCTCGAAGACCATTAAGTACAGAGTGGTTACGTGCTTAAATTTGTGTTCACTGAACTAGATTTTACCCTCCAGTTTTGAAACTGAAAGGTTTTTCCTATATAAGCCAAATGTTGTAGGAAATACCGGACTCTGATGTTTAAAGTAAATTTAGGAGATGTGCTGTAATGTTACTGCTCGTTAACAGAGAGGGTTTTTTATTTTTCTTGTCTGTCTTGTAATTTCAAGAAAGATTCTGAACACCATATGTTCCAGCCATTGAGTCTTTTATGCAGATAAATAAAGGGAGAAACTTGGGTTTTTAAAAAATCTTTAACCTCTGCATTTAATTTCTAAATACAGTAAAACCTTGGTTTTTTTCTTCTCAGACCTGGAGAAGTAGCCCTGAAATCAAACCACTGAATATGTAAAAATACAATGCTTTCTTTTGAATGTAAATGTACATGTAAAGTCCTGTGTGTATATTCAAAACTCTGACATGTTCCCTATTCTCATTTCCAAATCAATATTTGTTTTGCTTAATTGGCGTTGGTTAAAGTAATTTTATGCCTTTGGGTTCTTTCAAAGTAGAATATTTATAATCTGTTTATAAAGGTTAAATATTTAACTGAAAAGCTTCAAAGAAGGATCACAGAAAAAATGTAGCATGAAGGGCAAGTTTGGCAACAGATCTGCATTTCATGGAATTCTGTTATGTCAAATGAGATGATGTAGAATATCTATCAGCAATGAATTTTATACAAAGTATTTATAAATCAGTGCTGCCATTTCCTTATTTCTACTTGGACCCTCCTTGGTTTGTTTTAATTTGAAAAATTTTCCCAAAGTGTCTGATATTTATCCTTCTGTTTACTTGCCTTTTTTTTTATGTAGTCTTTACTTACCCTTATTTACCCTTCTTCATTTCATGCATGTTCAGATCTGTTTAATAACTTCTTTCCTTAATGTCTTTTTCCTTTGTGTCAAATGTATGAGTACAGTAAAGAGGGGTGGCCACTCCAGTGCTCATTCTTCAGCAAAATCCCCAGGTGAGCCATTGCTATTATGGCTGTGTATCAGTGGTGTATCTCCTCCCTCTCCATTTACCTCGGTTTTCTGCTGTGTTTGTGAATATTCTCAAGCTTGAAA